>OX422209.1:315330929-315703429 GCA_949130495.1 Sambucus nigra | reverse complement strand
CTGATGGGAACTCTAAGCTTGGTGTCCCTGTGACTTGGCACCTGATGTAATATATATATGGAGACAAAAGGAAGAGATTTTCAAGAAACGGGTCGGAGCCCGAGTTGAAAATAGTTTTAAAATAGCAAGTGTTTAAATTTCATTAAAAAATAAATATTATATACATGTTAGTCACGTGCTCTCACTTGAGATTCTCACCTCTCAACTATTGTGAACGCCAAATGCATTCTCCTAACCCATACTAGTTACACTATCCACTTAACTAGTTTGAATAAAGTCTCTTTCTATGATGCCTAAGACATTTTACCCACCCGTATCACCCGAATAATACATTCTTGCATTTCCAATACTAATTAATCGAATTCAAGTATCACATTAATCCCTTGAGTTTTCACGCAGTTAATATATTTTTGACATCATTATCATCATCTTCTACTTTGCAACGCAGTAGAATAAACACAGGTATATATATATATATATATATATTTCACCATTATAATATATACAAATACCGCACTCCACATAGGCAAAACTAATGGTGCGTACATACTCTGCTATCAAGTCCCGGTACCTCACGTACATAATAAGGACTATCGATTTTGAATCTCTCAGGAATCATAATAAAACAAATCACACATAAAATGGAAGCGAACATAGACCACGATATAATGGGCTACGCACATACCTACTCACCCATATAACCCAAACTTATCCACTCGCAGATAAGTCCTCCTTAGATCCCATGCTTTGAGGTACCAATCTACAATCCCCCCCGAAGGGCACCTCAAGACAAGACTGTCCCCTTCAAGAGCTCTCGGAGATAGAAAGTATGGTAGGTATGTCATACACATAAAAATCCATACAATAGGTAATCACACAACCTAAGTATTTATACGTTCAATATTGTTATACACATGTCCCATATTACAAGTCTCACATGTTGTATTTATAACCCGTATATCATACGTAAATTTAATTAATGCAATAACTCTCGTCGTATAAATTCAAGTACCTTTCCCTATCCTAAAGGTTTACGAAGCCACCTAATTATTCCTTAGGTTAATTCAGTACTATAGTGTCCCCCTACTACTGGTATTAACTCAAAGTCATAATTTATTGGAATTAAACCCCAATCCATAAAATTTCTAATCGTAACGTATTCGAAAAACACTCGTAAATCCCCCCACTCAATCCCATACGTAATGATACTTTTCGAGCCTTAACTATAACCCTACTGACCTCCCCTAAGTCCTATTATATTCAATTAATCAACATTAAGGGTTCTTAAAAGTTGGGGTTGAATTGAAACTAAAGAGGAAAATAAGTCACAAATTTCGCAGGAGTCGATCAATCGACATTCATAGGTCGATCGATTGATCGAGCAGTGATCAACCTACATTTTATGTATATTTTTGCCTATGGGTTTCTTCAATTTTACACCTTAAATCCTCCACTATAATGTACCAAACTCCAAAATAATGATACTAACTGCCATACCAACATAAACACATAAGTTCTAATGTATAAGAATCATCAAATCATCAAGGGGCATCGATTTCTTGGATTAATTGTCATGAATATTTCTACAACCCCTAGTTCCTCAATTTTTCTTCAAAAAATCATAAATCTAAGATAAATTTCATAATTCGTAATACTTAGGTTATGATTTCATTTTTCCAACATTTCCAGAAGATCATCTACATGCAAAACCTACCCATATTCAATGTTTAATTCTCCAAATTCATAATATTTCAATTATTCAAGGTTTTTCTTCAAATCTAAACTATCATGTATAATATATGCACTGAATCTTTGCAAGATAAATCACTTGCCTTTAAATATAATTTATGATCCTTTGATGAAGATGGTGTGGGGAGATTCTCTCTTTTCGATCTACGCGTCGATGGTGACAGTGGTGCAAACGGTGTAGAGGTCGTGGTTCTAGGTTTAGAAACCTCTTCTCCTTCCTCCTCTCATGGCCTCCTATGATTTTGTGAAATCTAACATTATAAGACAACTCCTCCCATATGATATAACCCTTGAATTTTCGTAGGTTTAATTACTCTGAAAATTAAAATGACGGAAATACCCTCCTGGTGTACCGGTTTGGCCTAAAATTTCCCCGGAACCTAAACTAAACCCCCAAATAGACTTTTCTGACTATCTCGACCCATTTGGACACTTTGGCACACTCAAAATGATCATATGGGTGACTTATACATAACATACTTTTACTTCATTAAATTTAGTTCCGACACGGTTGACAAGCGCGTCCCGACTTAATTTCCATAACTATCGTATTATCATCCACTTGCGACAAATTTATTAAATTCATAATCGCATATTACTTTACTCACTAAGTAATATTCAACACATCAATATTACTAACTCCCGCCACACTAGTAAATATCTATTTAAATCTGGATTAATCATAAATTAATTTCTCATAATTTAATTCAATTAATCCCATAATTAAAATCATTAAAATTTACGGGGTATTACATA
The DNA here is from genome assembly GCA_949130495.1 of Sambucus nigra. Lineage (NCBI taxonomy): Eukaryota > Viridiplantae > Streptophyta > Magnoliopsida > Dipsacales > Adoxaceae > Sambucus > Sambucus nigra. The sequence continues at coordinate 315,700,924 of OX422209.1, read as the reverse complement.
TATTTCCTTTTCACCTTCCTTGGTACCTAATTTATTATAAATATTATCTAGTGAAATTTTTTGCTCATTTCAAATAATATGTTTTACTTCATTTTTTAACTTCTTATAGTTTTCTAAATCTTCTTGAATTCTAATCTTTTGTCACTCTTTAAAACTTATATTTTTTGTATTATCTTTTGCACTTCCTCATTCCACTACCAAGCCTCCTTTTTAAAGATCTTTTTCCTTTAGTCTCACCTAAAATTTGTTTACCTATTTTCTTGATATCATTCTTTGTTCTTGACCAAATGTTGTTAATATTGTCGTCCCACTTCCACTTCATGTTTAATAAGAACTTCTCTCAAAATTCTATCTCGTTGCATCCTTTTAAATCCTTCGATTTTATATTTTGATAACCTATTTTCTCTTTTTGGTACTTAAATCCTTTAATTGCTAAATCTATTACTAATTGGCGATGTTGATTTGTTAAGCGTTCACCTCGTATAACTTTGCAGTCTTTGTATATGCACGAGTCTCTTCTTCTAGGTAAGTAATAGTATATTTCAGTTTTATTTTCTCCGCTTTTAAATGTTATTAAATGGTCTTCCCTTTTTTTACATGTGTTTTTTAATGCTAGATCGTATATATTATTTATGAAATAGACTATTGCTTTACAGAATATATATATATATATATATATATATATATATATATATATATATTGTTAATATTATTTCTGGAATATATACATACACACATTACGAAATATATGAAATATAAGAAATATAAATGTATATGAAATATACAAAAAAAATATGAATTATATAAAAAAACTGTACAAAATATAAGAAATATGTAAATATTTTTAAAAATATACGAAATATATGAAATATATAAAATATTTAAAAATGTATATTAAATATATTAAATATATATATATATGTGTGTGTGTGTGTTAAAATATATCGGTGTTCTAAAAAATGCGCCTAGGCGTGAGGCTTTTTAGATACGCCAAATTTTGGTCCTAGGCGTGGACCACGTTTTTTTGGGGAAAAGGCATTAAAAAATGCATTTTTTAGTGTAAACACGCATTAAGGCACGTTTTTTTAGTTTTCTGGGGTTAACCAAAACGACGTCGTTTTGGTATCTTTTAAACCAAAAATACAAACAAAATGCTCGACTAAAGCTGTAAACTGAAGGGTAAAAAAACCTAATCTCTCAAGATATCTTTTAACCCCCCCCCCCCCCCCCCCCCCAAAAAAAAAAAAAAAAACGGTCCACAAAACCCTCGACTTTAGGTCTCACGATCGTCGGAACTCAGTTAAGGGTTTTTTTATAAAGCATTTATATACGGTTTTAATTTTAAAGCATTTAAGATCCTAATTTTTTCAACCCTATTACGATTTTAAAGCATTTAAGTGTAATACCCTCTACTTTTATGGCCATTTAAATTACATAAGTGGGTGTAATTTGATAATTAGGGGAAATTATTATGAATAGTAATTTTAGAATTAATGATTGTTAGATTATTACCGATGTGTGTTACATCTACTTTTGGGACTAATTAAATTAGTCGGACTATTTTTATGTCCTGTCGCATTTGGGTAAAGCGATGAGAATTATTTCACGTTGGAGAAAACGCGTGTTGAGAAGTGTTGGGTTCAATTAGTGAAATTTAGTTAAGTGACTCGAATGGAGATTTCGAGTGCACGAATGGTTTCAGAATGGTCGAGTTAGTCAAAATAGAGTATCCGGGGGTAGCGTTTGGGTTCCAGAGACTTTTGGATTAGTATGGACTTGCAATTGAGTAAAAAAGTCGTTTTTGGGTCCAATAAGGAAATAAACTCATTTTCTCTCGTATAAGGCACGAGAGAGAGAAAGAAAAGAAAGAAAAAGAGAGAAAAGAAGGAAAGAAAGGAAGAAGGAAAAGGGATAATAGAAAGGGGATTCCGGACCAAACTCCGTGGTATTCGACTCGAGGTCGTCGAATTTTATCCACGAGGAAAATGTTTACTTACTTTATTCAATTGAGCGTGTGTATCTCATAAGATTTTTGGGTTAGAAACCTTGAATTAAATTTGAGAAATTTGATTTTGAGTTCACATATTGATGTGTTGTTAACTCTTTATGAATTCTAGTGTTAAACCCATGTTAATGGTGTGTATATATGGTTAGAAATGGGAGGAAATGAGAAATGAGAGTTTAAATGGTTTTAGGGTTTAAATCCAAGAGAAATTATTTTATCCCATAAAATAATTGATGTGTTAGTTATAAACAAGTGATTGGATGATTATATTGTTGTTGGGTGGGATTAGAAACCACCAAAATGGAGGTTGGGTTGATTTTTCTGGATTTTGGAGAAGAAGAAATCGCCCGAACTATGATCTTTGGTTAGAGTGAATCGATTAGTAGTTGGGCCGAATTGATTCGTTTAAGAAGACCTGTAGGATTGTCTCAGTTCGAATCGATTCTCATTTGGGGCGAACCGATTCACACCTGAAGACCTGAGTATTGATTCTGTTCGAATCGATTTGGATTTAGACCGAATCGATTCGCTTGGCCGAATCAATTCGCAGTTGGGGCGAATCGATTCGCATCAGAAGGAATTGGAAAAAAAATTTCATTAAGTTTAGGGGGAGTTAAATTATAAATTGGAGAATATTGCAGGGGATTCTAGATGTGATATTAGGACTCCTAGATAATGTTATTTTGGGTGAATAAACCTTGGGTTGAAGGAGAGAACCTATGATTAGTTGAGTGTACAATCCGGGGTATGGACTTAATGAATGTTTAGGACGAGTAACGTTCGAGAGAAGTCTTCGACAAGTGTGTTTATATATTTATGCGTAGAGAATAAATATGGGCTGATTACATTTGAGTGATTACTAGGATGCGAGTAGGATGGAATTTAGGATATGGTCTAGAGAGGACTAAGCTAGTATCCGGTATGTCTATATTGACGATGATTATCATAGGTGATGCGATACCTATGGAAGTAAAATAAGTTGCTTGTATACTTATTTAATTATTACAATTGTCGTATTCGGGTTTATATAAATCCTTAAAAGTGATTAAGGTGTGAGTTAAATCTTAAGTAAGAGAATACTTATAGGTTTAGTATCTTAAGCATGTGAATACTTATATACTATTACGAATGTGAACATTCGGGATTTTGGCTATCGCTATGAGAGTTTGGCAATTATAGCCAGGGTATATTGAGAAGTGATATATATTATATACGGGTGTTATTACAGTATATATATGATTTGGCAATAAATATATCGGTATGTGAATGATATATTTATGTATACATATATCTCTAGTGCTATTCAGGGAGGTTGGGCGATGTGGATGAATTCCATAGCTTGAGGAGTAAGGAGAGTATAGTACCCAGGTCATATCGTCCCGCATATGAGTGCAATAATGATTCCACTTTTATGAGGGAATATGACCGCCTCCACCGTTTAGTATTTTTACCATGATCAAGAGTGCGTCAGACTTGGTACCTGGGTTAAGTTGAGTATACCCGGATGATGATAGCACTTTGAGACCGCATCCTCGAGTTACAGCTCGGTGGGATGGTTATTATACTTATGGTTGTGATATAGATATAAATATACTTGTTGCGTATAGTATATTGCACGTATATGATGATGTAAAATCATATAATTTAGACTTGTGTAAAGTGTAAGATAAATAAGATTTTATTTTCCTTCCGGAAGATTTTTATCCGAATTTAAACTATGATTTGTATATTAAAGTGAGAATTATATATAGGGGGCTTTATACACTAAAGTGAAAATGGTATTATAAACTAGTGAAAGTTTCGAAATATGAACGGTATATATATATAATCGATGATAATATCAATTAAAGCTTATGTGATAGCTTACGACATAACTTACATTATATCATGTCGGGTAAGTGATAGTTATGAGAATTCAGAGGATGGGTAAAAGTGATTAGTTAGGAAGGGTAGCTTAACTAGATTGTTTAAATATGATAGATTTCATATTTTAAAAATATAGCATTTGATGCATTTGCTAAATATTTTCAAAACTCGGGCTCTGACCCATTTCTCTATTTCCCTTCTCTCTTCCTATATATGAATATAATTTAGGTCTCCAGTGACAGGGAGTCCTGGATGATGGTTCTTTCGAGTCAGACGTTGCTGCAGCAGCTGTGGATGCATGAAGGATTATTTTAGACGCCTCTATCCTTGTGATCTAGATAGGAGGTATTGTAGAAACATTTGGGCTGATGGCCCAACTGTATTCATTTATTCTTTTACCTCATTTTAGTTTGCGGCACTTCGATTTTCTTGTATTATATGTTATACTGAGAGTGCGGTTATCTTTTTCATTTCAGGTATGTGTGTATAAACTGTTGTGATTGTTTTTCTTGTGGTTGGTTTGACTAAAAAGAATATCTAATTAAAATTTTGACGCCATGCCTAATAGGTTGTTAGTAATATATTGGTTTTCTATAGTGATGCTCAGAACGAACCATATGAGATTTCTGTTTTAATTTGGTATAGGATTGATCACCCGATATTTTATTAAGCAGGGTGTCACATTAAGATCCCTAGTACGTGGAGTTTTTGAATTGAACTAAGGTAAGGGAGGCCATATTCAGTGCTTTATTTGGACATTCGTTAAACTACAGGGGCTGAGGAGATAAATGGGTGTGTTAGAACATGCGTGTGTTAAACAATAGGGGCTGAGGATTTTTTGTTGCATACCCCATTTTTTTGTTTCTTAAACTATTGGAACATGGAATATGAATGGGTAAACCTGTATTATTTGCAATCTGCTAATATAGTATTGCTGTTGGAACATAGATATGCAACACAAGGAAGATAATGTAGTATTGCTGAAACAATTACACCCCCTGTTTTATTTGTAATCTGCTAGACTTGTTTGTTAATGTTAATAATTTGCTATACCTAAAATACCCCTTGTTTGTTAATGATAAATGCTAATACAACCCCTGTTTGTTAATGATAAATGGTAGACTCATGACGAAAGTCAAATAAGGGAACCCGATGAAGATGATTTTGTATCGAATGGCAGAGAAGATGGAATGGATGAAGAAGATGATTTTAAATTGGAGTCCGACAAGGAATTAGATGATTAAACATGTTTGTTTAAGTTTAAATGATTGTAATATTTATGAGCTTGTTTGAGAGACATGTTGTTTGGTTGAAACTTGGGTTGTACTAACTCAAGGATCATTTTAGTATTTTAATTTGAATTTTGGTCATATTGTTATTTATGGTTAGGTTACAGCATGATTTATTGCAGAGTAAGCTTATTATGGATGTGGACTTATGGAGCATGCACAGTGAAAAGGGCTCCCAATGCGTATATTGGTATTAAATTTTCAACGTATGTATCATTTTATATTTTATAAGTGGCTATGTTGATTTCATTCATATTGATTAAAATTATTTACTTAAATTATTTTATTGACTACTTTGAATTTTGATTGCATGGAATTGGGTGATCATATGATGAGGACTTATGGAGCATGCATACGGAAAAGGCGCCCCAATTACAAATATACGGACATATTTTTACGGTATGTACCATTTTTAGTATTTTTATTAGTCGTGTTATAATTAAAAAATATTAAAATATATTAAAAACGGCCTTAATGCCTTTTCACGCCTAAGCCCGCCTAGGCTTCTAAGGCTTAAGGCTTGGCTCCACGCCTCGATCACGCCTCGCGTTTTTTAGAACCTTGAAAATATATAAATATATAAATATACCAAATATATTAAATATACCAAATATATACATATACGAAATATGCACAATATAAGAAACATACATACATACAAAAATATATGAATTATATAAATGTACCAAGTATATAAATATACGAAATATATTAAATATACAAAATATATACATATATGAAATATACATATATACTAAAATATATGAAAACACGAAACATATACATATATGAAATATATATATTTACAAATTTATGAACAAAATATATTTATATATTTATAAACTATATAGTTTTAACAAAAAAAATGATTTTGAGTGATTTGCCTCTCAAATGTGGCAAGTGACCCCCCCCGACCCCCCCCCCCCCCCCCCCCCAACCACAAACAAAGAATTGATTTTCACCCAAATGTGGTAAATTGTTCTTAAAGAGTGTTGTATATGGAAAACAAATTCCAAACCAAATTAAGACAATCAAATACTCTAAATGTTGGAAATTTTCAAAATTTTCCAACTTTTTTAAATTTGCCTTGAAATTTAGGTACTATCAAACAGAGCCTAAATGTCGTATGTAAGTTTAACTCAATATTGCTAGGAAGAAAAAGGATAAAGTACAACAACACCAGAGAATCACATAATACTAAGTGCTTTATAACTTTTAACTCGAAATAGCAAGGAAGAAAAAGGACAAATTACAATTTGACCTCTCCAATTTTACTCTCATCTTCACTTTACCACCACTACTTTTATTTTTTATACTACCTCGTCCACATCCCCAACTTTTAAAAACGAATCACTATACCCCCAAACCCTTACGGTATCAATTTTTTGACGAAAATTTAGTCATGTGCGTGACACATGAGGGTATTTTTATACAAAAATATCATATATCATGCACATACCAATTTTCTATCAAAAACTTAACACCATTAGAGTTTGGGGGTAATTTGACCTATTTTTAAAAGTTCAGGACTTTATTATAGAAAATATAAGTAGCGCTAGTGAGGTAAAAATAGTGGCAAAGTTTGAAGAATCAAAGTATAATTATCCCAAAGAAAAATGAAAGCTACGGAAGTTTAAAAATATGGGAAAATCACACTATATCGAATGTATTATTGTAGTTGCCCTCTCTTATTAACCCCCACCAGCCCCCCCCCAAAAAAGCTTAGACCGGTTCTCTGACCAATTTTTTTTAAAAAGACAATTGAAATTATCAAATTATCCTCACATAAGTAAAAATAAAATAAGATTCTTTGCATATATATGAAACGAATAATTGAGTGTTTGTGTGCGTCTTTCTATGCATGTTGGGTTAATTTGTGTTTAACTTCTACTTTTATAATTTGTTTTGATTTACCTCCATTTCTTTTAATAAAATTAATTATACCCCCACTTCTTAAGACCCTATTACCGTTGAACATGTTTCTTTTTATTTATTTTTTCCTCATGACATAAACATGTAAAATAAAATTAAAAACAAAAGAAAAAAAGGTGTAGTTTTGCATATATATATAGCCCCGATCCATTTTAGACGAATTAATTTTTTTAAAATAGTAAAAAAATTATTTTTAATTGATTTGTTTTTTTGTGTGGTATTTAAAGATGTCAAGGTGCTTTTATAAGTCACGCTTATTGCAATTATAACCTCATTAATTTGTACATTTTAGCATTCCCGTACATGCTATTCTTGATTTTTATGCTCATTTATTGATTAACCCCTGTTTTCATCATAAATATATAAATATATATTGTGTGTGCCTTAATTGTCTTGGGAATGCATGATATGAAGTTTGGTTGAATCCCGAGAAAGTTTCCTTGACAGTCGATAAGTTGGGGGCATTTTAGTAAATTTAACATTCAAGTTTGAGTCCCGATCTCTCCACGGAAGTTGAAGCCCTTTGATTCAGCCCCACGTGGCCTCTAACGATACATGAATCTGAGCTCGAACGAAGAAATTACGGGCCTTTCTGTGGAGAATGTCCCATTAGAAGACAAAACAAATCATCTTCATTTTGAGAGCAGCTCTGAATCGATTCAGCCCTTTTCGAATCGATTCAGTTAATGAAAGTGCACCAGCTTCCCATATCCGAATCGATTCACTCTCAGTCGAATTGATTCGGTTTTGCACTCTCAACTTTCTCCCTGTTATTACTTTGCCATTTTGGATAGATTTTTGGGGGATTTATCCCTCGTTTTCCCTCATTTTTTAATATAGATTACTTTTGTTAGAAAGGGGGTAGATAGAAACACTTTATTCTTTATCCTATGTCAAGTGTATTTTATTTCTCTTCCTACTTGTAAAGCATTTAATTCTCACAAGGTAGTTGTTGTTATTGAAAGCTTTGATCATTTAATCCATATCTACTTGTGTTCCTTAGATTTAAATTTTATTTATTAATGTAGCTAGTATTGTTTTGTGTTTACACTTGATGCCTTGCTTAAATATGTGGTGCATTTGCATGTGTAGCCTAGTTTCTACTATGAGTAGATAAACTTAAGGTTGGGGATCATAATCCCACCTCGGATGCTTGAACTTCATATTTAGGGTTTGGTTTAGAATTGTTCTAATTGAACTTCATGTGTTGGTATTGGAATATCATAGTCTCTTAACTTCCCATGTCATGCAATGGGTAGTATTTGATGCTTTACTATAACCCCAACCCATTTAGCAATAACTAATTAACCCTTAATCCTCCATCGATGAGTTTAGTCTCTACATGGTTGATGTTTGGATCTAATTAGTTATGCTCGATTAGAATTAATTGGAACCAAGTCCTATCATCTTTTTAGCGAATCCAAGGTGGGATAATGATCCTAAATCCCTTTAATATCTTAAACTTAAGCTTAACTTAGTTTATTTTGGTATATCTTTATTGTTGACTTGTTCTTTGTCAATTTTACGTATATTAGTTTAGCGGTTAATCACAATCATCTCTTCAAACAATCAAATCACCTTTTACACTTTAACTTTTTGACGTTTAGATAATATCCTTTATCCTAATCTTGTTCTCCTAGGAGCGTTCAATGACTGAGGAATATGATCCCGGTCTTACCCAGATACTACTTATTGCGAAAGATTTGCACTTGAATCAAACACTCTTTAGAGAGCAACCAAGTTTTTGGCGTCGTTGCCGAGGATTAGAAATAATTTTAGTCTTTTTACACTATTATGTTCCCTGGGGTCACCGTAACAACACAGTTTCCAAAATCAATCCAAATCCCATAAATGCAAGACGCGAGCGGCAGTACATCAAATCCTATAGTTGAATCCTCATCGTCCAATGAACATTTCAATTATTGGAGACCATCTCCAAATCCTTTCTTTTCAATCTTAGCTTATATCAGAGCCCACTCCGAGCCCACGACCATGGAAGACAATTAAAGTGAGCATGGTAGTTAAAGGGAAGTCGAGACTCCCTATCGACCAATGAGGGAGTATTTACAATCAAAGAGAACCACCTCTCCTTCGTGAATCATCTTTCTGTACAATGCCGCACAATTCTATTTTAGAAATTTAATTATTCAATTACTGCCTACATTCCGCGACATGGAAAGTGAGCATCCTTATCTCCATGTTCGAGAGTTTGAGGAGGCTTGTGCTACGTTTAGCGACCAAAATTTTTCTCTTGATGTAACCCGACTCAAACTCTTCCCTTTCTCCTTAAAGGAAAAACTTAAAACTTGGCTTTGGTCCTTAGCTCCTAATTCCATCGTTAGTTGGCGCGATATGCAGGCGTAGTTTTTAAAAAATATTTTCCCAACCCATCGAACCCATGCTCTCAAAGGTCAAATCCAAATCGTTTCTCAAGACGAGGGTCAGATTTAGAGCGATGTTGGGAAAGATTTAATGAGCTACTTCATAAATACCCACATCATGGTTTTGAGAAATGGATATTAATCACTTTTTTCCATAGCAGGATTTCCCTAAATGCGAAATAAGTAGTGGAGATAATGTTCTCCAGGGATTTCCTTAGCCTAAACCCGAATGACGCGTGGGAGCACTTTAAATATTGTGTTGAGACTACCCAAGCCTGGTACACCTCAAACCAAGCAAATCCAAAATGCGTTCATATATTCTCTCCTCAAGCCATGGGATATATCACCTCGCCGATGGTGATGATATATCCTTGAGAGTAGCTCACTTACCAAGCGTATTGAGGCCATGGATCAAAAGAGTTGGGAACCCGCCAATCCTTCTCCTTCGCACATAGAAGAGTCGTCTGTCATAGGTGATGCGGAAGATCACTCAACCAAGGATTTTCCTACAATCTCGGCATACAAAGTTATGCTTCACAACCAATCAAATGCAGTGGCCACGTATAAGAAATAATTTATGACTCCTATAGGAGAAGGGGATAATCCTTCATGGAGAAACCACGTCGGTTTCTCTTATGGGAAATCCCAACAGGCCCAAAATCCTCCTCACCCGAATTATTAAAATCCTCATCCACCTCAAAATTACCAACAACCATAAAATCAACTTCCTACTCCTCAAGTAGAAATGAAAGGTCCCCCTCCGGGACCTACTCCTCCTGCTATACCCCCGCATGTTCACCCGAACAAAATAAGTCTTGAAGATACTCTTCAAGCTTTCATGACTTCTCAATAAGCCACATGTAATACCTCGCACTTTTATGGATAATTAAAATTCATAAGTAAGTGTAAATTTGGGAATTTGAGAAATTATCGTGAATAGTAATTTTTGAGGTTTCGAGGATTAAATGATTTTCGATGTAGCTTATATTTACTATTGGGATTAAGTAAATGAGTTGGAGTATCTTAATTATATGTCGCAGTTGATAAATGATAATATTTTAAATTGAAAACCCGCATTGAGATGTATTGGGTTTAATTAGTGGATTGTGGTCAAGTACCTCGGATGGAGATTTCGAGTGTGCAGTTGGTTTTGGAAGGGTCGAGATAGTCAGAATAGAGTACTCGGGAGTAGTGTTTAGACTCCGGGAATTTTTGGACCAGTAGGGACTCGTAATTGAGTAAACGAGTCATTTTTGGGTTTAATAAGGGGTAAACCCTTTTCTCTCTTATAAAAGACACGAGAGAGTGGGAGAAAGAAAAGAAAAAGAGAAAAGAGATAGAGGAGACGAAAAGAAGAGAGAAAAGGGAGATTTCAGCCAAACTCTGCCAGATTCGACTCGAGGTCGTCGAATTTTATCCTCCAAGCAAGTGTTTACTTGCTTTATTCAATTTAGTGTGTATATCTCATATCATAATTAGTAAATTATGTGATTTTGGGTTAGAACCCTTAAAATAAATTTTGGATAATTTGAGTAAGAGTTTACATGTTGATGTAATGTAAACTCATAATGATTTATAGTGTAAAATCCATGATAAGGGAGAATAGAAATGGGAGAAATGGTAAAACTAGGGCTTTAAGGATTTTTTGGTATAAATCTATGAAAAATTGGTTTAATCCCCTAATTAATTGATGTGTTAGTTAGAAATCTATGTTTAGATGTTTGTTGTGTTGTTGGTTGAGATTAGAAACCATAAGAATGGAGTTTGGGATGATATTTTGGGTGGTTGGAATCTTGAATTTCGTCCAAAATGGACTTTGGCCGACCTAACTGGTATGGCCAACTGACCGGGCCCCTATGGCCGGCCGACGGGGTACGAGAAAAAGGTCCTACTAATTTTGCAGTAGGGAAAAATCCCAAACCGCGATCGATCGGGGGTCCAGGACCGGTCGACCGACGCCAAGTTTTCAGCCCAAGATTTTGGAGATTGTTATTCCTTCTCCTCTTTGAGTTTAAAGTTTAGGGGCTTTAAATTATAGTATTAAAGAGAGTTATGTCTGAAGGACTTGAGGAATTTTCAATTGACCTTGGATTATTTAAGAGGTTAGTCCGGTGTATGGACTTATCGAATGTTTAGAAAGAAAGTGATATTTAGAGAAATTATTCGGTAATTATATAAGGGTATATTTATGTGGATGGAATAGATAGGACCATCTGTAATTGGGTAAATCCTATGAGGCGACTAGGATGGAAATTCGGGGTTATACGCTAAATATAAGTTAAGGGTATACTTATTATATGGTTATAATTTTGGTTATTTAGAGAGTATATAAATCCCTAACGGTGATCAAGGTGTGAGGTATAATTATATAAGGGAATACTTTAATATCATTATGAGATTGACAATTATATCCATGAATACATTTGAGGAGTGATAAATGTATATATATATGATGTGATTATAGTATATATTATATGATGCGAATACATATATATCTGTGCGTGATTGGTATATGTGTATCTTAGAGGCTGATTCCACGGGCTTTCCTTTGGCGTAGGGTTGGAACAAACAGATTACATATTTTCTTTAGTGCGATCCAGGGAGGTTGCGCAACGTGGGTGAATCCCCTGACTTGAGGATCAGGGTGAGTATATCCCCAGGTCATCTCGTCTCGCGTTCGAGTGCGATGTGTGTACTCCACTTGCAGAGGGAACATGACCGCCTCCACCGCTGTGTATTTATTTACCATGACCATGAGAGAGTCTGGCTTGGTACCGTGGTATAGTGAGTGAACCCGAATTTTGGATAGGAACTATGAGACTGTATCCTCGAGTTATATCTCTTTCGGATGGTTATTATACTTGTGTGTATAGTATAATACCTATGTATGAGAACAAGATATTATATATCTCTAATTGGAGTAAGGAGATAAAATGAATAAAGATTAATTCTCATTCCGGGAGATTCTATCCAGACGTATATTGTGATATGTATATGAGAGTGAGTATGATAATGTATATAATTATATGAGTATGTATATATAAGTTGAGTACAGAGGTCCTAATGGATCTCGACGATCGACACTGCCAAGTAGTTGTGTATCAGGGGGGTTCCTTGTTTGGATTTCGCTTCGCGAGACACCCCATGCACGAACATGGCACAGTGTTGAGACTGGGGGAGAAGTTTAGCCCTTAGTACTCGGTTTACTTAGGACATTTCTAAATGGGTGGAATCTATAACTACCAAGACTAATGGAAACAAAGTGGTGATTTGGTTCCTGCAGGAACACATACTTTCTCGCTTTAGTGCGCCCAAAGCGATAATCAGTGATAATGGCACGCACTTTTACAACAAGCCATTTGAGAAGCTTATGAAAAAGTATGGTGTCGTACACAAGGTTGGAATGACCTATCACCCATAAACAAATGGGCAGGTTGAGTTGGTGAATCGTGAGATAAAAAACATCCTCGAGAAGACCATTGATCCTAACCGGAAAGATTATCCCATTTGCTTAAATGATTAGCTATGGGCCTACCGTACCGCATACAAGAACCCACTCGGAATGTCCCTATTCCTCTTTGTGTATGGCAAACCTTGCCAAATTCCCGTTGAGTTGGAGCACAAAGCGTATTGGGCCATTAAGAGGGAGAACTACGACATGGATAAAGTCGGTGAAGCTCGCAAGCTTCAAATAAATGAGTTAGAGGAGATACAAAATGACGCGTAGGAAAATGCTGAGATATCCAAAGAAAGGATGAAACTCACACACGACAAGATCATTCGGCACAAAGAGTTTAATCCCGAGCAAAAAGTGATCCTCTCTAATGCTCGGCTTCATCTATTTTCCGATAAGGTACGATCTCGTTGGATAGGCCCATTCATTATGAAGAGCGTATTCCCCTAGGGGGCTGTGGAATTAGAAGATCCAAAAAGGGAAAATACGTTCAAAGTCAATGGTCAATGCCTCAATCCATATTTAGAGGCGTGTGTAGAAGACATCGACACCATTTGGTTGTCGGACCTCGTTTACGGGATAGAGTGAGCTGAAATTGAGAGGTCATCACACCCCCGATGCGTATGGGGTGAAATCTTGTGTATAATAGTTGTGATTAAGCTAGGGTCGTTAGAGCCTTAGGTTTGCATTTTGAGAAGTTAAGGGTAAGCACTAAGAACAAATTTTGAAGGAGCAACCGTAGTAGTTAATGAGTTTGTGGAAGGTTGTAGGGTATTCATACAGAAAAAAAAATGAGTGAGGACACCCTCTAGTTGAAAGAGGTGAGCATTTCTGCAGTTTTGGAGGACTTCTGAAAATTCTGGAAACATGAACCGATCCGCCCCTGGGCACACAGACCGGTCTGCATGGAAGAAATTTATAAATAAAAAAGGGACATGGACCGATCCGCCCCTTAGATTCAACACCCAATCCATTCATCTCCTTCGATTTTGTCTCTTACATCTTCCTAACCCGTTTTCCCTCCAAAAAACACACCCCTTTCCCTCCCAAACCATTCCCTCTAAAAACCTAACCCTTCCCTTCTCTCGCCTATAAATACACCCCTCTCCCACCCTTTTCCACCACAACCTTCAATTACCCAACCTCTATCCCTCTTTATTCCACCCTTTATTTACAACACCATCTACCTTCATGGCCAACCAACCACCCCCAGAAAAATACAACTCAACGGTCATTGCTGAAAATAGGCCGCCCCCCATTCCGTTCCTACGAGGAGAAACGTTGGTGTCGCCTCTTCTTCAGTCATGCCCTCAAGATGCACATTGAGAGGCAGTCTCTGTGGGAGGAGTTGTCCGCCAGCGTCACTAACCTCTTCTTCACAAAGGGGTGGTGTCATTTCTTCAATGAACCATTTGATGCCGTGTGGGCCAACGAAGTGCGTTCCTTCTACAGGTCCCTCGTGTGCATCGGTAATTTTCAAGTCGAGGCGTACGTTGACCAAACCCCTGTCCCATTCTCACTCAACCTCCTCATTCGAAAGCTGACGGAGAAAGATGTCCCTCACCCGCCCAACAATAGCCCACCCCTAGACAAAGATGTCTGAATTTCCCGTATCGCTCCTGGCCAACAGTGGCTCTGTGGCCCTTTTCTCATCGGCCAACTGGACGAAAAAGCGCGCATCACCTTCCAAATCATTTGCACCAATATTCTCCAAGTCTCAAATGATTCCATCATGCGCACTCCGCATGCTACCCTTATCTACCACCTCTAAGACCCTAACTCCACCATTCACTTGGCCCGCACAATGTACCGATAAAGTTTCCATGAAACCACGGATGAAAAAGGCACTGTCCCACTCCATTATGCCAGGCTCATCTCATCTCTTCTCATCGACGCTGGCATTCAGCCACCTACCAGGTTTCCTCGTCTGCCAAATCTTTTTGGACAACTTACCCACACCAAAAGCGCGTTGCAAAGGGCCATTTACCAAGCTAGACAGGCCGCCGCTGATAGTGACGATAGCGATGAGGAGGAGTCCACCGACGAGTCCTCGACTGAAGAGGTGGCAGCGGATGACATAAGTATGGCCGAGGGTGAGGAGCTCGAGTATGTGGAGGAGAAGGACTCCGATTTTGAGATTCCGGGTGGCAACCTTGATGCGCGCAACTTTGCGCTTAAAACATAACTTTTGGGGTTCATAGCACGCTACGACGCTCATAGGGAGAAGGATCAATGTGCATATCGGCACGATACGAGGATGATGCACCGTCTTCAAGCTCAAATGTTCGAAATGCCTTTCAATGCACCTCACCTGTTCTACTTTTATGATTCCTATGACCCCAACGCCCCCGGACCCTCCAACCTGCCCCCTTTTAAGTTTCCTTGGTGTGCAGATGTTTTGGACCTGTTTTCTTTCCATTTTCCACAGTTATGCAACTTTTATCCCATTTTAATGGAAATTTGACTACTTATCTAGTGTGTCGTTTGCTTATTTTTATATTCTTGCATTTGTGTACTTTGTTCATTGGTTGTTATCCTCTCATTTATTCGGTTTTTAGTCCAATTTGCTACCAAAGCCTAACTTAGGGGGGGGGGGGGGGGTGCGCATGCGTGTTTACATTTCACAAAGTCCAAATGCACCCCAAAAAAATTGAAAAAGCCAAAAATATTTTTTCTTCAAAGTAAACAAAAATTGGAATTTAAATTTTTCAAAAACATCATTAAAATTCGATTTAAAGTCTCAGATTGAAAAACTAACTTACACAAAGCCGAAATTGACCAAAGATGGAAATTGAGCAAAAATTGATGACTTAATGAATAAGTGTGGAGATTAACAAACCCGATGGGATTTCGAGCCTATCGATTTTTTTTTGAGATTTTAAATCAGTCCGAGTTTATGATTAACTCCAAGTTCTTTTCAGCGTTTAAAGTAAGTCGTTGTGATCTCAATACCCTTGTTTTGATTTGTTATGGAAACGTATGAGATGTTGTTTCAAAAAACGCACTTAATAAATATCTAAACTTAATCCACCTCGAGACGCATATGGTACCGTAATTAATAATCTGGACAATGAAATAGGCCCTCTTTTGTCACCCTAAAATATTGGCTGGAAAAAGTTGTGAAAATATTTTCCGTTTCCAACCCAATTTGAGCCGAATAAAAAATTTCCTTTTTGTTTGATAACCCGAAACATCAAATTAGCCCAGAATTGAGAAACATAAAAAATTCAGAAATTAATTCCAATAGTGCAATAAAAAAGGGGGCAAGAAAATAAAATAATCCTCTACTAAAATATCAATAAAAGATAAAAATGGAAAAAGAGAAAAAAATATATTAAAAAAAAAAGAGAAAATGAGCAAAAGCCCAGAAAAAAGCACTAATTGACATCATGAGAATATTTTCCAATTTCAAATTTCCCAATTTTTTGATTTTACCTAATACACCTCATAACTCGATAAAGTCCTAACCGCGTCGAAATTGAAAAATTGGTTACTGCGTCGAGAGTTAAGACACAAAAGATAACAAAAGATATTAAATGTGTGAATTAGAGGTGATGTTTTCGTTTCTTTATAACCGTAATCCGATAATGAGATTCATTCACCATAAATTTCCATCTTTTCAATCTTGTGTGCGTGAATTTGTGTTCCATTGCATTTACTCTTTATATCACGCACACCGAGAGAATATAGCCACGGTTTTGCGGGATTCATTTTTTAATGTATTCCGTGAGTATTTGAATCAAAATGAATTTTTGGAAAAAGTAACGTAATGGTCAATCAGTGGAAATCCGCGGTTAAATTTCTGGCTTCACACACATGCACTATAATTTGAGACTCTTTAACATGAATTGATGATGACTATTTCCTGGAAAACTTTAAATTATACAATTTTAGAGTATTTTGAATTTCCTTTGAGTCGAATTTTGTGAGTATATTCGCTGCAAACCCTCACGAGACACAACTCGTCCTACTAGGGTGACCTAGGGGTTTTAAAGGCTTGTTGCATACGCTAAATTCAATCGTTTGCCCACGAAAGTGGTATTCTATTCAAATAAAGCGAATCTCGAGAGTTGATCCTTAGTTGGATTCTTTTACATTGCTCGGGACGCGTAAAGTTCTAAGTTAGGTGGGTTTGACTAGGCATAAATTCTTCCGAATTTCTCCCCTTAATTTAAGGACTTTTATTGCCTTGGATATTGTAATTCATCTTGATTTATCTCATTTATATGCTACTGACCTTTCTACGTAGTATCTCAAGTTTTGTGCCTTTTTTAAGATATTTACAGGTATTTATTGCTAAGTGAAGAAAGGAAAAAGCCAAAGCAAAAGAATGAATCAAGGAAGACAAGTCAAAAGTGAAAAAGAGAAATTTCCGTCAAGAATATGGATGAGAAACCCAAATGAAAGTTGAAGATATAGAGTCTACGACTGCGTAGGAAGAAACGGCGTCAAAATCTGAGTTCCGGAGAAGAAGTTATGAGGTTCTAAAGATGAGAAAAAATGATGAGATAATGAGGAGAAATTGAGGAGAAACTGAAAATTGAAGGCGGACCGATCCGGTACCTTATAACTCACTGGTCAGATTCCCTTAACGGACCGATCCTGTTTTCCAGAAAAAAGGACCGGTCCGAGATCCTATCACCCACCGGAAAATTATGCATAGAGGACCGATCCAGATTTGAATGAGAATTGATCTGCTAGTGAAGGCCCAGACCGATCCGCCAAAGATAAACTTGATTTTTTTGTTCCGACTTTAGAGTTTGATTAAGCTACAACTCTGAATTTTTTATAATTTATTTAACTTCTAGTTATTGTTAGACAAGGGGTTCGAACTTTTACTTTTTTTAGTTAGTTAGATTGAGAGAGAGAAAAGCTCTCTCATCTGTGTTGAAAAACTCTAGTTTTGAAGATTGATTAGAGGATTTCGGAATCAGTGAATGCAAGTAATTTTGTTTCATTTAATTAATTCTCTCTTTTTGTTAGTTAGTTAATCCTCAATTCTTAGTTGCTATCTCAAATTAAAAATTGTTCTTGCCAATCATGATTTCTTTTAATTCTTGAATTAATATTTTTCTTCACGTAGTTATGTCTAGCTAAATTCTTTAGGGTTGGGGTGCATGAAACCCACTCGGTGTGAATCATCATAATGGAAATAGATTTTTGAATTGAATTTTAAAGGAATCGTGTCGCGTAATTATCCCAACCATCGTAGGACTTTTGATCTCATTTGCCCTAGGTAACTAGGATTCTTAAGTGTGTGACGCGCGTTTAGTTAATGCGATACTTCTTTTTTCTTACCTTTGATTTCGTATGATGCGGGCTACGATCCTTCATATACGGAATGCTTAGGATTAATAAAGACTGGGTTCCTAATAAAATCTAATTCTGAAATCTAGTATCCTATAAGGTTAATTACTAGGGTATGGGAGATTGTTGCCCAACGTCTCGTTCACATTTGCAATTAATTTTTTTAATAACTTTCCATTCATCTTAGGTCAATTAGCTCTTCTGCTTTTCATTTAGGCATAGCTTAGCCAGTCCTTAATTTAAATACGCATTTAGTTGTAGTAAATCTCCCATTCAAATTACCTTTTTTTTTAGTCAAAGTTATGATTCCTTCATCTTTCCAACGTCGTCACGAATTCATTCATCCTTTTTCCCTGAGGATCGATACCCGACTTACCGGGATTATTACTTGAGCGACAGGCTTGCACTTGAGCCTACATAGCATGCACACTAGACACATTTGTGGTTGCGTCACTAGCCCAGGCCCAGATGGACTTATTTTCTCACCTACGCTGGGGCGAGGCTGGTGTGCCACCTTACCTTTACGATCCTTATGCCCCGCATGACCCCAACGTGCCCGGTTCATCGAGTTACCAACCAAAATTTTCCTAGGGGTCGCCCTATATCTCTTTTGTTACTATTTTTGGTGTATCTCTTTATATATATTATTGTTTTTGGAATAATTGTGGGTGGGCTGTATTCTTTTTGGTTTTTGAATAATTTAGTTGTTTAGGTTGTGTTTAAGATGATACAATTATTTTGTATTTTCAAACTTTGGTTTCGAAACATATGTATGCAACTCTTATTATTATTAATGAAAAGTCTCAGTTTCATTTTCTTATTTGCATTTTTATATATATGTACTGTATATACTGTTATTTTTTAGTACTAACATGTTAAGAGGTATGTAATTGCTCGGTTATAGGATTTAGTCCTTACGGGATGAATATTTTCAATCCCTCTCTTCCATTTTTGTCCCTACTAACATTGGGGACAATGTTTATTTCAAGTTAGGGGTGTGAATTACATTTCTATTACCGTTTATCATGTTAGTATTTTTTTTTATTTAATTTCAAAATTTTCAAATTCTTCTTTTCTCCCTTGTCTCCAATGATTACGTATTTGATTGCCTTATCCCTTTGAATAGTGATACGACGCAAATATTACGTATTTCACCCGTTAACCTACGCGTTATTAGCCCACTCGAGTATCTTAATCCCTATACTTATGCTCGTTAACCAGAAAACCTCGGTTTTCTTTATATACATGCTTTTCAGGGGTCAGTTGAGCTTTGTAGGTATTTGGATGCTTAGTATGAAGTTGGGACGCTTTCTAGAAAAGTTTCGTTAAAGATTGCAGCTTTGTGGGTATTTTAGTAATTTTAACATTCGGATTTTGATCC
The DNA here is from genome assembly GCA_949130495.1 of Sambucus nigra. NCBI lineage: Eukaryota > Viridiplantae > Streptophyta > Magnoliopsida > Dipsacales > Adoxaceae > Sambucus > Sambucus nigra. Next base: position 315,681,309 of record OX422209.1, on the reverse strand, counting down.
CGAACTCTCCACGGAAGTTGAATCCCTTTGATTTATCTTTACGTGGCCGCTAAAGGTGCATGATTCCGATATTTAATGAGGGAGTTATGACATTTTTGGGATGGTTTTTACTTTAAATTCACACTCAAGGACACATTCAAGGGCATTTTAGTCATTTCATATTTTAGTTTTTTCGCCTAATGTCTTCTTGGATGTTGTATACCTTTGAGTTATCTTCGTGTATCTTCCTACCGTGCCTAATTTCGAGTTATAACGACGACGTTTCGGCATTTTTCGTAAAGTTGGGCAAAGCTACAATAATCGACCTGTAGGTGCGAATCAATTCGGCGGAAGTGTGAATCGATTCGGCTTAAAGTCCGCAAATTTCATTTTTTAAGTTGATTTTTGGTTGGGTATGTATATGTAAACATTCTATTAAGTTGGGAATTCATTTTTTTTACACTTCTAGGGTTAGAAATCAGATTTTTGGGGGAATTTTTGTTGGAGCCTCCCTCTCCTTTTTTCTCTTGGGTGTTTTGCCCATTCATGTAAGTTGTTTACTGCTCATCATCTTCTCTACTGTTTAGTTTAATTTCCGTTATGTTCTTCCATCTCCATGCCTATTTAACTAGTTTTAGTTGTTTGTTTGTTGTTTTAATTAGTTAATTGTTGTTTAAAGTAGTTTTAATCCATGTGTACTCCGTAGATAACGGGTTAGGATTGCGTTTTTGCCCTTAATGGGGGTCGAGCTCCGAAAGTTAGTTTTTGGGGAAAATTGCATTTAATTGAAACCTCGTGTATTAAAGTCGAATTATTATGCGTTTAGCTTTCTTTGTCATGCAACATTAGTGTTTGTAGCGATAATCTGAATTTAAGACGTGTGTGACCATTTTTTATTAAATGTTTTATCTCGCATTTTTGGGTTAAAATCCCTTCATCTGTGATGTTTATAATTAACTAAAAATTCTCGATTAAATATTTTTGAACCAAAATTCTAATTATTAGTTGTTTAGCCCATGGCGGGTACGCGATCCCGACTCTCGTTTTATTAAATAGTGTTTAGTGTTAGCTTCTTAATTTTTCCTTTTTCACCACAACACCCTATCACCTTTTACACTTTTATTTTTGAAGTAGCAAAATAATTAAAATCTAAAATTCAATCACTCCCTATGGATTCTCGATACCCGACATACCGTTGTACTTGCTTGTCAAGTGCAGTTGTAGTTTAATTTTTTTTGCATTGAGTCGTCGAACCGATAACAACGATTTGCGTATTACACGACGCACGACTCGCGCTCTATCAAATAGCGATGATTCATGCTTAGAGTTTATGATTTATTAGCCTTTAGTTTGTATATTGTTAACATTGTGAAGAACTTCATGAAATTAAATTGTGAATCCCATGAGCATAATACAAAAATAATTATTTATGATTTGGTTTAAAGATTTTCTAATTCGTTGATCATAAGCGCATGCTATACACTTGCATAAGTGAGATTCGAGACAAACCTTCAATTGTGAACGTATACAATTACTCTTTCTCTTTCTTAAAAAACGTATCTTGTTGACAATCTCACTTTCTTTTCATTGATTGCATATTAATTGACTTCATTATGGAATGTATCACTTGAGTATGATTTTCAATAGTGTTGTGTCCCGAGAATTATATGAAACCATAGGAAATTATCATAGGCCCTCTTTGATATTTAAGCCATACGACCTTAGCCTTACCCTTACACATTTCCCTAGTTAACTCTGTTGAGCCTTAATAAGACCTTTCGTTTCATAACCCCAAAATACCCTCACAAATTCCACATTGGAGTTTCTACCCTTATATAAACCTTTCGTAACTTGATTTGGGATTATTCTCGGGATTGAATGATGTTTGAATTATGTGGATTTCAAGAAAAATAAAGAAAAGGAAAATAAGAAAAATATAATAAATGGCTCCATGATGCGTGAATCCCTCTTCACCGTGTGTATGTGAATAAAAGTCCTACTCTCATGAATATCTTGATTTTTGAATTTGAATTCAATTCCTTAATTTCCCCCTAATTTAATTTCCCCCTAACATATTTCTTTTGCTTCCAAACCCGAGCCTACCCCAAATTTTATACCTGAAAAGTCATATTTGATCCTAGGGTGATGTTGATTTTAAGGTGCATTTCACTTCGGTTAATATGCGATATCCTTTCAAGAGATTGTATTTTTCACTTTTACATATCGTTCTTCATTGATGGCATGTGCACGACCTTGTTTCATTTTACAACTACTCTTTATGCCCGCATGTTCCAAGTGTGTTACATCCTATTTCTGAGCGTTATCATTTGTTGAGTGTAACAGCTGGAGAGAACTTGAGTTATGCATGCTTTAGCGTTTACATGGATTATGAAAGTTTTGCAAATTCTAAATCACCACATGTGTCCGCTTATTTTTTATTTTCATGGGTTCAATTTTTATTGAAGTTACTCGTTTAATGTCGATAATTACCGTCTTTTGTGTGAGCTTTGTTCACTTTGTTAATGAATTTTGCTTCTTTGATAATTGATGAGCTATGCATAGGTTTTTGCCATATCATAGTATGAGTTAACTTGATGTTTGTGGGGTTTATCCCTGGAAACCTTCACGAGACAACACTCATCCCCTAGAGCCACCTAGGGGTTTAACGACTTATTGCATATGCTAAATGCAATCGTTCACCTGCGAAAGTGGCATTTTTCTTCTATGTACATATTTCTCCTGTTATTGTTTTATTTATGTCTATTGTTTATTCATACTTCATTTCTTGGGATTAGCAATGTCTAAGTTATGGGGTGTGATAAGTCACCTTTATTGTATTTATAACCCCGTTAATTTGAAAATTCTACCATTCCCTTACATGTTATTCCTGGTTCTTATGATCATTTATTGATTAACTTATGTTTTAATCATATATATATATATATATATATATATATATATATATATATATATATATATATATATATATATATTGTGTGTGTACCTTAACTGAGCTTTTGTAGGTATCGATAATGCATGATATGAAGTTTGGTTGAATCCCAAGAAAGTTTCTTTGACAGCCGCAAAGTCGGGGGCATTTTAATAAATTCAGCAAGTTTTAGTCCCGATCTCTTCACAAAAGTTGAAGCCCTTCAATTCATATTCACGTGGCGTCCTACGGGACATAATTCCGAGCTCGGACAAAGAAGTTATGGGATTTTCTATGGAAAATGTCCCATTAGAAGCCAAAGCAAAATATCTTCATTTGAGAGCAGGTCCAAATCGATTCGGCCCTTGCCGAATCGATTCAGTTGATGACAGTGCACTAGCTTCCCATATCCAAATCGATTCACTCTCATCCTAATCGATTTGGTTCTGTAGTATCATCTTTATCGTTATCACCAGTTTGCCATTTTGGATAGATTTTTGGGGGATTTATCCCTTATTTTCCCCTCATTTTTTAATGTAGATTACTTTTGTTTGAAAATGGATAGATAAAAACACTCTCTTCTCTCTCCTAGGTCAAGTTAAATTTATTTTTCTTCCTGGTTGTAAAGCATTGAATTCTCACAAGTTAGTTGTTGTTATTGAAATCTTTGATCATTTAACCCATATCTACTTGTGTTCCTTAGATTTAAATTGCATCTATAAGCATAACTTGTTTTGTTTTGTGTTTACACTTGATGCCTTGCTTAAATATGTGGTTCCTTTGCATGTGTAGCCTAGTTTCTAGTATGAGTAGCTAAACTTAAGGTTGGGGATCATAATCCCACCCCGGATGCTTGAACTTCATAGTTATGGTTTTGTCTAGAATTGTTCTAATTAAACTTGAAGTGTTGGTGTTGGAGTATCCTAGTCTCTTAACTTCCCTTGTCATGAAGGGGCAGTATTTGATGCTTTACTATAACCCCAACTGATTTAGCAATAAATAATTAACCCTTAATCCTCCATCAATGAGTTTAGTCTATATATGGTTTATCTTTGGATCTAATTAGTTATGCTCGATTAGAATTAATTGGAACCAAGTCCTATCATCTTTTAGCGAATCCAAAGTGGGAGAATGATCCTCAATCCCTTTAATATCTTGAACATACGCTTAACTTAGTTCATATCGGTATATCTTTATTGTTGACTTGCTCTTTGTCAATTTTATGTATGTTAGTTTAGCGATTAATCACAATCACATCTTCAAACAATCAAATCATCTTTTACACTTTAACTTTTTAACGTTTAGAGAATATCCTTTATCCTAATCTTGTTCTCCTAGGAGCGTTCAATGACTGAGGAATATGATCCCGGTCTTACACGGATACTACTTTTTGCGAAAGATTTGCACTTGAATCAAACACTCTTTAGAGAGAAACCATACTCACAAAAAAGTCATCTCAAAATGATTTTTTTTGCCATTTTAAAAAAATCGATCAAAATATGTTAGTTTTTAAACTTCTCAAAATTAAAACCTCATATATTTTGACCAATTTTTTTTAAATAGTAAAAAAAAATTTAAAAATTGATATATATTGATCCAAGAATCATAAATCATATAGTTTTAGATCTTATTTGGGCACCTTGATTGTTTCTTCCATCATTAGAAGAGCTTGTTTTCATGTGGTGGACTCAGTGCGTGAGGATTGGGATGAAGAAGCGATAGATCCTATGTTCTGAATCATAGACGGTTTCCAACTAATATCAGTGGATACCGAGGTGCACGTGGACTCATGTACTATGGACCTGGCCTTGGTGGACTCAAGCATTACACTGTGGAGGAGTGGATGATGATTAAAGACCGTCAAAGCTTAGGGCGAATCGAGTTGTTTTGTAAGTTTATTGTCTATACTTTGTAAAACCATATCATAGTGATTGTCTGGCTGGGTCGTCTGAGGTTTTTTCCCTTTGTGGTTTTCTCGCACATCACCGCCTTATGGTTTGATTTATTTCATTTATCTACTATCACCTAGATGCAAGTTTAGGGTAAAAAGATAAAATTTCGTAAATCATTTTACACAAGAAAGGTTTAATTAGTGCTAAGTTTAATTGGGAGAATTTTGTTTAAAATTTCAATCTTTAAAATTGTGAAAACATAAAAACATTGAACTTGTCTTTATTTGGAACCACCTTGGGATTATTTGCGCTTACAAATTGGTATTAGAGCTTCCATGTTGCATTTACACTGAGGTTTTCATTGACTGGTTGGGTTCGACCCCACATCCGTAGAGTGGGGATGATAATTTGAGATCGAAGGCAGGCGAGAAAAGGATATATACGGCAAGGGGTTATTATTCCACTCTTGTAACACCCCCACGTAATTTAACAAGCGAGGTGGTTAGTCGCTGCAACCAAACTACGTTGGGAGTTACTAAATAAGTAATCATTCTTAGCATGAGACAGATATGAGACATATAAAGTTCATTTCCCAAGACAATTAATTTAAACTTGATCCAATAAATAAAATCCAGTCAAACGATAATAATAAAATCCATCACCATGCTAAACTCCAAATAATCCAATCTCCAAATAAATAAATCTCAAATAAAAAGATTCGACTAAGAATATCTGAATAAAAACCGTGAAAACTGTGGAACCGAGTGGCCCACCAAATCCATAAGTAATGTCTCATAAATAAATGTTCGACCGAAATGATAATAAATCTAACGACTAAGAAATAAAAAATAAAATCCAACAGGACCTCCAAAAATCTACAAATAATCCTGTACGGGTACTCCAGCACTAAACCTAAAAAATATTAGTCAACCCAATGGGTCAGAGCCTACCGCATGGATACCATCTACTCCTCTCAAATAGGGTCCTTGAACCCATACAATAGCATTATACGCAATAAACACGATAGTAGAATATTTTAATTCAACGAGATAATAATAATTAATGAGTGGAAATAAATTACTATCTAACCACTTTTAAGTCACCCCCGAGTGCCAAGTCCAATTATTTACAATGAAACACATCTAATCATTTAATTTAATTACATTTATTAATGTATGTTGTGGGACTCCCGCTTAAAATTTTACACCATTTTAGTAGTGGAACTCCCACTTAATGTTTTAAACCACACCCATTCTCCTCACTATGGCTAGTCAACCCGCTATAATGTCATCTCTGCACACACTAATAAGGTTCCACGCATGACACATCACTATAGCCTGTCAGCCCGTTTAATTGTCAGCCCACACATACTCGTGATGTCACACACACCCACGTCGCAATAGCCATAAACCCGTTTAACTGTCAGTCTCGCACATACTCGCAAAGCAAATTCAATTTAATACCTGTTTATTATTTTAGGCATTAATTCTCATTTCCTCAAGTTTCTCATTAATATCTCAAATTAGCCCCACCCATTTTATCGACATAAAACACTCAAAACACCCTTAGTCCCATACCTAAAGGTTTTCAAAACACACGCACGTCCTACCTTATATTATGGGGTGAATTTCTATATTTAATTCTTCCTAGTCTCGCAACTAGGCTATCCAAATCGTCTAAACGACACAAAAATCAGTCCCACCCTAGAATATTTCTCCGTTAATCGTCACCACTATCTAGTCCCATACCTAGAAAGTGATAACTACCTAAAGGCCTACTAACTAGTCTCATACCTAAAAAGCAACCCAAATAAAGGTGAGAGCCTTATCTATCTCATAACCCCGTCATCTCCGCGGTATCGAATGTATTAAAATAAATCCGTGGCATAAGACTAAATTTCCAATTATCTCAATAATTATACCTATTTAATCCACACATAATTATTTAACCAATTAATATTCGATTATTCATAATATTAATTAAGCAACACTTTCTCATCAAATTATTCGAATTCTAATTACATGCTTGTTATCAAGTTCATACAATACGAATTAATCTACTACACAACTTCCACAAAGTTAGCATGGTTAATTCATGATAAAAAATTTAATTAACAATATCTCTACGTAAAAATCTACATGTGAACGTCTTACAATCTACGAAACCCAAATTTCTAACGTAACATCAAGGTTTCGAGTCTTCATTCAAATTTAAAAAAATTATAAAAATAGCCCCAATTTGTTTTCCACTTCCCCTAATTAATGTATCTAATTTGTTTTAAGAAAACACATGTATTTAGTGAGTAGGCGAAAATTACTACGGATAATCCTAAGAAAAAGAAATAGTGTTAACCATGCCTGAGAATAGTATGAAGAAATATGAACAGATGAATGTGTTCCTTGTAAAAAGTTGACAAAAACCACCTCTTGGACTATCTTGAAAAAATCTATTTTTGGCCTTCAAAACTTCGACTGAAATCTTGGTTTCAATGGGGTTAGGGTTTGAAGGTAGAAGGAGATGTAATCCACTGCTTTTAAAGTTGAGAATAATGAGTTTTAAAAGTCCTAGCCCTGAAATATATATATATATATATATATATATATATATATATATCAAGTGGAAGAGTTTAAATAACTAAACTCTAAGATAATGAAACAGCGTCGGATCTGATCAAAACCAAATCGATTCGGCTTTAAGATGAATCGATTCGCCCCTGGAAGCCAACCAAGGACGGCCCAAAAATATGCATGTAAGTTTATAAATTCCCAATTTTCACCCCCATTTCAAATTCTGATTAACATCCCACTTTTCATAAATGAAAACCAACATTTAAAATTACTAAAAAATATTTATATCTCAAAATTTTATTTTTCCTAAATTTTGAATTAATTTAATTAAATGACGATTTAAATCTATGGCGTGTTACAACTCTGAGTGGTATTGTAAACCATAGAGCTTACTTCACATAGAAGCAAATATGGAAGTCTAAGGCGCTCCCGAAAGTGATATTCTTTTTTTGGACCCTAGAGAGACAGGAAATATTGACAACCGAGGGATTGTAGAAGAGAAGGCAGTTTATGGGTAGTTGTTACTGTTTTTGTCAAGAGGCGAAAGAGAAAACCGGTCATCTTCTTTTGCATTGCAGGGTGATGAGAGGCCTATGGGATATCTTCCGAGTCCTAAGATGATTATACACTACACCAAAAATAGCAATCTGGCATGGTTTAAAACTGGGCTAGAGCAAATCTCGCACAGTTTTGAACTGTGTTAGAATCTGGTGTTCCTAAATGGACATTTTTCTGTCACGGTTAAACGTGTGCCTAATTTGGCCAAACAGGAACACTTCTGGCACACTTTTAACCGTGCCATAATTTGATATTTCTGACACACTTTTGGCACAGTTTACAACTGCGCCAGATTGAGTAGATTTTGGTACACTTTTGGCACAGTTCAAAACCGTGCGAAAATTTAATACACTTTTGGTGTGGTTTTGAACTATGCCAAATTTTTGGATCAAAGAAAAAAAATTACTTATTTGAAAACAAGAAAATTCACAAATTGTGAATCTCACACGTTGTTAATAAATTGATGTACATACAAACTTCAATATATTACAAGTCTTAATTGTTCACACGCCAAAAAAAATTGGGTAGAGTTTCCTCTATTTTCTGGACAGTCTAAAACATGCGTAATGTAAAGCCCGCACAACCATAAAATATAGCAATAAACTTAAAAAAGCCCACACGGTCATAAAAATTAACAAAAAAACTACAAAAGCTCGCACGGCCATAACACAAAAAAAGTAGAATTCAGAATATTAACGACATTAAATAAATAATCCCCTTGTTGTAAACCATTGACTTCTTCGTGTGTTCCATATGGATAAAAGCTAACAATAAAATTTTATCTTTGAAAAAAATAGTTTATAATAAAGAAATGATATTTGTAACCAAGTAATTTTAAAAAAATCTTATATAAGTTAAAAAATGGCATATATGAGCGACAATTATTATTATATTCTCAAAACGAAAGTCTCGTTACTACGTGGTTAGTTCCTACTAGTTATATTAGTCTCATGGGAGGTGTTAGTGCCTCTTACGGGGCCGTTTGTGGGTTGGTTTGAGTTTTCACCCTCAAACGGCTTGTTTTTAAGCCTAATCTAGATTTTTTCAAATTATCATCATATTCTCAAACCGAAAGACATGTGACTACGTGGTTAGTTCCTACGAGTTACATTCGTCCCGTGTAAGGTGTCCATGCCTCTTACGAGACCATTTGGTGGATGGTTTAGATTTTCACCCTTTAACGACTTCTTTTTAAGCCTAATCTAGGTATTTTCAAATTATCATCATATTCTCACACCGAGAGACCCGAAACTACGCGGTCAGTCCCTACGAGTTTCATTGGTCCTGTACGAGGTGTTCATGCCTCTTACGGGGCCATTTGATGGTTGATTTGGGTTTTCACCGTTTAACGACCTGTTTTTAAGGTTAATTTAGATATTCATCATATTCTCAAACCGAGAGACTCGGGACTATGCGGTCAGTCCCTACGAGTAACATTGTTCCCGTGCGAGGTGTTTTTGCCTCTTACGGGGCCGTTTGAGGGTTAATTTGAGATTTCACCCTTTAACAGCTTATTTTTAAGGATAATCTAGATATTTTTAAATTATCATCATATTCTCAAATCGGGAGACCTAGGACTACGCGGTCAGTCCCTACGAGTTACATTGGCCCCGTGCGAGGTATTCATGCCTCTTATGGGGCCGTTTGGGTGTTGGTATGGTTCTTTACCCTTTAACGGCTTATTTTTAAGCTTAATCTAGATATTTTCAAATTATCATCATATTCTCAAATCGGGAGACCCGTGACTACGTGATCAGTTCCTATGAGTTACATTGGTCTTTTACAAGGTATCCATGCCTCTTACAGGACCATCTGGGGCTAGTTTGGGTTTTCACCCTTTAACAATTTATTTTTAAGCCTAATCTAGATATTTTCAAATTATCGTCATATTCTCACATCGAGAGACTCAAAACTATGCTGTCAGTCACTACGAGTTACATTGGTCCCGTGAGAGGTTTTCACACCTCTTACGGGGCCATTTGAGGGTTGATTTGGGTTTTCACCCTTTAACAGCTTATTTTTAAGCCTAATCTAGATATTCTTCATATTCTAAAATCGGGAGATGCCGGACTCCACAATCAGCCCTACATTGGTCCCATGCGAGGTGTTGATGCCTCTTACAGGGCCGTTTGAGGGTTAGTTTGAGTTTTCACCCTTTAACGGCTTATTTTTAAAGCCTAATCTAGATATTTTCAAATTATCATCATATTCTCAAATCGGGAGACCCGTGACTATGCAATCAGTTCCTACAAGTTACATTGGTCCACTGGGAAGTTTCCATGCCTCTTACGGGGACATTTGAGGGTTGGTTTGGATTTTCACCCTTTAACAACTAGTTTTTAAGCGTAATCTATATATTTTTAAATTATCATCATATTCTCAAATTGGGAGTCCCACGACTACCCGGTCAGTTCCTACGAGTTACATTAGTCCCATGAGAGGTGTTAATGTCTCTTACGGGGCCGTTTGGGTATTGGCTTGAGTTTTCACCCTCTAACATCATGTTTTTAAGTCTAATCTACATATTTTCAAATTATCGTCATATTCTCAAATCGTGAGACCTGTGACTACATGGTTAATTCCCACAAGTTATATTGGTCTCGTACGAGGTGTTCATGCCTCTTACGTGGTTGTTTAGGGGCTAATTTAGGTTTTCACCCTTTTAACGACTTGTTTTAAGGCTTAATCTAGATGTTTTCAAATTATCGTTATATTCTCAAAGTGGGAGACCCGTGACTATGCAGTCAGTTCCTACAGGTTACATTGGTACCGTGCGAGGTGTCCATGCCTCTTACGGGGATGTTTAGGGATTGGTTTGGGTTTTCATAATTTTAACGGTTTATTTGTGAATAATTGTGACCATTAAACACACTTTCATGTGTCCGCAAAGTCCCTGACTAGTATGTGTTCGTATTCGTGTGTGATCCATGAGTGGACATTTCACATCCAGTGAACTGTTCGTAGTTTCTAGTTGAACATTCAGCATGTATAACTGAAAGTGAATGTAATCCTCCCCTAGATGTCCTTGTGTAATCTTAAATTTTATTTTAGTACTTAAAACTCATACCATTCTAAAATATCTATCCAGATCAAACCTCAAAGTTTGAGTTGAAACATAATCCTTCAATTCAAAACACTAACCACTACACCCAACCATATTCAACTACCCTATTAATAAATAACAAATACTATCCTGGAAAGTAATGCGGCCTAATAAAATAAAGAGATATAAAAGGAAAGGAAAGTGATCAACCTTCGTGTATGCACGCATTCAAATCAAACTTGTACTTGGCTAAGAAATCAATTGAGGTTGATTGGCAGATGAACTCATAATACCATCCACCAATCGAAATTTGTTGTCGAAAAAAATATAATCAAAGTTGTACCTATCGATGGATATCATAATCACAAGATTAAGTAGTAGCTCGAATAAAATGAGCACACACATTATTAATCTGGTAATACTTTAGGTTCTATGGATGTTAGGACAAAAACGTAGAGCTAATAATGTAACTAAACAATAAAGATAATTCGACAAAATGGGAACGTAAAAAGAATGTAAATACCCTTTGTAAGATAAAGGAAACTCACATATAAAATTTTAGAATATCTATCCATTAGGGTTTTGAACTCAATGAAGCCCGAATTGTCAAAACCCATATGCTGAAAACCCTACAGACAAAAAGTGAGTTATTTGACTATTGAAGAGAAAAAAGGTTAATTTCAAAAACAAAAGAAACTAAAATAAAAAATAAAAATATACCCTGGTGTTTTGGAACCTAACAATACAAAAGAAAAATAAGCTTAATTTTAACCCCGCAGATTGCTCATTGTCCTAAAAAAACCACATTTCTTGGAGAATTTTTCCCCAAAATAAGTACCTGATGGAGTGATGGGCGAGAATAAATCATGGAGTGTAATTTGGCACACATGAATAAAAGAAGAAGAGGTTTTATATCTGTAACACCCCGCTTAAAATAATAACGGGTGGCCAGCCCTATACTATATTAAATCAGGAATTCCAGATGGTCCAGTCTCAACATCAACTAACGGTACTATATAATATAGGACTAACTACCCGAAATCATATAAGCGAGATGTTATAAAAATTTAAAACTTGCAACATACAACAACCCCACACTATGAAACTACTAATGAATAGGAGAGATGCAGGAAGGAACTATAATAAATAAAATGAACCAATTAAATACAACCGATTGTACTACAAAAAGTAGATCCGAATAAGCTGTCGGATCACAGCAAATACAATAACCGAAATGGAATGAATATAAACATATATATAAATATCCCTTTGGTACAAACCCGATATACAACATGAATCCTACCTAGAATTTTAAAGAAGTAGGAAGCGGCTACATGAAACATCCCGCAACAGTCCACACCTGTCATGGCTCCCAAGACTCAGGATAGAAGGTCATCCGGCATCCATGCGGTAGGATACCTGTGGTAACATATATATATACAAGGAGGAGAGAAAAGTAAACGGGTCAGAGCCCCGAATGTGTAAAATATTTAGCAAGTGTGTTAACCGTGCATAATAAATACCGGTGTACTTAATTTCATAAATAAGTGAGACCGCACTCTCGTAGAACCCCAACTCACCTCTCATCTAAAGGCGCACACCTATTCGCGTCCTCAAATTTTAGTTAAATTACCCCCATTTATTTTAGGACAACCTAACTTATCAGGCCTAGCCTATATCCACGAGAGCTACCTTCCCGTCATAATCTAAGGATCCACCCATTTCTAATCCTATTAGATTATGCTTACAACAATTATGCCATAAAAGGCTTAATGAATTCCGATTAATAATCTCATGAATTATAATTATCATAATTCCTAAAACATTACCCCTATACATATACATATATATATATATATATATATATATATATATATATATATATATATATATACACACCTATATAGGCTAAAAACGTAAGAATTAATATACTTAATAATATGCACATGGAATATTGGCAAGACTTCTCTCTAATCCCAAAATTGTACTACGTTTCGTGCGTGGGGAGTCTCGCAAAGAGAAATCCAAACAAGGAACCGCCTCGTTACACTATTCCTGACAAGGTCAAGACCAGAGATCCGTGATGCCACCTATGGAATTACTTCTCTCAAATCTCGACATGGCACTGCGTTTCGTGCGTGAGGTGTCTCGCAAAGCGAAATCCAAACTAGGAACCACCTCGTTACACTACTCCTGGGCAATGTCGATCCTAGAGATCCATAATCCTCAACATACAAGTTAATACTACCATTACTACTAACTATAACTCCTAAAGAAAGAAAAAGAAATGAAAAGAAAGAAAACAAATAAGATAAAATAAAAGAACCTCCAATAATATCCTTGGGATGATGTAACCGAAATAATACCTTATGTGCGATACATCAACCCCCATCAATCTAGTACACCATAATCATCTAAGATGTACTTCATAAAAGTCCATATCCTTTCATCTATAGGATATATATATAAATATATATATATAGGTATTTATTTCTAACCGTATATATATACCATCATCAATCCAATAGCCAAGTGTACATACTACATATGATGTACAAGGCCATGCACATAATATACCCGGCTATATATATCGCCGATAAACTGCATCAATGCTATCATCTTCCCAGTGTCCGGCTCACGTAGCAAAACTGGGGCCACCATGGTGGGACTAAACAACACCCATCTCGTGGTAAACTCACGCACACGACGTCCCGGGAAGCGCTCATAGCTCCAAACCGGCAATGAGACGAAACATTCCCATCACGTCTCATCCCAAAATAAATATATATCATATGATAACACACGGGACGACTATGACCTGGGGAATATCCACACCCTGCTTTTCTAGCCAGGATGCTCACCCTCTACGCGCGCAACTTCCCAATGATAGCATGAGCGGGGTATGCTTAACCAATTAAGTATATATATCATTTACATGCATAATATATAATCCTTATGATCCAATCATATGATCAAGTAATAAACCATCATATACGGTTTAAATATCCATACCATGTATATCCATAACATAAATATATCCATATATTCATATACATACAGATATATATCAACACATGTTCACATATCCCTATATCTATATATATAAACTAATTCTCGTTCATATGTATAAGATATATATATATACCCGGCTATAAGTATACATAATCCTCAATATACAAGACGTCACCACCATTCCTTTAATTTACCTCGATACGTGAATATAATCCCATACTTGAAACATATTCGATCATTTTCCTATGATGAATAGTCTCCCAAAACCACATGTATATATCTATACCTATATATATTCAACATTAGGGATATCACCCAAGAGTTTGTGTAGGAATCTTTCACTACACATATCATCTATATCTCCGAGTACATTAACGAATCTAGTAATCATTTTGACTATAGGTTTACATATAACTAATAGTCTATCAGCCTCAAGCCCATTCTTTCAATCATCAGATAATCTCATTTCCCTCGGTTTCGACTATGGTTCGGTCACTTTTGTGACTACCCTAATCTAAGATCTCTCTAAGAGTTCTTAGCCTCCCATCACATCTACACTTACTTTTAATCTACAATTAGGATTCCCAATCCCAAAGGTTTTCCCCCAAAATCTCTATACATAACTCCAAATACATACATGGATACATTTCTCCCAAATGACCCTAAGGAGTCCCCAAAACTCTAATGTGTGAGAAACTCCTTATACGTCTCCAAGAACATATCTCTTACATCACAAGAGAAGGCCCCGAATCAATAAACCCAACCAAAAAGGGTTTGAATTCACTATGGAGAAAAATCTCAAAATGCCCTGTTTCCGAATCGATTCGGCCTCCCAGGAGAATCGATTCGGGTCCAAAGACATGGGCTTCTGCAATAGGTCGAATCGATTCGGCTTGGGGTCCGAATCGATTCGGTCAATGCAGACCTGCTAATTTTACCAAACCGAATCGATTCGCTTGAGGGGGCGAATCGATTCGGACCTGCAATTTTTGAAGGGTTCTTCTTCTTCATCAAAACCCACGAATTCTAAACCCTAAATTTCCATTTCTAACAATTAAACCTTCATCAACTTATGATTTTAAGCCCATTAATCAACCCAAAGTTGATCCCAATCATTTCTATGTCATTAATTCTCAATTTAAACATTGATTTCAAGATTTAAACCTAAAATCTAGGTTTTGACATTTATACCCAAAAACCATTTCTTTACCCCACAATTTATGAAATGAAATACACAAATAGCTATTTAGCAAGATTAAACACTTGCCTCAGATTTGTAGAGGTTGGATCATCCTCGATGTCGCGGTTGGGCCGGAAATCCCAAGCTTTTTCTTCCTCTCTCTCTCCCTTTCTTCTTCTTCCCTTCTCTTTCTCCCTCTAGGGCTTTTTCTCTCTTTCTCTCAAATGAGAAATGGCTTCATCCGTAAGCCTCATAAACCTTTAAAACAAAATCCCAATTTTAAATGTTAATACACAATTTAAATGACTCGTTTACTCTAATTCGAGTCAAACTGACTTAAAAATATTCCGGAGCCGAAATAAAACCCAATGACAGTCATTTTGACTATCTCGACCCTTCCGGGATCGATGGCACACTCAAAAATATCATCCGGAATACTTTAAAATTATTCTCTATTTTTGGGCCTAAATTCCCAAATTTTAAAATTCTCCAATTTAATTAAATTTAATTTTCCCAAAATTAAATTTCTCAGTCTCAAAAGTCTCGGGGTGTTACAATATCATGTGTCATGTGGCAGTAATCGATGGCAACGATCATGTCATGTCATGTGTCGTGTAACCATTTGTCGCTACAATAAAGACAAAGTTTTAGCTATAACACTTAATGTAAAAAAGTCCAGACGACAATAAAAAAAAACATATTTTTAGCTACACCATTAAAATGTAAAAATGGTCTTAAGGTTACATAGTTTTAGCTACACCATCAGTTTTAGTCTATTGCTAAACAATATATATACTATTACTCTTCCCAAAAGATTTACACCTTTGATCCACTCTGCCAAATTAATCTCTCCCCATACCTATCCTGTTAAGCAAAGCCATCGGAACTACCGCACAATATGTCAATACATTATATACATGGAAAAACTAATTACGACCTTAATGATATAACTAATTGTTCATCTTAATTGTAATAAAAGTTATACCCCGAGTGTAGGTACAATCATTTAACTAAATATACAATCAAATGACTCAAGCCAAATTAACTAAATGTACAATCATATAGGGGTATATAATACACCATAAATTGACACTAATGCATAATGTTACTCACTATAAAAACTCATGATACACGAACTTCACTCTCCATTACCTTCAACTTCTCCATATCTACAAACAAACAAAGATAATGAAATATCCAAACCTTACAAAAGAAAATAAAATTGGAAAACCATGATTTAGAGCACCTATACAATCCGATTAGATTAAACACACAGAAAATCCCAATTCAGAAGACCATATAGGTAAAATAAATCATACCAAGTATTTTAAAAACTCATTTTCAAATCATCCTACCCGTGCTTAATGACATATAAATGGATCAACATTCCTAGCAAAATATCATCCATTCCTAGCAAGTGTAGAAGGAATAGCAAATGACATTTTCTTTTAGTAATAGCTATGTTATTCTAGAAATGGTCATTAAGATATCACCAAGATCATTAGTTTTTTTCCTTAACCCGCATAGATAATAAATTAGTCTCATGGCATCATCCAATTAAAGACGAAATATCACAATAATTAAATTAATAAATTTGAAACAAGGAAACATAAATTGTAAACATGTTACCTCTGCACTACGTTTATGTGCCCTTAATGCAACTTATGTCCTAACATTTACAAAGCACCATTGCAATTGTCGGCTATACAGAAGCCTCAATAGGTGTGCATCAACAATCCGATTCTCCCCCCCACTCACATCAACAGTGTAACTAAGAACTGAAGGTGTCTCACTAAAATTACCAATACTACTAGTACTAGTAGTAGTGGCAGCAAACACACTCCTCACTCTGGATGGACTAATCATCCCCCTTGATAGTGATGGTGAATTAAGCTTACTCAGAGACACATGAAGTGGGGATGCCATTTTTCGCGATGATGATAACGATACAACAGAACCATCACTTGGGTACTTCTTTGATTGAATGAACTTGGGTGGGCCTGCAATTTTTGACCCAAGACTGGTTGATAACGGCAAACCCGGATCCTGTAACCACCTCAACCTGGTATTTTTTTCTTGTAAGAACCTCACGGAGATGGAAATTCCACGAGGGGAACTTCCCCCAGGTCCACATTCTTGCGCTCCAGAATTTTTACCAGATGAAACACTCTCCGTATCGGACTGCGAATTCCCATCATTAATTATTTTCTCTCCATTTTTTATTTTCCTTGGAACGTGGCTAAAATTATCAAGAAAAGACTGAGAGACGCTTTTAAGAAGATATAAGGAATCATCTGGTAAATAGTATTGTGTCTCAAAAGAAAATGAATGTTGTAAAATAATAATTAGATCAGGACAACAAACGAAGTACCTGGAGTGGAATAGGTCCCCAATTAGTACAATTTCACTGCTCCTTAATATTACTTCCCCGCGCACTTATTGTACTTCAAATGACTAATTTACACATAAAGAAATATATATTATATGTGTACACACACACACACACACGCACACACACACACACATATATATATATATATATATAACATGTGTGATACCTTCAATCAAGTGCGTCAGTGGATTTGTTATTGTGTTGCTCCTGATCCTGGTGAGATAGAATGGTGCGAGGAACTGAAGATGAGGTGGACCCTATTTTGTGATTCTTGTAATATCAATAGGTACATGGTAATGCCATTGAACCCATTATCTCTCTCTCTCTCTCTCGTGTGTCTTAGAGTCTGCAATTCAAAGGGTCATTGTAATTGTGAATATATATTGGTTTATTGCATACTGAGTTCATTCATTTGGCACAAATCATAAAAGGGGGTAAGTAATCAATACCATTTACCATTTCGTCCCCAGCAAACCTCACCCCACCCAAGTTTGGTTTATTTCTCTCAATCTGTAATTCCTATCAATATATTGGTTTATTACAAACAGAGTTCATTCATTTGGCATAAATCATAAAAGGGTAAGTAATCAATATCTTCATCATTGGACCGGAATGTGGTGAACGAGTTGGGTTTGTCGAAATGTCTTCAAAAGTTGAGCATTTCCATCCAAAGATGCCCTCCTAGACTCGGATACCATGGATTTCTTCAATTCCCTAATAACATTTACAGATATTGTTAGAGGAGAGACTAGAATGAGTGTGAATGGGATATTGAGAATGAGAGGAGAGATAGAGAGAGAGATAGAGAGAGAGAGAGAGGGGGGGGGGAGGACACCCAAAAATTGATAGGATTCTTATTTTTCTGCTGCCAAAATTTTAGCACTGTTTTAAAGTGTGCCAGATTATCATTTAACCGTGCCAGATTTTGACACGGTTTAAAACTGTGTCAGATTTTTAATATCAAGGTGTGCTAAATTGTTATTTTTGGGGTAGTGATATGTGAATTTTTCTTGAGTCAGTAAAGGTGTTATTAAAGCCTTGGAATCCCCTTAAGGGGTGGAAGGGGGATAGAAAAGTATGGTATCTGGTCCTATAATATTTCTTTTGGACAATCTGGTAAGAGAGGAACACGAGATGCTTTGAAGGTGTGGATATTTCACCTTTTAGACTTCGTTACATTTTTCTGAGTACCTTACTGAGTTGGTCTAAGGAGAGACAAGTTGATTATAATGTTAACATTTTAGAATTTGTGTAGGATCTTCATAAATGATTATAGGTGTGGTACATGTCGAAAGGGTCAATTTTTTTTACTCTTATTTCTATAGAATGTAATGTATACTCCACGTATGTGGCTCCGCGCCCTTAGAGATTGGTTTTGTAATATATTTATTTATGCGAAAAAACAACCTCTCATATTAAAATTTGACTACCATAAAAAAAGGACTCATCACTATCTACTCCGATTTAACCAAAAGTTACTAAAGCTAGGGTTTAGACTTTTTCATTTGTTGCTATTTGATCAATTCTATTGAAGATAGGGTTAATTTGTTATGCTTAACACAATTATTTTTTTCATTTGTCGTTGTATGATTAAAGTTATTTAAAATAGGGTTTATCTTTTTTCTTTACCTTTTCCTTCTTTTAGTAAAAATGATATTTTTCTAAACCCTGACTTCAATCATACACAAAGTGAGAACTTAAAGTTCATTACATCTTCCTCCAAGTTTATTACACCTCTTTTCATTAACTCGATTCTAGTAAGATCATTCACATCGTGAATATCCAAACTTCACTTAAATTCCAGATCCTCCTTTCCAAAATCCTCATATTGATATTTTTCTAATTAGAATAAGAAAATTTACGATTGAATAATATTGTTGGGTAACACACAAATTTGGAAAGAATTAATAACTAAATTATCCCGTGAATAATTATTTGCCATTACAAACAAGGCAGGAAAACATTGTAATCCAATTAGCATTTGTAAAGAAAAACATTTAAAAAATTAGTGTTAAAACTTACAGAAAAACAAAAATCAGAGATATATTCAGAGATAAAAAAGTTTAAAGGAACAATATTAAGAGTCAACAGATTTTATAATCAAACAAAAATCAAAATTTATAAAATAAAATAAATGGGAATGAAAATTAAAAAAGGGAAAAAAACTAAAAAAATCAGTAAGGAGACCTTAACATCAGTAACTTTGATATATCCTAACACAAAAAGGTTTAAATGGTGTGAACAAGAACCGTTAGGTGATATGCAACATACCTTTGTTGGTCATTCGAATGAATCTCGAAAGATGAGTTATGTCTCAAAATCTGAATAATATTTGCAAAGGAGGGTTTAAAAAGCTAGTCAAGAGATCACGGAAGGTAAAATACAATCAAATGAAAAGTAAATGACAAATTAAGGAGAAAACACTCCACCCAACAATCACAAGACAAGATGTATGTAGTTCACGAATTTCGCAATGTTCACGAATCATGGTATCTTCATTTCTTAGATAAAATCAATAATAGGGTTACAGCTCTTAAGACTCCCCATAATCTTAATGCCTACACATTATAATTAACGAAACCTTAAGGTCAAATTTTGTTAAATTCCCCCAAAACAAACTCTATATAACAAGCACGAGATAATAAAATGCCAAAAAAAGCTTCATTAATCATGAATTTCACACATTACGTGGCTCATTTGTTAATGAATGAAATCACTTTGTTGCATCGAACAAATTCGTCGGTCTAAGTTTGAATCTATTTGATTATGAATCATTATCCCCAAGAATCCCAAGTCTTAGTTCAGTCTACGTAACCAGCAACGTATACAACAAACTTCTAATGAAATCCCTCGCAGACAATGAGTGTCACCAAAACTCCCAATGAGTATGCTTGGGACTATAATTTCGAGAAAACTGAAAGAGCCGAATGCCCCCAAATTCCGAACCACCCTAATTATTAGACGGTTCAATTATATTCCAAATTCAAATTTTGATTATTATAAGATTCAAATTTTAATTTCTTCAAAATTAAAATTAACTCAACAAATATTTCAACTTATCCCAAACAGAGTTAATTCCAATTTTTCTTTTAAATCAAATCAATTCAACTCAAGTCCAAAATATCCTAACAGTAAATAATTTATTATTAAAGATAGGCCAAACAAACTTACCACAAATTTTACCAAATTACATATGATGATTTGAACTAAATTAAATTAAAATTACCCATAATTAAACCAATACCAATTTTAATTATTTTGTGTTTAAACCAATTTTATTCTGATTAAACCTAAGCATACATCTAGGTGTTTTTGCAAGATAAAAATAAACACAGACATAGTATGCCACGATGTATGAGGAAAACCCGCAACGGGAAAACCTAGTAGGACCCTGCCTACAAATTCACTAGGTATGCTATGTTTACAAAAACAAGACAACAGACTTAAAAAAATGACTGGAGTCCGTCTAAACTTTGATGATCATTTTTACTTCAACCTCCAGCTAGTCAATAACTTCAGACTCCACCAGAATCATAGAGTCCGCCAATGGGGCCTGGCTACCGTCAACCCACACACGGTGCCTTTCACCATATGAGCACGCCCTAGCAAAAACTAATCTTCTTTTGGGGGTAGAGAAGAAACCCAAATTATCTCCCTTGATGGGTAAAGAGGAACCCGGTGACAAACAATCTCCAAGCAAGATATATATTGAAGAACTTGGATTTCAAACAAACATATGGGTGTATATTTGTGTCTTGAATAAATTAATTCATGAAATTTCAAGAACACAAAAAGGAAATTCTGGATAAAAAAAATTTCCCTCTAGCACTTAGAAAATCTCACAAAAGTTACAAAAAAAAGAGTTTTATCCCGCACTCAGTAAAGCTCGTAAAAGTTAGTGGGAAAAGTATTGGGGAAGGGTGGTTAAAAACGAAAACTGCCGAAATTTCAATTTCCCGCCCAGGTCGTTCGAATGACTTTTTGATGTCGTTCGAACGACACTGATCGAACGAGAAAACAGAAGAAAAACAAGGCCCAAAATTGGTTAGATAGACTCGTTCGAACGAGGATGTTTGAACAAAACTTCGAATGAGAAAACATAGTATTTTGCTAAAAAGTCGTTGGAACCTCATTTGATGTTAGTTCAAACGACCTAGGCATCTCGTTCAAATGAGATCCCAGTTTCGTTCAAACGACATTACAGAAAATCCAATTTCTTCATTTTAATCTTAAGACTTTTATACAAAGTACTAAAATGATCTTTTGAGAGAAACTAAAGTTGTCAAAAAAATGTTTTATTAAAAATATACCCAATTAAAATATCCAAGGTCCTAAATATATATAATTGCATTCATACCTTTGAGACCTTGGATTGATATGAAGTTGATGACGTGAAACATGGCACTTGAAACCCGACAGTGATGAAACTTTAAATTCTTGACCGCACGAGTTCAACTCTTCTAATGCCATAGGGTTGAAGGATACACCATGAACATCTATCCTATGACTCAAATTCTTTTGTCCGGAATTAAGCCAGTACTACAA
This sequence comes from Sambucus nigra, assembly GCA_949130495.1. Taxonomy (NCBI): domain Eukaryota; kingdom Viridiplantae; phylum Streptophyta; class Magnoliopsida; order Dipsacales; family Adoxaceae; genus Sambucus; species Sambucus nigra. The sequence goes on along the minus strand of OX422209.1, from coordinate 315,659,212 downwards.
ATTGACTCGATTGGAAATTTTCCCTTTCAAATCTCTCCCTTTGGCTATTCCGGGACAAAACAAAACCAAAAAAATACTATGGGCCGTCAAGCACGCCTAGACACAATCCCACCCAAAAATAAAATTAAATAAAAAATAGACACTTGACTCAACTCAAGGATGCTTTGCCGCTTTACCCGATTTGCTACTAAAGATAAAATCCTATACATTTAAACAAACCATTAAACGTATAGGGAATATCAAAAGATTAAATGCTAAAAATAAATTATCTCCCTTAATCTATTATCCCCCTTTATCTAATTATGATTTTCCTAGAAAGACGTCTCCCCCAAAGTAAGATCTCCCCATATTTCAAAGGATTAGTAACCATTTTTCCCCCTTTTTATCCAGGAATAGACAAAAGTTATGAATCGTAAACTAACTTATTTTTCCCCAATTAAAGAAAATATTCTCCCTAAACTAAACAAGGGATATGAATAAAGCAAAACAAGTTAAACATGCAATGGTGCAAAAAGTGACAAGAGCATTAAGGCATATGGGCAACAATGAAGTGCAACTAATCCATGCAAATATTAATAGGAATCAACTGTGATGTGATAACAAAAGATACCATTAAAATTTAATATGATAAGGATGGGATACCAAACACAATTCGCAACAATATAGATACAAATTTTGAATTCAAAGCATATATGGACTAGCGAGCAAGGTAAAGACTGAAAAACAAAGAAATACCATATATATACACACAAATATACTAATAACGCACATGCACATATCATAGGTATAAACACCACACACGACACAAAATACATTAACCTTTCCACACTCATATGGCAAAAATGTGTCTAAATACATGTGGTAAACGAAAGTGAAGGGGTGTGAACTAGAGACTAAAGGAAATAGATCCAATCACCAAAATATTTTTACGGAGTTCTCATTTGATTGCAAAACTTTATCAAACTTAAATATAGCCTCATGTGACAATATAAAGTAAACTCAATGAAAAAACATACACAATGCACACAAGCCCCAAAATATCGATGATTCTACAAACCAATAGAGTCATGAAAAAATAGCTTAACTAGGATACAAACCATTGTGCAAACTCGTTGATATATCCAACCAAACTTCCTCATTGATATTCTTTTTCTTTTTCTTTTTGAACATATCAACTAAACTAAACAAGCCCTGGCTAATTTTTTATAATGCCAATTTTTTTAGGCCAAATTTCAATGGTGGCTTTTCACGCAAAGTAATTTTGTCTTTCGCAACCCGATTCAATTAATAAACAACTACGCCGGATAAATATTTTTCTATTTTTTTAAATTCGGAAAACGATTCTTACATGCACAAATACTCCATAGTCATAGCAATATGTAGATGACTAAATTGATAGGGGAATATCTCACTTAGCTCAAATATATATGTGAAGTTAAATTTCAAATGAGCTCGTGCATGTGTGAATCGAGGCATATAAAAAGGGAATCCATTAAGCAAGTAAAAGTTAAACTACTCCATGCAAGCATGGTAAAGAACACTTTATGGATAGAAAATATTAACCAAAAGTTCTAGCCATATGGAAGGGTACATGATATTGGATTCGAACACAAGTATATGCCACATAAAATGTGTAAAACTAAAATACACACACAAAAAATCTTTTTCAGTTTTTCAAAATTTTTAACTAACACAAAAATTAACTCAAAAGGAAAATAAAACTCTTTTTGTATTTTTCTTTTAATACCAAAAAAAAATTAAAAGGCTAAAATACAAAAGATAAACAAGTCATAAATCTAGCAATACATATATGATGAAGCAAAAACTAGAAAATGACAAACAAACATACAACTAGGAAGAATATATCATGATACACATAAGCTAGTGTATGTAAACAAAGCTAACACATTCAACCTTTAAATTTAGCAAGGGAGGTATCACATCCAAGAAAATGAGAATAAAAATTCCTATCTTGTAAAACCATTAAATCGGATCTCCTAGCCCATACAAGTGAAGCGTGATGCTCTCGGGATTTGGGAGTTTTGGTGACCCTACAATTGGACTTTCTAGGACCCTTTTTTAGATAAAAAAAAAACTTCTTAAGATGACCTTTCCAACCATAATGTAAACAGGTAAAGACCCAACAAAAAGTAGTACCTAAGGATTGACCTTTAAAAGTATTCCTAGGGTATTTTCTCAAAATTGTGGCTTTGGCTTTATTAGCGGAAGAATTTTGAGTATAGAAGCCAATATCATACGTGTTGTTTTTTATTTGGATGGTTCCTAGAATTTTATCTAATTTTTTTTACCTACATTCCAAATCAAATTTGACTCGATTTGAGTCTTTCAATTTCTCTTCCAACTCAAAAATACGTGACTCAAGCAAACATCTTCTCTCTTCAAACCAAATAAGCTATTTCTTCATAGCCTCCATTAAACCTCTAAGGATATCTCTCTCATTTTCTACATACTCAAGCTTCTCACGAAGAGCTCTCTCGTGGTCCTAAGGTCTTTCACTAAAGCACTCTCATTATTAACCTTGTCACATTCTCTCAAACAAGTTTCTAACTTCAAGTTGGCCTTTTTTAATTTAATAGATTCGGCATGCAACTCTTGAAAAGCTACTTTAAGTTAACTCACATCAACCTCTTCTTCATTCTCTTCTTCTTTTTCACTCTCACTTTCTACTACACTCTCATTACCATCAAATACATGGGATTCACTAAAAATGGTCTTGGAAGTGTCATATAACGGAATATCTTCATGGGAAGATTCATTATCAATTCTCATATGACTTTCCATGCCCGAAATAAAGTTTTGCTCAATGTTGGAATCGGGTCCCTCTTTATTATAACTATCACTAAGGGTGGCATTATATGAAAGTGGTTGCTTGCCCTCCCTACTTAGTTTAGTGGGACATTATCTAGACCTATGGCCATAACCCTCACAACCATAACAGTTATTCGACTTGTCCCTATTAATATCTTCATTATACTTTATAGGGAATTTCTCGGCTTTATCATACTTAGACTTATCAAAATTGTTAAAATCCTTTTTAAGATTGACTTTATTAAACTTAAGAAATTTTTTAAACTTCCTAGCAAACATAACAATCTCATCGAAATCGATGTCACTCTCATAATTCAAAACCTGTTTTTCCTCCTTTAGAGATTTTAAAGCGATGCCCTTATATTTCTTTTTCTCATCATTGGAGGTAAACATGTCAAGTTCATAGGTTTGTAAGTCACCTAAGAGCTCTTCAAGTTTTGTAGCGGATAAAGTGGGTAGAGAATTTAACATGGTCACTTTTGGAATAAACTTATCAGGTAAAGACCTCAAAAAAAAATTTACAACACGGTTGTCGGGTATCTTTTCTCCCAAGTTAAAAGATGAATTAACAATATCAAAAAGTGTAGCATAAAATTCATCAAAGTCTCACTTTCAAGCATTTTAATGGTTTCGAATTGAGTGGTGAGGTTTTGGATTTTTGAAGCTTTCACGACACTTTCCCCTCATAGGTGAGTTGGAGAATATCCCAAGCCTCCTTAGACGTTTCACATGTCATAATCCGGCGAAACTCATCGGGTGTAACCGCACTAAAGAAGGCATTCAAACCACAAGAATTAAAATTTTCTAATTTAAGTTCATTCTCACTCCATCTCTCTACGGGTTTAGGTACACGCTCATTTTTAACAAGACACGTAGGTGGGAACCACCCGCTAACTACCGATTGACAAACCCTTTCATCTAAGCACTTAAGTGATGATTTCATTTGCACCTTCCAATACACATAATTTGAACCATCAAAAACAAGGAATTTTGAGAACGATGAAATTTCCAATTTTTTAAAACAAGCCCAAATGGACCTAAACGCAATAACTTACCGCTCCTAGCTCTAATACCACTTGAAAGAGCCAAATGCCCCCAAATTCTAAACTACTCAAATTATTAGATAGTTCAATTATTTCGAATTTCTTTCAAAATTTTTATTATTATAAGATTAAAATTTTAATTTCTTCAAAATTAAAATTAACTCAACAAATATTTCAATCAATCCTAAAAAAAGTTAATTCCATTTTTTCTTTAAAATCAAATTAATTCAACTCAAGTCCAAATTAACCTAACAATAATTAATTCATGACTAAAGATTGGCCAAACAAAATTACCACAAATTTTACCAAATTACATATGATGACTTGAATTACATTAAATTAAAATTATCCAAAATTAAAATAGCATCAATTTCAATTATTTTGTGTTTAAACCAATTTTATCTTGATTAAACCTAAGCATACATCTAGGTGATTTTGCAAGATAAAAATAAACACAAATACACTACGTCGCGATGTACGAGGAAAACCCACAATGGAAAAAACCTCGAACGGCCCTGCCTACAAATCAACTAGGTATGGTATGTTTACAAAAATAAGACAATAGACTTACAACAACAACTTGACTCTGTCCAATCCTTGACACTTCTTCTTGCTTCAACCTCCGCCTATTCGATAACTCCGGAGTCCACCAGAATCTTGGAGTCCACCAATGGGGCATGGCTACCGTTAATCCACACACAGTGCGTTGCACCGTATGAGCACGCTACAACAAAAACCAATCTTATTTTTGGTGTAGAGAAGAAAACCAAACTATCTCCTTTTATGGGTAGAGAGGAACCCGGTGCCAAACAATCTCCAAGGAAGATATATATATATATATATATTGAAGAACTTGGATTTCAAACATACATAAAGGTGTATACTTGTGTCTTGAACAAATTAATTCATGAAAGTTCAAGAACACAAAAAGGAACTTTTGGATGAACGATTTTTCTCTATAGCACTTAGAAAATCTTATAAAAGTTACAAAAAAAAGTGTTTTCCCGCACTAAGTAAAACTGGCAAAAGTTAGTGGGAAAAGTAGTGGGGAAAGGTGGTTAAAAAATAAAACTATCAAAATTTCAATTTCCCACCCAGGCCGTTCGAACAACTTTTTGATATCGTTCGAACGACACTGTTCGAAAAATAGAATAAAAAGAAGGCCAAAAACACGTTAGATAAACTCGTTCGAACAAGGATGTTTGAACGACACTTCGAACGAGAAAACAGAGTATTTTGCTAAAAAGTCGTTGGAACCTCGTTTGATGTTCGTTCGAACGACCTAGGCATCTCATTCAAATGAGATTCCAGTTTCGTTCGAACGAAATTACCGAAAATCCATTTTCTTTATTTTAATCCCATAACTTTTTTTCAAAGTACTAAAATGATTTTCTGAGAGAAACTAAAGTTGTTAAAAAATGTTTTATTAAAAATACACCCAATTAAAATATCCTAGGTCCTAAATATATATAATTGCATTCATACCTTTGAGACCTTGGATTGATATAAAGTTGATGACGTAAAACATGGCACTTGAAACCCGACAATGATGAAACTTTAAATTCTTGGATGCACGACTTCAACTCTTCTAACGTCATAGGCTTGAAGGATGCACCATGAACATCTATCCTATGACTCAAATTGTTTTGTCCATAATTAAGCCAATACTACAAATTAACTCGATTAGAATTTTCCCTTACAAAAACTATAAACAAATATTTACCTCACAAGATAAATTCTTAAAATTCTCACAAATTAACTCAACCATCAAAGAAGACTATCTCCACATAAATTTTGAAGGGACTTAATAATATAGGACATTTATCAAGTTGGAATATTGCCCTAATTTGACTGTTGAAGTCACATCTGTTAACATGTCATTAAGATTATCTTTTGTAACTTTTTATTCAAAACAAATGCACAATTATTGATAGGTTTTAATACGAAACTAAATCATACATCAATGTGATTTGGTCCTCTTGTGATGACCTTAGTTCTTATCCAAGTGGATAATACTTTTGCTATCAAAATGAACCTCTAAATAATCATGTGAAAACACCTATTAACCAACAAAATTTTCAATCCATGATTCCTCTTTTACCTCTTATAGTTTCTCTATATATTTTAATTTCATAGTCGACAAAGAAATCGCAGCCTATAACATGGACTTATTGTTAACCGGAGCATATGCCAACTTAAGAATATATCATGTAGTATATCGTTGCTTGTCGAATTCACCCACATAGTAATAATTAACATATTCTTGAACATGTAACTACTCAAGCCTTTTCTATATAAGTTCCTCATCAAAAATTCGCCATAAATATTACAAGTTTAACTCCACAGCATAGCAATGCTCTTGATCTTCCTTCCATTATTGACTCTCCATTATTTTCTTCCATTTATGAAACAACTCAAATAATTTATATTTTTTTCATAGTGTATACCAAAATCCTTTGTGAGAAGTGAACAATAAACATCACAAAATAGTGACTAACACTTAAGGATGGAGTTTTTTTAACGATAACAAACATTCGTGTGATTGTAATCAAGTATATCCTTTATGTAATGGATTATTGCGCCTAAATTGACCCTCAATTAATTGCCAAAAACGAAATTCCCATAAAATACCAACAAGAAACTCGCCACACCCTTTAATAGACCTTTCCTATTCAAGAATGCCATGGACTTCACCCTGATATATACAAAATGCATACGAAAAGGTTTACGGGAATAGTTATTTTAATCTTCCTTCTTTTATTTATGCATGACATGCTATCATGTTAAATGGGAGTATTTAAAGGCTTCCCCTTTTCTTTCCTCTCATCACCATTAAGTCACCCAAGACAACATTTATTATTTTTCCCTTGAGTACAATCTTTCACCCGCTGGAATATAAAGCACCCCAAAAAGTAAAGTTATTTTTCAAATATGGAATATTGTGAGACTACGAGTTACTCCTACGAGTTGTATTTGTTTTATCATTGTATCTGAGACACTGATATTTCTGATGTATTTTTATTCTCTCTGATATGATGTACTCCTTTGATCAGTTTTATCTCTCTTGGTCTTATGACATGGATGTACAATCTATTTTGCAGTTTTAGTGATTCTCACATTATTGTTATATTACTGCTATCTTTTTCTATTCATTGTCATATTGATATTTTTTCTCTATACATGTTGTTCATTCTCATATATTCATGCTAGACTTGGTGTGTTTGTCCGACCTTTTGTCTATTCCAGGCAAAAAGGGGGAGAGATATGTGATGTAGGGGGAGTATTTATTTTTTATGATATATATATTTTTTTATTCCTCCATACTTCACTTAGGTATCTACTTGTGTCTCGTGTGTGTAGGTATTATTTTCAAAGATTCAGATATTCATTAATACATCACATTCAGAGACAGATTCAGATGATTGCCATTCAGAGACATAATCAGATTCAGATGATTGCCATTTATTCAGTTTTACTCTGTCCTATACTTTTATATTTCTAAGTTTTGAGATAGGACATGTATTTGTTTTTGGCATATAGCATCTTTGTTTAGTTTTGTCCCGGAATAGCCAAAGGGGGAGATTTGTAAGAACATAATTCTTCTAATGTACTTTTTTTTTAATTGGCTTAATTTTGGACACAATAAATTAAGTCTTGGCTAGTTTTCATTATGGAGTTTAATTGAGCCTATAACAAAGTTCAAGTCCAAGAATGTGCAATCTAAAGCGTTGAAGAATATTTCAAGTCAAGAGGTGTTGCATTGGTTTAAGATCACTCAGGTATGAATACTTATAAGCATTTGAGAAATTGTGTATATTGATTAAATGCAGGGTGATTTAAATAATTGGGAATTAAATATTTTTATGTTTTAAAAATATTTCTGAGTTGCAAAAAGTTTAAAGAAAATTCGAGGATTAATTTAAAAGAAAAATATTAATTTCAAAAACTGTAGCTCGCTCGAACGAGATAGTAAGTCGTTCAAACGACATTCACATGTCGCGCAAATAAGATCTCATCTCGGTCGAACGACATGTCACCTCGATTTTTGTGTTTTCATTTTCCTGTACTCTGTGATGCTCAGTTATATAATAAAACATTTCTGCAAAAGTTTAAAAATGGCAAAACAGTTTCGAAAACTTATTCCCATACAGTTTTTCATATTTCGGTGTTTATTCAAGATCGTATTACTCAATTCCAAAGTTAAGTGATCTTGAACGCGTTTACCAGAAGATAATTCATTCACTACACCATTCTGAACTTTGTGAGAAGAACTCTACAACCGAATATCTGTGCACTACTGTAGAGGGAGTTCTTATGAAGTAACTTGTGGAGAAGCCGTCTTCTTCTCTACTGATGACCACCTAGAGTTCCTGCGGGAGATTTCAATCGATACATCGAAACCGACACCTGCGGGTATTTCGTATGTCGCACTTATTTTCATTGTAATCCTTGTAACCGTTCTTTACAAAATTATAGTGAAAATAAAAGGTTTTTTCCTCAAAATTGTTTCTTTTACCGCATGCTTTATTCATGGAATGGATTTAATCACTTAGATGCATGTTTATGGTTTAAGAAGATAAAATTGGTTTTAACTAAAAATTGGAAGATAGTTGTTTTTACCTAAAGTACACACTAAAGGGTCTTTTCGTACTTGTATATTAATTTCTTATGTATTGATTTCTTTGATTCCTCATGCATTATACAATATAACACACTTTGAGTGAGAGAGTACTAAATAGTTCTACATGTTTGTAAGCCATACTCACTGTAATCATCTTTATGCATATCCATGAATTTACCTGTAATTCCATTTAATTCCTTATGCTAACCTTATTATTTCAAATTATCTCTCATTTTGCACTGTCACTGGCCAATGTTTATAATTTTCAATCACACATTGCTACGTCAAACTCTACTATTCATATGTTTTCAACCTTAGAAGTAGAATATAGGATGTGCTTAATGATAAACCTCCTTATTAAATTATTAACTAATGATCAAGAAAAAGTGGAGCTTAAACGAAGTATAATAAATCCTTCTAAAAGAATTTAGATGATCCTTTACATTTTATCTTATAATATATGCAAAGTTACTTCGTACTAGCAATGGACCAAGTTTGGCAGAAGCTGGGAGAGCTTACATGCTCTATCAAGGGAGCTCACTCAGGTAACCTTTGAGGGAATTGGTTTGGAGGATAAAACGAATGTCATCATTAAGGAATTATACTTAACCAATTTAAATACACCAGGTAAAGCATCAAGATAGCCTGAAAGTGAACTACTCAAGAAACTTTGGCCACCACTAGTTCTTAGCCATATATATATTTTGGCGCTAAAAAATATTTGAGGTATTTCATACCATACCTATGCATGTCAAACCAATAACATACCTCAAATAATAGACGGTCTGATTAACAGGTGACTAAAAGGCTCTAACACCACACTATACCACGTGATAAAGTCGGCTGGTCAATTGATATTTCACTCGGCATTTAATGCTAAATGACAAGTTAGGTATGGTAGTCTGACTTAGAATTTAATAATCTTAAAGGTCCCTCACAACCAACTCAGCCTATAAATATCGCACTTATCCTTTGATAAGATCATCCAATTATTAACTTATCAAACCTTGAAACTAGAGAAAATATTATCTCACCATTAATACATTTGTTTAGTTTTCAATAAGAACTCGAGCATTTATTACTTCCAAGCACTAGCTTATTCACCCGGTGGTGCTTACCTGCCTGCCTACTTTGGTGCTATTAGAAAGCTTATTTCTCTCTCCCTCAAGATTTATATCCATCAAAGGATTATTTACTTCTCAAACATTCTGTATTTATTACACATTATTGTAATATGTACAAAACTCTATTTTTACCATTATTAATGCATTAAATATTGTCCCTCCACTAATAAATGGGTTACTCCTCATTATTCACATAAATACCCCAGATCAATTTACTCTCTAACATGTGGTAACTATGCTAATGAGGAATTCTCATTGAAATGGTGATGGATAATATAATTTCACTCCGTATGATAATAACCAACCCGAGGTAGAATGGATACTCCCACGACTGATCTCTTTAAAAACACCACCATCACCAGAGGCGTCCACTTAGTTTAAGCTTTCATAACCGTTGCAATGGGGTCAACTCAGATGCCCAACATCATGGATAAATTCATAAAGTTTCTTCAGAGTCACCCTAGAATAATGGAATTTGATCCAATAATGGACCTTGGCTCTTTTACTACTCTAGTAGCACCACTATAAGTTCTTTTAAGGGGGATAAACATTCAAACTTCAAGGCCTACCGTTCCTTTGGTGGCTAATTTCTCAAACACCATACTAGTGCTAGTAGTAGAAGAAATTGTTGTTATCACTGCTTCCTCTGAAGTCACCCCACCAAATGTTAAACTAGTTGAGCCAACGGTGGGTTAAATATTAACTCTTGAGGAGGTAAAGAAATAGATGATGAAAATGATTATGTTAACGGCATAATAGTCCAATGAGGATATATAAATTTGTGATGACTTTCAGACACCATACTCAGAGGAATATAATGATTAACCATACCCTAAAGGGTATATGCCCCCAACGTTTGAGAAGTTTAATGGAAAGGGTGGAAACTGAAAGAACATATCAATCATTTCATCAAAAGTTTAGGATCTCATTATAAAAATAAGATACTCCATTTGATAGAGTTTTCAAAATATCTAATGGGGAAAGACTAAACCTAGTATTCATACCCGACTCTGAGAAGTGTAGCCACGTGGGAGGATATTCATGTGCAGATTATGGAGAATTTCTTCATGGTAGAGGATGAGTTCACTTTGGCCTAACTTTCCCATAAAAATAAAAGACCAACTGAATAAGTTATGGGCTATATCCAAAGATTCGAGAAAGATCTTTTGACATAAGAGAGGATGTAACATAGTGAAAGCTCCTATTAATTTGTGTTGAAGATTTACAACTTGAGTACATTTATCACTTGATAAATGGAACTAGAGAAGGAATGTTCAAGGATTCTATAAGGGCAACTTGAAACATCCTCATGGTTGTATATCCTGAACCCATTGTGTCTAATGTTTCTCAGAAACCTATGATAGGTCATCAAAATAGAGGAAACTATGATAGGGGAACCACTAAACATTCATAATCGCGAGTTAATTATGAGGAATGTGGAGATTAGGCCAAAAAAGATGGAGAAAAAATAGGGGGAATAAGAGAATACCACCATTTCCTTATTTCGTCGAAGAGATAATGAGTTACTACACCTCTATGATGGTTGATGGCTTAATATCTCCCTCTACCCCAAAGAATACTACTCAATATGCTCTAAGGGCAGATGTTTAAGACAACCCCAAGTATTTTCAGGTACATTGGTGTGTAGGTTATTCAATTGTTGGGATGGTCATCAATAAGAAGGGATGGTAGGAAACTTACAAATACCTCAATCTAATGTCAATCATAACCTCTACCACCCTACACAACAAATATGGTGGTGGCCTACAATAAGAAGTAGAAGCCAGAAGTAAAGAAGAATAAATGGAGAAAGAAGAGTTTCATCAAATGTATGATGAATGTTTGATAGGAATGGTCAACATGTTCATTGCCTATGATGAACGAAGAATCAAGGATGCTGAAAAAGAATTCAAAATTGAGGACTACGAGTTAGACCTTAGTCTAGAGTATCAAGTTGTGTTGAGATAACCAAAATTCACGTGGTTCTTCGACCAGATTCGTATGCCCCGGGATAGTAGGTTGGAGATTACTCAAGCAATTATCAAGATAGCAATGAAGAAATATGTTCTTTATTAAATTAGAAAGTCTTCATGGCTAGATTAATCCATCGCTTCATGTCTAAGATCACTTTATCAGATAGAGATCAACATATTAGGTTTACCCATAACTAGTTGTTGTAAATGACAACAAGTATTATGGGACCAGCTTTTTTAGATCTCTAATGGATGGAGGTGCTTCAGTGAATGTCATGTCAATCAGCTATTTCTACAAATCTAGCATCTTAGAAACAAGGTTTATCACCATACCTTAGCAAATCTCTGGTTATGATAACCACGCTTCCCAATCAATTAGATATGTCAATGTTGGGATAGTAATGGGTAACCTCACATCACACATTAAATTCAATGTGATTGAGTTATCTACCTCTTACCCCCTAATAATTGGGCGAGTCAAGATGCACAACCATGGTTTGGTCCCTTTGACATACCACCAATGTGCCAAGGAACTTATGAAAGGAATGAAGATTATCATTAGAGCAACTATGATGCCCCAATTTCTGGGGGTCAATGCGAAAAACCTATTATAATTTGATTTCATTTGAGAAACTCCCTTTTTAACGTAGAATCCTCCTTTTATATTTTTGTTTCGTAAATTTCCTTTAATTTAATTAATGCAATGATGTACAACTTATGAAATTTATAAGAACACTTGAAATAAAAGAGTTTCACCAACTTCATAGAATAAATATCAATTTAAGAAAGTCCACATCATCCTATCTTATTACAAACCAAATTTAAAATGCTTCAAAATAATTCCAAATAGCGTAGTCAAAGTTCCATTTAAATAATAAATTAAAAATAAATAATTAGCATAGCTCTACTGGCGCGTAAATCCTTCATTACCCCTCACGGTTTCCTTGACTTCATATTTTTTCGAAGTACCTAGGGGTGGAAAATGGTAGGGTATGATCGTTCACCCAGGATAAATACAAGCAGAATAATACGTACAAAGAATATTTATATATATAAAGTAAATTTTAGCAATTATGAAATTATCCATCACTTGATTAAGTATTCTCATGCAAAATACAACGTGACATGTAATTAAAGTTTTAACTATGTAATCCGAGCGATCATCCCACTCACACTTAACCATTATTTTAATACCACTCGTATCCTGTTATTTTAACCATTAACGTACTTTCACATTTTCAACTAGTTTCATAAACTCACATTTACATTAATGAGCGTCGTGCTCAAAATCATCTTTTCACTTGATTAATCGAGGAACCAATCCATGAGTGTTATATGGCCTTTTGTCGACTCCCATCATTCCAAAATATTCTACTGATTAGTTGTTCGGGGTCGAAGCATTAAGCCATGCCCTAGGGCTCTTGGCCCTTCTTCAATTTCCCAGTTACCTACGAGGGCTCTACTGATCATTGTAATCCTTTTTTCTTTCTTTCTTATTCTCTCTTGAGATTTTTCCCTTTATTTCCTTTTTACTGATTGATGAAGATAAATACCAGGGATGGGACAAGTCCCAACACACATTAATTCCGAATTTTACTCTTTATAAAAGTTTCATTTTCATTTTACCTTAGACTCAGTATTTCATCTTTTGAAAACAACTTCAATTACCATTTCTTACGAAACTTAACATTTGCGTTCAAATACCCATTTATACACTTTATCGTACTTTTGACTACTCACGCACACTTATAAAAATTGCATTTTATACATTTTGCAAAAATGCTTCGTTCATTTTTACTTTATAAAATTTTAGTTTTCACCACGAAAAATCCAACTCTTTAATTAGTGTCCTCTTGTGTTAGTAATTCATTCTTAAGTCCATATTTCACATAAAATGACACTTTTGTGATATAACATTTCTTTGTCATTTCAAGACTTTACCTTTTAAAACATTTAGTTTGCGTTTTCTGCCTCGTTTCTCGTAATTTTACCTTGTCATTTTCTTCCCTTAAAATCAACTTTCCAAAACAGTACCAATTTTTGCAAACGTTACTACTTAATCCAAACTTGTTGTCTTACAAATTAATAACTTTTCATTGTTATATTGTACTTTGTTTCACCTTGAACCTTAATTTTTCAATATTACACATTTGAATACCCAAACGTTTACTGCTTTTACACTTAGCACCCATTCAATTTGGTTTCTTCAAGTTTTTCAAACTTTGTTCACTTAAACTGTGTCATTTTATGTGATTACTATTCTAAAAAATTTAAGTTTATCATTTCATTTTCAAAAGCTTATTTTAAGATAATTTTAATATACTTAACCCATTTATCCCAACTACATGAGCTTATGTTAATGAAACTAATGTTTTATGCCAATAAAACCCAACAAATGCATCATTACTTCAAACGTTCAATATAACATTTTATCATGAAATCAACAAGTTTAACAAGATTTATGAAAAAACTAACTAGCTTAACTATTTTGAAAATTTTCTTCTTTCATTCTTTAACTTTTCCCCATTTTTTTCACATATTCTTCAACATATATTCATATCAAGTGATAATAAGCATAAGTAGTCACACACACATACACACACACACACACACACACACACACACACACATATATATATATATATATATATATATATATATATATATATATATATATATATATGGAGAGAGAGAGAATGCTTTGATTTGAAACTTGAAAATGGTGTAGAATCCTTACCTCTTAAAGATAATAACTTTGATGAAGATGTTGAAAATAATATCTAATAAATTCCAAACTTTCTGAATTTTATTCCTTTTAGTAATCCTCTTTTACAAGAGAAATAACACATCTATAACAATTGAAAACCTTAGATTATGGAATGATAATTGTGTGGGATAGTAAGAGTGAACTATAGAGAGACTAAGAAAGCACTTGTTGAGTTAAAATGGTAGAGAGAATGTGTATTTTTGAATTGGATTAGATGAAGATTTTCACTCAGAATATAAGGGAGGAATAAGGGTAGCTATCCCCCTACAAGCCACACTATATGCCTTCTACCCATCTCACATGATCCCTACCCATTAGGGGTTGCTACCCTACCGACTAAAGGGTCTAAAATATAGATAAAAAGTGGTCAATCCCCAAAGAAAGTCGTCCAAAAACAACCCATAAATTTGACAAGAAAAAAGGAGAGGGGCCCGATAGTTGAGAATCGATTCTCTCCAAGTGATAATCGATTCTCACCAACAAGTGAGAATTCTTTGGCTATTTTTTGAGGAATATATTATTTATTTTAATGATATTATAACATCACTATAAGTATAATTTATATATTTTCATTCCGTATAATTTTCTTTAATTTTCTTTAATTCATAGCTTAATTTAACACGGGTAACGTGGTATGTGATATTTTATGAATTTTTCTGCTTAATTTTAATTACAAGATTATTTTAATTAAATTAATCCAAGAATTTCTCATAATGAGATTTTATTAATTTACAAAAATCCCAGCGTTACAACCTCTCCTCCTTGGAATTTTCATCCCTGAAATCAAAATATTACACAAGAAGATTTTGTCTACGTCATTTTACTTTGAAGTTCATACTTAAGCTCATGGATCAAATGCCTATCCGTACATTACCTTTAATTTCTCGAGCCTCATTGACATGTTAACCTTAACATATGCTCCTTGATGCCTTAGATAATTTATGAAACTTTGCCTAGGCTCAATAGTTTATTCAATCAGTTTTAAAACCCATCGGTTCACTTTCTGAACTCGACTCACAATTTACCTTTTACCTTATAATCAAGTTACATTATATGCGATAATTCAACGATATGCCTCTTTATCATTTAGTAACCAAGGAAACTTTCAAGTCATAAACTAGATTCCACGACTTCCTTCATTAATATTAATCTTACCGTTTAGCAAACCATACCCTATAAACCCTATACTTATCTCTCTTGCCAAACTGGCTATCCAAGGTATAGATTTGACTTTATTGAGTAAATAATCATTAGAATCCTCAATTTTTCCTTTAAACCTCATTAGGTATTTTTCAACACTAAGTTACGCAATGTAATTTATTTCGCTCAAGCTTAAACATCCATGCGGCTCCCTCTACTTTCTCCAAAATTGTGTAACTTCTTCCTTACTAGGTAATATAATCAAACGGTCAACTCATCAGTATTCTCATGAACTCTTACATGCTATAAAACTCATTCTTTATGGTCATGATGACAGACCCTTTTCAATAATATGTCTAGAAATGCAATTCATATGTATAAACATAGGTCACTTTCTTAGTTCAATAATTCTCATTTAATTGCACTATTTTTTAAACAGGTCTAATCTATCTTCCTCTTTTAGGAATCATAAACCTACACATCGATCCATAACATTCTAGTTATTTTTAATTTCTCAAAATCCCTTTATTTAATTTTTTTATACCGATAATTCTAAAATATTCTTGATAGGCTATAATCCCAAATGTGTTGTACAACTAAATCTACTAAGTCCTCAACTTTACTCGAATTCAAACTTTGGCGAATTATTGCCTACATCATGATAACATATAACCATGTAATTTTTACTCTCCAATAACACCTATGACAACTTCTCGTGTCATGAAATATGTTAACCATCAAGGCCTATTAATTACTCCCTAAACTCAGTATATGAACTATATATCCCAATTTAGAACTCATGATTATTTATTTTCCCGACTAAGATGGCAATTTATAATATTTTGTGTATACTAATCCGGCATCAATCAAACATTTTAAACCTTAAGAGGAACCAAAAAAATAATGTGTAACTAAAACTTATTATCTTTTGCTCACTTTAAGTATTTTAATACATCTATAACTCATAACCCTTCAAGAAGACATTAATTTATAACTACACATAACTATCTCGCACTTAACATTGTGCTAATAATTTCTTCACCATTATAGACAATAAAATAACAATCGTTGTTTACAATTGCAAAATCTTGTGTACAATTTAAACTTATGACTTTTAAACTATGCACCCTAGTCTTTTCCATTGTAGGATCAAGTAAGTATATTGTTACCTATATTATTACTGAAATCCTTTACATGTGGCTGAGGTATATATTTTTTTTCTAATCGAACCAAGATCCTCAACACAGACCATCGTCCTAATTCGAACGGTGATAAGAAAAGATTTAGAAGAAAGGGATGTAATCGTCAATCACTAAGATGCTTACCTTCTTAGAGCTCACGCCCACTCATTTATCTTAAATGATCATGGAACATTATAAAATAAAATGAACACTAACAATTCTTCACTAGTTCCCCTGAGTATTGCATGTTTTAACTCTCTAATCTCAAGAGTACGTACTTGAACTTACAAATATTATCCTAAGATACCATTAATACTTCCCCATTGAGCACCATGACTGACCTTTAATATATTAGGATACACTTAAATTACTTAGGACAATATTTTCATAGGGTCCATGTCATTGTTCCCTTACCAGGACTACGTGTCAACTTGCACTAACTAACATTTACTACCTTGTGGAATTAAAACACCACCGTAATATGTTTTTATCCAAACATTACTACTAGCATAAATATATTAATCAAGACAACCTATCTCAAAGTCTATTGAATGAATTCAATCTATACCAGAGGCCCTATTTGATTAACATGTACATTGACCCGACACTTGGGCCTTGCTCGTGTTGTTATATTACCATAGCCATAACTAGCCTATGAGTAGCAGATTCTAATGTTTGTGTAAGATATCTTATTAAGTTAGTCCTCACTAAGTCAGGGCACTGCTGGAAATGTCAAACCATTATACGGTGTTCACAACTCCACCCGTTAATGACTGTAATTTTTCGAAAGCCTTTACTTAAGTCTTGGCAAACCTTTTTTTTCCTAGTCATTACTAAAAATCATTTGTTTCATCCCAGATATTCATAAATATTCCTCCACAGGTTAATGTGTACCCTGCCTTTGTATATTAAACTCTTTACAATAGGGTATACTTGATATTGAGCTCCTCGTTACAAATTAATCAAGAACTAACTTCTTATTTTGAAAAAGACAAACCTAAAAAATCAAATTTTAAACTCGAATTTAAATATTATGTTTTTTTACACCATTGAGTGAGTTATCATATATCTCCTATGAAACTCAATCATTCCTCCTAAGAAACAAGATCGATATTTTCTCAATACTTGTTACAATTTAAAAAAAGTGTCTTCAAGTGTTGACACCCCCCTGTGGGTCATAATAACTAGAGACCATTCTTGTTCTTATGTCAGATACCTAACCTTATTCCAAGAAATCAAGATTTGTACAATATCATACATTTTCTTAACTACTAAAACTTATTCTTATACTGATACACTTGTCGTGATGGGTCCTTATATAGATAATTTATCTCCAAGGGTCCACCTGACTCGTTCTATTGTGTTATATTTCCTTGACACTAATAACTTTCAATACCATTATTTATCCCATACAAAACCATCGGTAGCATGAAATTATATAACTTTAACTTGTTTATACTTAATGTGAGAAACCCCACCATCTTGATGTCTCACTCGTATACATAAACAATTATATAATCCCAAATTCACTTTACGATTTATCTTTCAATTTAAACCCGGATCAATTGATTAATTCTCGTTCGAATAACAAATTGTTACATTCTCCCTTAATGCAACCTAAATGAACTAATACCTTGGCTTTGATAGAATATTGATAACTATTATAAAAATAAAAATGAAATATAACAGTACTCTCCAATATACATGTAACCTATGCTCTGATACCAAGTTATAATGCCCCGATTTTTAGGTTTCAATGAGAAAAACCTTTTATACTTTGATTTCATTTGAGAAACTCCTCCTTTAAAGTAAAATTTTGATTTTACATTTTTGGTGTCATAAGATCCCTTTAATTTAATAAATGAAATGATGTCTAGCTTAAAAAATTTATAAGAACAATTGAAATAAATGAGTTTTTCCAACTTCATAGAATAAATAACAATTTAAGAAAGTCCACATCATGGTGTCATATCATAAACAAAATTTAAAATACTTCAAAATAGTTTCGAATAATGTAGTTAAAGTTCCATTGAAATAACACATTTAAAGTAAATAGTAAACATAGATCTGGTGGCGCATAAATCGTTCCTTACCTCTTATGATTTCCTTTCTTTTATCTTTTTTAAAGTACCTGGGGGTTGGCAAATGGTGGGGTATGAGCATGCGCCGAGTAGGAGAAATACAAGCAGAGTAATATGTACAAACAATATTTATACATATAAAGTATATTTTAGTAATTATGAAATCATCCATCATTTAATTAAGTGTTCTCATGCAAAATGAAAAGTGAATTGCAATTTATGTTTTGACCGTGTAACCCAGGGGATGAGCCCACTCACACTTAACCTTTTTCCATACCACCTGTATCCCGTTAATTTAATCATCAATGTACTTTCACATTTTTCAATTGTTTAAAAACTTGCCTTTACATTAATGAGCGTCGTGCTCAAAATCATGTTTCCACTTGATTAATCGGGGTGCCAATCCATGCGTGTTATTTGACTTTTCACTAACTCTCACCATGCCAGAATATGCTAATGATCAGTTGTTTGGGGTCTAAGCATTAAGCCGCACCCTAGGTCTCCGACCCTTCTTCAATTTCTCGTTTACCTCTGGGTGCCTTTAACTTGTTACATCTTAATAATCCATGTTTCTTCCTTTCTTTATTATTCTATTTTGAGCATTTTTCCTTTATTTCCTTTTTATCGTCCGATAAGGTCAAATACCCGAGACGAGACAAGTCCCAACATATTTTATGTCCAAGTTTCACACTTTATAAAAAGTTCGTTTTTATTTTACCTTAAGCTCGTTATTTCATCTTTTGAAAACAACTTTAATAACCATTTCTTGTGAAACATAACCTTTGCATTCAAATACCCATTTATACACTTTATCGTGCTTTTCAATATTCAAACACAAACTTGTAAAACTTGAATTTTATGCATTTTACCTAAAATTCTTTTTTTCATCTTTACTTTACAAAACATGAGTTTTCATCACGTAAAAATCTCTCTTTAACTAGAATTGTCTTGGTTTAGTAAATCATTCTTAAGTCCATATGTCACATAAAATGACACTTTTGTGATAAAACATTTCTTTTGTCATTTCAAGACTTTATCTTTCAAAATATTTAGTTTTTGTTTTCTATCATAATTCTTATCATTTTACCTTGTAATTTTCGTCCTTTAAAATCAACTTTTTAAAATGATACCCATTGTTACATGTCCCCTACCCATCTCACATAACCTCTACCCATTAGGAGTTGCTACCCTATTACCTAAAGAGTCCAAAAAAAGCTAGAAAGTGGTCAACACCCAAAGGGACCTATCTAAAACAACCCACAAAGTTGAAAAGAAAAAGGGAGAGGTATTTGATGGTTGAGAATCGATTCTCTCCAACTGAGAATCGATTCTCAGCATTATGTGCAAATTATTTAGCCAATTTTTGTTTAATCTCTTATTTATTTTAAAGATATTATAACATGATTATAAATATAATTTATATATTTTTATTTCGTATATTTTTCTTTAATTTTATTTAATTGTGTAGCTTAATTTAACACGCTTTACGCGATATTTTACGAACTTTTCTTCTTAATTATAATTATAAGATTATTCTAATTAAAATAATCCCACAATTCCTCACAACGTGATTCAATTAATTTATAAAAATCAGGGCGTTACAGCAACCAATAAGCCATTCTACAAAAATGAAGCACATTTAGTAAATGCATCATTTTACACAAAGTTCAATCCAGATACGCACATCTTTACAATACATGTTAAAGGAGTAAGAGTGACCACCATAAAGGTTAGTTTGGGCACTATGATAGTCCAGGAGGAAGAGATGGAGGAAACTGAGCAAGTTAATGAAGTTGTTCCCGAAACCCAAGTTATCTCGAAATAGCTAAGAGATAAAAGGAAGCCAATAATTGACACATAAGAAAGAGAAGTCAAAGGCCAGAGCGCATTTAGTAGATTAGGAAGACCCAAATATGATCCGACTAGAAGCTTAATCAATAGAGTAGGATGACCTATCATCTATAAAGGTGTGAGCAGAAAGATGATTTTTAGGTGAAGTTGAACAATAATGTATAGTATGAGTGTTTCTTAATGGATAATGAAGGACAATGTCTAGTTATTGGTAATTCCAATGTATAGTAATTTTTATAATAGGTATAGGAAAAGCCAAAATGTAAGCAAGATCATCTAACTCTATGAGTGTAAGAATTGGAGCAGATCGATCTAGCAATTAGTGAAGAGGAACCACGATCAATCTTTATTTCAAAAGACCGAACTGAGAGGAAGAATTTGGAGTTTGCCAAACTCATTAAGGATTATATAGATGTCTTCATGTGGAAATACATTGAAATACCTTATTGATTATGAATTGTTCTGCCACAAGTTAAATGTCATGCCTTCATCCATTATAATCAAGCAGGGAATAAAAACTTACAAGACAGAGCTAGATCTGAAGATAAAAGCTAAGGTAATATGAATGCTTGCAACTGGATTCATTAAGCTGATTCAGTATCAAATCTAACTATCTATCATTATTCCAGCATGTAAGAAGGATAAGACGAAAATACGTATTTGTGTGGATTTTAGAGACCTTGATAGAGCATTCCCCAAGGACGAGTTCCTTCTGCCCTCAATAGACAGTTAGATAGACTCCACAGCCGTCCATAAGATGTATATATCTATGGATATCTATGTGGGGTGAAACCAGATTAAAATGGACCACTGACGCAAAGAAGACAGCTTTCAGGACCCTCATTAAGTAATTTTAGTTATATTTTTTGGCCTTTTGGTCTGAAAAATGTGGGGGCTATATATTAAAGAAATTTGATGGATAATTTCTGCGACCTTTTTCATGATATTTTCGAATTTTATGTGAATGATTTGGTCATTAAATCTAAGATGATTCACATTTGGATGATTTGATGAGAGTTTTCACCAATTATATAAAGTATAAGCTCGAGATGATCCTACTCAAATGTGACTGTGGTATAATGTGTAGGAAATTCCTTGGTTCGTAGTGGATTGGTAAGGGGTTTGAATGGACCAAGATAAAAAAAATCCATCCTGATATCCACAGACTTAGAGGGAGTTGAAAAGTTTCCTTGGAAATATTTCTTACTTAAGAATATTTATACGTGGTCTATCTGAGATCACTCATTCATTTATGCAACTCCTTTAAAATGATGCAAAGTTTTAATTGGAGGAACCACTCTAAGGTGCCTTTTGCAAGCTCAAGAAGTTTCTCACTTCCCCTCAGACAATGATCCCATGAAATGTTATAATACCTTTTTTACATTAATTTAACTCCCCCATAAGGTTCATTGGTGCACTCTTTGCACAAGAAGTAGATGGGAAAGAAAAACATGTCTACTACTTAAGTAGGATAATTCATCGAATTGAGACCAGATACATCAATATAGAGAGACATTTTTGGCATTGGTCTTCGTAGATCAAAATCTAAGACATTACATGCTATCTTTCACTACTCACATAGTGAATATATGTGACCCAATAAAATTCTTTCTGGCACGAATAATTTTGATAAGAAGGGAAGCAGGGTGGTTCTTTATTCCTTCTGAGTACTATTTAAAATATGTGGTCCCTCGAGCGATGAAAAGCCAATCATATGCATATTTATTGGCTATATTTCCCACCCATATTTTGAATCAACAGATGAAGATATACACGATAATAATGAACGGGTTAATATTTGTAAGGAAAATCTAAAAAAATAGTTTATGGAGTTTGATGGTTCCTCTACAAAATGCAAAGAAGGGGATGGATTTATACTGTCCAAAGGAAAGAAGGAATTTACTTTGTCTTTTAAAATGAACTTTTTGTGTTCAAACAATTAACCAGAGTATGAAGCGCTCATTTTGGGTTTGCTCGAAGCCTTGTGAAGAGGCTTCCATTCCATCTGCATCAAAGGATACTCCAAACTTATGATCAAACAGGTGAACAATTAGTATGATTTAAAGAATCTTAGCCTAACACCATACAAAATTATTATCCAAAGGTTAATATAACAATTCCATGGCTAAAAGTGGAGAAACACCCAAGAAGGATGATCCATTATGCAAATGTCTATGCCACAATTGCACATAATGTATCCATGGATGATGAGTCTAAAATAGTGGGGATCAAAAGATAAACGACACCATTATTTATGCTCCAACTATTTCCTAGCAATGATAATTTGGATTGGAGAGCTAAGATAAGAAAGAAACTTGAGACAAGAGATGGCATGATGAAGTTAATAAACTTAGCACAATATTTCCTTCTTCAAGGAACTTTGTACTACAGAAATATTAGGGGCACATTATCTAGATGTACGGGTAAATAAGACGTACATGAACGGCTCAAGAAGGCTCATGATAAGCATTGTGAAACTACTAATATCCATCTTTATCAAATAATCCATTAGGAGGAATATTTTTTTCAACAAAGAAGCAACACACAACAGTAATAAAATTTGTAGTTCTCTTTGTTAGGATGTCTATATATAAATCGATGTATAACCTGTATTAATGGTGGTAACATAGTTTTAAATGTACCCTTAATGCTAAGGTATGAACTAAAGTATATATCTCAAGACAAGGTAATAAATACAACTATTTGATAATATATGAACCTTTATTGGAAGTTGGTTAGAGGGAGAGAAGAAATCAATCTAATTACACCCAAAGTAGGCAGGTAAATGCCAAAGTATGAAGGAATAGTGTTTAAGGCTCAATAAATGCTCGTGATCTTGGTTAGAAATTGGTCAAGCATATTAATGGCGAGGAGTAAAAACTTTGGTTTGTAATAAAGAGCTCAAAGAAGTTTTTTGTCTCAAAACTCTTGTGGTTTATCAAAAGATAAATGGGTTACATGTAGGACCAGGTCACACGCACGGAACCATATTCGCATTAAATGATGGGTCGGACTAACATATCTAACATGTCATTAGTATTAAATGTTAAGTGAGATCTTGAGTGACCAACCACTGTGTTAGGTGGCGCAATAGTGTGTCAGCGCCACGCCAGCCAACACCTAACCAAGCCATCACTGTTTGAGTTAAGTTTGATTTAACATGTGTAAGTATATTATGACATCACCGAGATCTTTTATGTAAAGATATTCACCTTGGAACCAAAACTCTTTGGTTGACTAAGCTCGTAGTTGGCAGCTCAAGGTTTCTCGCTCAATTGGGCTAAGATTGGATATTTTATCTTGTGTATCTAAAATGGTTAAATCATGCTTCAATGATGCCTTACTCTCTATCGTCAAAACTAGTTCCCTTTGAGGTTCCCTAAGTGAGGTTATTCGATTGATCATGAAGGCTTTACTAGGTCCTGCCGACTTAGTCCATCGACGGTACCGAGTAACCTTATCATAATTACAACATAACTCATAATTTATATAAATAAATAGACAAGATACATGGTGAATCAACTAGCTTCCTCCATAAGTTTTCTTAAATCTTCGATTAAGCTCCACTTTATCATGAACTATCATTAGTCTCTTAATAGGGAGGTTTATCTCTTAGTATGTAAGTTTATCAATAAGGTCCTCCTACATTTTCCCTCTTACAGAGAAAGTTGTTGTGCATACAAGAAATTTTTGAATGAAATATTTTGAATCGACAAAGAATAATTTAAATCACCTCAAATTGACGTAACTTGTTTCTACACGTGTTAGCCAAATCTTCTTATATCTCTACCATTTAATGAAGGAGCCTAATCACCTGCCAACTCTATTGTTTTTTGGAACGTGGCACCATGAGGTCAACTTTATACTGCCTTGATTGACATAACCATTATTTTCCCTTAATTTTTAAAACCCTCATTGGATAATGAATCATCAATCACGCTAAACGATTATCTTCTCCAAATTTTAAATTAGCCCTTAGCCTCTTCATTTAAATTTTTTTAACATTTTTGCTGTTAAAATTAGAGCTTTTTTTCTAGATAGATAGAGCATCTCTTATTTCCCTAAATAACTTATAAACTCCATACTAAATAGCTGGTGCCATGGGCTACTGTGCCTGAGGCTGAGGGAAGTGGGTTGTAATGGCCCTCATAACTGTCTCAATGGCCTGTGACACAATCACCGCCACCTAAGTAGCAGAAATCATCTGTAGTGGTGGTAGGGGCCCCTACTGCTCCTGAAGGTCCTCCCTAGCCTCATCTCTAGCTCTCTCTCATCTCGGCGGCATTCTGAAATAAGAAATTTCAATTTGTATAATTCCATAGTTTATGAAAAATTCTAATAGCAGAAGAACGATATCGTGAGAACATAAGGAATAAATAAGAGCCCTAACAATAGGGCTCTATAAAAAATGACAATGTGCGGAATTCACAGTAAACCATACAAATCCAAAGGATACTAGAACCTAATTATCTAATACCACAAAGACACCCCGTCTAATTTAAACATCGGTTGATCAGGCCTTCATTACAATTAAAACCGATTTCTCAAGTGGTTCATTCTTAGCATCACAGTCAAAAACTTTTTATATAACTAACCACCTAAGTGCAATTAGATTGGTGCCAAATTTTATCTTTCTTAATAATAATTAAAATAACCATACTAAACCAAATTAATCAATCACAATAATGTATAGAATCCAACCAATACAAAAATTATATAAATGAAATCAAGGTTTGTCGAATTAACAGTCAGCTAAAATGTAAAGCAACTACTACGTGATAAAAAAATCTAAATAAGTGAAGATTGTCATTGTAAAACATGTTCGTACATGAAATATGGAAATGAAATCCTACACTAGATCAGAATGAGGGAATCGTCTAAGCAAATAAGTCATGTCAGCATCCACAGTGCTACAGATCTGAGACCCTTGAAAGAAGTCACGCATGGCGCCTGTGGGTACCCGAACTTAGAATGATTGGCCTGGACAAGTAGCCCAATTATAGCGGCCCAAATTCCAGACCCCCCATATCTTAACCGTCTATGATTTAGTCTTTTCCCATATTCCCATTACGAGGGGTTCTAGGATAAGATGGAAAACGTGGGGGAGTCCAACATTCCCACTCCCTAAAACGGACATGTATATAACAAACCCTAGGTCCGGGGCAAAGGACACATTGCATTCTCTGTAATCATTGTCCGAGATACATAGAAATAATACTTACTGCACCACCATGGACGTAGGCATTTTTGTTGAACCACGTACATCTCTTATTGTGTGATTGGCATTTTGTATTTATTTTTCTGCTTGGTGATTGTGCTTCTCTTATCTCTTTGTGTTGAATAATAATTGTCACCACAATTGGCGCCATCTGTGGGAAACGTTTATCTTCCCTGAGAAAGCCCACACCAACAAAGAACTCTAAAATGTCTGGTCACGGTAGTAATGCTCCTCAGGCAGGAGATATCCAAGAATAACCTGCTCCTCGAAGGATTAGATCTGAAGTTCGACGTTCAGATCAGAGGGCTCGCTTGGAAAGGCCAGCCTCAGAGGATAGCCAAGAACCAGTGAGGTCCACACAAATCTCCAGGTTGATTGATGCATATGAGGCGAGGCTCCAGGAACAAAGGGAGTCTTCTCGCAGACACGAGGCTGAAAATGCTCGCCTCAAGAGAAGGTTAGAAAGGATGGAGAAAGATCTCCATCGTGACACCAAGAGACGTCCGTACCGCACTCCTATCCCTCAGGCGAGCAAGTCTCACAGCCGAGGAAGGAGCCCCAGACGAGGATCCCAAAAGGTTGAGGGAAACGAATCAGAGGAAAACCTGCGTGAGCAGCTGCAACAAGCTCCCCGTAACCACAGCCCAGCTCGCAGCAACGAGAACATATGAGATTTGGTCCGAAGGGAAATGGACCAACACCCTGCACATCACGGTACTAGATCGACTCGAGAACTCGAAAGGCAAGCTCTTAAAACTCAGATGAAATCACCTTTCTCGAAGGGAAGAAGAAGAAGAAGAAGCCCTCAAGAAGTTTGTTATTCCAAGGTTCAAGATCTATGACGGTAAGACTGATCCCATTGATCAAGTCAGGCAGTACCGGCAGGCCATGACTCTCTGGAATAATCGAGACGCACTAATGTACCGAATTTTTCCCTCGAGTCTACATGATGTAACGCAGAAATGATTCGAAAGGCTCCCCCACCGATCCATCAGGAGTTTCAAGTCCCTGGCCGAACTCTTCACAGCCCGATTCATTACTAGTAGCTCCCATCCCAAAAGGATGGATACTTTGCTAACAATGAGAAAAATGACTCAAGAGACCCTCTGAGACTACGCGAAGAGGTACTGGGAGTTATTTAACGAGGTCGAGGACTGCTCAGAGCAAGTGGCAGTGGTTCATCAAGCGGCCCAGGAAGATGGGAGGGGATCCTTCAAAGAGAAACAACACGCTGAGATGCACTTTTCATAAAGAGGGGGGACATAAAATCGAGCATTGCAAGGCCCTTAAGTCTCACCTCGAGGAGCTGGCCCAATCCGGGCATTTGAACGAGTTTGTGCAAAAGAAGGCAGAGAAAGTTGCTGCCAATAGAGAGGCGAGGCCTGACAACGTGCTCGAAGATGATGCTGGACATGAGTTTGCGGTAATTCATGGGGCATCTAATGCCAAGCAGATCTAAGGAAATTCAGCTCGAATGGAGGTGAAGAAGCTTACGGCGGTGATGTAAGCTTTTCAGATCGATCCAGCAAAGTCACAGTCAGGAAAGCATCAACGAGCAAATGACGTCGACTATAATAAGCATATTGTATTCACAGATGAAGATCTGGTTGGAGTCATCATGATGCTTTGATCATTACTCTCAGGATAGCTAACTTTGACGTCGATAAGTTGCTCGTCAACCAAGGAAGCTCATCCGAGGTAATGTACCTCGACTTATTCAAAAAATTGAAGTTAAGCATCAACGACCTAAAGGAGGATACTGTCCCTTTAGTTGGCTTCGCTGGAAAAATAACTATGCCCCAGGGAAAGATCGTGCTGCCAGTACGTGCAGGAAACGTCTCCAAGATGATTGAGTTTTTGGTAGTTGACATCGACTCGCCATACCAAGCCATCCTCGGTAGGGGATGGCTACATGCGATGAAGGCAGTCTTCTCGACCTACCATCAGAAACTCAAGTATGTAATCGAGCGAGGAATAATGGAGATCCGTGCCGATCAAGCAATGGCATGAAGGTGCTTCATAGCGGCCATCCGACCAAGGCCAGAGAAGAAGGCCAACAAGCCCAGTGAGAAAGTTGAAGAAGGTCTGACACCTACTAAATAGCAATTAAAATACAGAAGGCCCGAAGTAGAGGAGACCAGGCTCCTCCCCTATGAACGTGTCATCGAGGACCTGGATGGAATCACAGCTGGAAATTACGATGACATCAGGATCTTCTTGATTGGAGCTTCTCTCACAGAACAGGAGAAGAAGGAATTGACTACCCTGCTAAGGAACAATGTAGACGTCTTTGCGTGGGAGCCATACGAGTTGCCTGGGATTGATCCTAGTATGGTTGGTCAGCAGCTTCACGTCGATCCCACCTTCAAACAAATCGCGCAGAAAGCACGGTGAACTGCACCGGAGAAGGCAAAATCCGTGGAAAAAGAAGTGGAAAAACTTATGGATACAGGATCAATACGGGAGGTACAATTACCCAAATGGTTATCTAACCCAGTAGTAGTTCCAAAACGCAATGGGAAGTGGAGAGTTTGCATCGACTTCACTGACCTCAATAGAGCGTGCTTAAAAGACAGTTTCCCCCTCCCAAAAATTGATCAACTGGTAGACGCCAATGCAGCTCATGAGAGGATGAGTTTTTTGGATGCATACTCAGGGTATCGTCAGATCCCTCTATATACCCCAGACCAGGTCAAAATAGCATTCATCACCACAGTTAGGTTATATTACTACAAGGTCATGCCCTTCGAGCTCAAAAACGCAGGGGCAAACTACCAGCGGCTGGTCACCAAGATGTTCAAGGACCAAATGGTAGACACCATGGAGGTTTACATCGATGATATGCTCATTAAAAGCAAGAAGAAAGAAGACCACCTCTCAGACCTGTCAAACACCTTCGAAATCCTCAGGAAGTACCGAATGAAACTTAACGCGAGCAAGTGTTCCTTCGGTGTCCAGTCAGGGAAATTTCTTGGGTACTTGGTCAGTAAGAGAGGCATCGAGGCTAACCCAGACCAGATCGGTGAAATAAATAGGGTACAACCTTCTCGCACAATCCGAGACGTACAAAAGCTCACCGGTATGCTCGCTGCCTTAAACCGCTTTATCTCTAAGTCCTTCGAGAAGTGCAAGTCTTTCTTCTAGCTTTTAAAGGGAAACAAAACGGTAGAATGGAACCAAGATTGCTCGCGGGCATTGGATGAGCTCAAGGCTTACCTCAGTTCCCCACCACTGCTCGTCATACCACAGGAAACAAATTCCTTGTACTTATACCTATCCGTTTCCAACCACACTGTTAGTTCTGCATTAATGTGCGAAGTTGCAGGAATCCAGCACCCCGTTTATTACACGAGCAAGACCCTACTAGACGCCGAGCAGAGGTACCTACCACTGGAGAAGCTCTCCTTTGCACTAGTAGTGGCTTCGAGGAAGATGAAGCACTATTTTGAAGCCCACACTATAATCGTCCTTACATCGCACCCCCTTAAAGCAATCCTGAGGAAGGCGGATTTGTCGGGAAGTTTGTCTAAATGGTCAGTCGAGCTCGGACGATTTGACATCCAATTTCAACCAAGGAACGCAATAAAGGGGCAGGTCCTTGCTGATTTCATAGCCAAATTCACAGGTGAGCAACCTTCCAGCCAACCTCAACCAGCAAGACAAAAGGGGAACCACGCGACGGAGGAAACCTGGAAATTGTTCGTTGATGGAGCCTCCAACTCAAAGGGGGCAGGAGTAGGCATTGTCCTCATTGCTCCATAGGATACAATCCTTGAACAAGGAATCGGGCTTGGATTTACAGCCTCTAACAACGAAGCAAAATACGAAGCCTTAATAGCCAGCCTCCAGAAGGCGCACACTTTGGGAGCAAAGCATTTATAGGTGTTCGAGGATTCTCAATTAGTCTCCAATCAGATAAGTGGAGACTACAACGCAAAAGATGAAAGAATGGCAGCTTACCTCGCCTTAGTGAAAAGACTAATGGCTAGCTTCGAAGAGATTAATGTCCAGCAATTTCCCAGAGGACAGAACAACCATGCTGACACCCTAGAAGCCCTAAGTTCAGCAGTCGACTCCGACCTGAAAAGAATAATCCCCATCGATTTCCTCGCTCATCCGAGCATTAACCGTAACAGCAAGCCGCCAGGCGTGGAGCAGATCCTCCAAGTAAAGTCAGCACCCAGCTGTATGGACCCTTTAAGGAACTATTTAAAGGATGGCACGCTCCCAGATGATAAGAAGATTGACCACCAGATAAGAGTCAAAGCTGCTCGCTATCACTTATCACCAAAGGGCAAGCTATATAAGAGATCCTTTTCCGGTCCATACCTTCAATGTGTTCACCCAAGGAATGTCAAGCAGGTTTTACATGAGCTTCACGAGGGAATCTATGGAACCCATATTGGAGGAAGGTCCCTGGCCTTCCGAGCAATGAAGGAAGGCTATTGGTGGCCATATATGCAAAGGGACTCTGCGATGTATGTTCGCAAGTGCCTAAAATGCCAACTTCACGCTCCTATGGTCCACCAACCTGCTAGCAACCTAAAATCACTATCCATCCCATGGTCATTCGCCTAATGGGGAATGGACATCGTAGGACCACTTCCTACCACCACCAAAAATAGTAAATATCGGTTGGTCGCAACTGACTACTTCACCAAATGGATCGAGGTGAAACCCCTAGCGAACATCCGAGATGCAGATATGATAAGGTTCATATGGAAAAATATAATCACTCATTTTGGCATCCCTAGAACCATCATCACAGATAATGGAACGCAGTTCGAGAGCGGATCTTTTTAGAATTTTTGTAACGAACATGGAATCAAACACCATTTCAGCTCGGTGGCCTATCCTCAGAGCAATGGCCAAGCCGAGGCTTCCAACAAAACGATGATCGATGGATTAAAGAAATGATTAGAGCAAGCCAAAGGCGCATAGGTAAATGAGCTACCACATATTCTATGGGCTTACCGTACTACTCCACGACGAGCAACAGGGGAAACCCCATTCTCATTGACGTATGGTACAGAAGCAGTCATCCCCTTGGAAGCAGGCTTGCCAACAATGAGGACCATCCTTGTCGATCAGGGAAATAATGATGTAGCATTGCTCGCCGAACTCAACCTAGCCGATGAACGCCGCGAGCTGGCCCTAGTGAAACTAGCAAGCTATCAGCAGTAGCTCGCAAGGCACTAAAACAAGAAGTTCAATCCACGGACATTCCGAATTGGGGACTATGTCCTGAGGAAAGTCCTGGGAAGCGCATTAAATCCATCAGACAGCAAGTTAGGACCAAACTGGGAAGGACCATTCAAGATAACTAGAGATGATCTGCAGGGAGCCTATCACTTAGAAACGATGGAAGGCAGAGAGATACCCCGAGCATGGAATGCAGCCAACCTTAAGAAATTCTATTTCTAGATTCTCCTTTTCTTTAATTATGAAACTGGAAGTTCATTTCCTTGTCATTTATGAAAAATTGTTTGACAGTAGCATTCTACAAAGTATCGATTTGCATTTTTACAAGGTGTCAATGTATAAACTTTATAACCCACACACATTTTCCAAGTAGCAGGCACACTAATCATTACACTATAGCAGGGAAATAACCCTCCTCAGGTTTTCGTTATGAAATATGAAAGACCTCTTAGCATTGCCCCTGGCAATACATGAAGCCCTACGAATATCCTTAGGCAATATGGCCAGTTCGACTGGCTGCCAAACTATGTTTGGTTGATAAAATTCTGATCGGATGAAACATCCAACACCAGGTGTGTCCTCGCCAATTGACACACTTAGGCCTAAGGGAGTGTGACGACACAACCTAAAAGGTAAAGTGGGGCAGAATGGTATCTCGCTAGCATACTGGACTGGAAGGACATTTACTTGATAATGCGAACATACATATCTAGTCAGCCAAGACGGGCTCAAGATATTTAAGCAAAGGGGTGAAAAATATAAGACACTTGTTTAGTCGGCAAATTCGCCCAAAACATAAATTTTATATTAATTCAGCACATTTACAGCAAATACAATACATGTTTAGTAGGCGAGCTCGCCCAAAACATTAACATAACATCACTTCAATACAAAATACACAGAGTTACTACTGGCAAAATCTTAGTGGGGGTGAGGCCTTTGAACGAGATAATCAGCCACTTGAGCTCTTCGACCATCATCGGGAGGGGGAACTAACTCTTCCTTGACTTCGATAGCATCCGACTCCAATAGTTGCCGAGGGATGGCATTAATGGTATCCACTATCATCTCTCCGGAAGGGGTTAGGCATCCTAGTGGAAGGAGATATTTCATGGCTATACCAGAGAATTGAGTTCCTTGGAACTTGCATCTCCCTCAAGGCACTCAACCACCCCCTGATGAAGGCGAGATCTTCAAACTCTGTCAACCTTGTTGGACCATCTAGCCAACCCTGATTATAACCATCATCCCATACTTGCCGAGGACCTCTCCTAAACAGGTGCCTCAGCCGAGTGACGTCCCTTTAAAGACCAGCAACAATCACATACGTTCGTTGGACATCACCTCGGAGCTCTTCCATTTCCCCAGCTGAACTTCTTGCTCGAGTACCAGCTCGCGGAGCAGTTGAAGGAGTAGGGCCTCGCAGCACAGAAGGAATATCGCTCGAGCTAGATCTAGCTCGCGATGAGGAGGAACCTCGTAATACCGTAGGAGCGATGCTCGGCGCATGCTCCCTAAGACGCGAGACCTCTCTCCTTAAAGCTTCATTTTCTTGATGAAGTATTTCACCAACTTGGTTGATCTCAGAAGCGTCTAAAAGCTTTGCTCTTAATGTATTCACCTCCTCTTGGACTGAGGCACCAACTTCCTCCATCTCTTGGAGCATGTCCTTCAGTTTAGCGACAAGTTCAGTCTGATCCATAAAGCTCTTGTTCCTCAATCGTAGTGATTTGTAAATCCTCACAAAAGTATAAAGAACTTCAGAGCTTACATCAGGTCCAAGAATCTTCCCAATTGGGAAGTGGCTGGTATATAATCATCAACATCAATCGACTACAAGCAATAAAAGGGCAATGGAAAGAAAAATAAATCAGTGCTCTGGGAAAAAGAAACCTTTTCATTGATAAGGGTTGAAGTACATCGAGCAGTAAAAAGGAAAATTACAAGTAAAAATACAAAAGTAGTCCTAGAAGTAAATTAACTAGAAACCTCAGGCTACCCAGAGGTAGATGGTTGCTTTCCCTTGTCAGCAGCAGTAAAAGCATCCCCCTCTGCAGGGATAACCTCAGTTGCCCAGCAGGGTGAGCTTCGGCAGGAATTGCCTGAGAGGCAGGGTCAACGCCTTCAATGGATGGGGCAGGGGCTTCTTTATCCACAGTTGGCTTCGGGCCCGGGTCGTGCTCGTCGAATAGAGGAGAGTCAGCATCGACACCAGCAGCTAAGAGGGCCTTATTCCAGCCTTTCTTAAAGTTCAGACGGCTGATGTAGCCTATCTGAACCGCGGCGTCTTGATATGCAACAGTCCACCAAGAGTTGTATGAATCCACCTTGATGGTGGCTGCCTGGGACTCCTTCTCCTTCAGCTGCTCGGCCAGCACCTTGTTCTCCTCTACAATGGCCAACTTGCTCGAGCAGACCAGGTCATAGGCCTGCCTCAGCTCAATCATCACTTTAACCGCCGCATCCCTTTCTCGATTGGAATTGATGAGGGCTAGGTCAGAAGAAACTCGGGAAGCATCAACAGTCTTTAGATCAGCCTCCAGTTGAGTGCCCCTCACTTTCAAGGCAGCATTCTGCTGCTCCAGCTCGTCGTTCCTGCTCACCAGCTCGTCGCGAGAGCGATAGAGAACGGCAAAGTCAGTCACAATCTGCAAAAACAAAGAAGACATCAAGAAAAGGAAATAGCCAAAACTTAATAGGGCATTAGAGAAAAGAAAAGGTCTTACCAATGCCAGCCTTTGGCTAGCCTATAGGGCCAATTGATCAGACCCCAGCGCCCTTTGGCGATCAGCAGGAAGAACTGCCCTCTCGAGCAGCACGGGAGCCAACTGAGGAGAAATAGAAACTGAGGCCCCCTTGGGCAATGCGGACACCGGGACTAAGGCCTACCCAGCCTTCTTCCGCGATTCCATCCTTCTCCTCTCCTCCTCCTTCTCTTTCTCTATCCTCCGCTTCTCCTCCATCCTTTTTTTCTCCTTCATCTTCTTTCTCTCCTCTTCCCTTTTTCTTTCTCTCTCTCTCAACTGTTCTTCTTCTTTCCTCTTCCTCTCCTGCTCCTGAGCAGAAGACCGAGAGCCAGTAGCAACAGCCCCAGTACTGGACTTCTGCTTCTTTGACCTCTGTGTGAGGATCACGTTATCATCATCATCATCGTTCTGAATAAAGTTTTTTCTAGGAGGAACGATCTCCTCACTTGAACTACTGGACGTGCTCGAATATTCTCGGGCCTCAGAAACTTCCTCCGAATCAGAAGAGATACCACCACTGGAGCTCCCTTCACTTTAATTGCCTTCAACACCACCTGTGATATCACTCTCATAACTACTCTCCTCCTCGTCCAACTGAATAGGATCATCAACAGTCTCTTCAGAGGTATTAAACTCAGGGATACTATCTATCGGCCTCGCTATAAAACTAGAACCAATTTTTTTGTATTCGAGCAAGAAAGAAGCGGACCGGGGATGCTCACCGTCAGCTAAAGGCTCCCTGATATTCCAAGACTTGACCAATTCAGAAATACGAACCTCGCTAAGAGCAGGTTCTAAGTTCTTTGACCTCGCTAAAGAAAAAATAGGGAAAGTCAGAAAGATCACAAATCAGTAAAGAAATTGAAGGAGCAGAGCAAAGACTACCTATATATTCTTCCCCGTAAAAGGAAATAGAGAACCTATCAGACCTCAACCCCTCAGTCTGGGGAGAGATCTGCTAATTTCTAGCAAGGAAGTAATCTTGTCAATAGTCCTTATGGGAATCAGGTAAGTTAACTACCAATACCCTATCATGACTCCTAGCTTTGAGGTAAATAACACCAGAACTAGTTCGAGAAAAAGAATAGCAAAAGCAGACCTCGGCGAGCCCTAACTTGGTACCATATAACTGATTTATTATATGAACACCATTGATTATCTTCCACACATTGGGCGAACACTATGCAGGAACAATGTTGAAATAACCAAAGAAGTGCAAGAATAGGTTATTGGGAGGAAAAGTTAGTCCCCCTTGGGAAAGCAGCAAGACATGGATCCAATGGGCACCCTCTATCTCTCTAACATTTCTAGGGGGAGGGACACACTCAATCTCTACCCACTCTATAATATTATAAAACTTCCTAAACTCAGGCAATGACCTATTACCGATCTTTGCCATTGGGAAACCCTAGAAAACTACAAATTCAAAGAAAAAATACAGAAAGAAGGCACAGGAGACTTATAAGATGAAAGTTCGACTCGAACGATGAAGAATCACGAGCCCAAATGACAAAGAAGCAATGAGAATGGAGACTGGGAGAAGAGAACACGAATCGCTAGAGCTCACAGAAAATAGGAGAGTACTGAGAAGGTTGAAACGACGATCGAGAAATGACCGCTCTGGATAGCTTTTGAGTGCTGCTAATCATAATGCACAAACCACGAAGCATGTGCCGCCTAAACTCAGTCCTCGAACTTTGGGAAGAGTTGCACGGTGTACAAATGAGCCATTATGACAAATCATTTAAATTTATTGAGCCCAAAGTATGGCCCAACAAACTTAGGGGCAATTCTGGGTACCCGAACTTAGAATGATGGGCCTGGACAAGTAGCCCAATTGTAGCGGCCCAAAGTCCAGACCCTCTATATCTTAACCGGCTATGATTTAGTCTTTTCCCATGTTCCCATTACGAGGGGTTCTAGGATAAGATGGAAAACGTGGGGGAGTCCAACACCCCCACTCCTTGAAATGGACATGTATATAACAAACCCTAGGTCTGGGGCAAAGGACACATTGCATTCTCTGTAATCATTCTCCTAGATACATAGAAATAATAATGACTGCACCACCATGGACGTAGGCATTTTTCCTGAACCACGTATATCTCTTGTTGTGTGATTGGCATTTTGTATTTCTTTTTCTACTTGGTGATTGTGCTTCTCATATCTCTTTGTGTTGAATAATAATTGTCATCACAGCGTCCCTGTGGCTAGACACCTAAAAGGTTTTTAAAAATTTTATGGCAAGTGTTAGTACACAAAACACTTGAAAATATTTAGCAAGCAGTTTATCGCAATAAAATCGGTTATTTATTACACATATTAGGACAACATTCACTCTCTCTTGAGTTTCCTCGCCTCTCATATATAGTGCACGCCTAATGTTCTAAACTTAGCCCACCTAGATATACTACCAAAGCAAACTAGACTAAAGCATCTCACTGATCTCATCTATACATCTAAGTTACCGTTCCGCCCATATAGTACATCCCCTTTAATAACATCTCTCATATGTTAATTAATTACTAAGTAACATTTTCACATATGTTAGTTTTCCATATTTATCATTCAGTCTCACTAAAAAATAGTTACTTTGAAATGTGAGTGTACCATCTTACCGTCTACTATTCCACTTTAGTAGATTATTTACACATATATATATTTCATACATAATATATATATATATATATATATATATATATATATATATATATTCTGCTATAAAGTCCTGTATTTCTGCTATAAGGACTTATTGGTTCGGACCTTGTCATCGACCCCAATTCATCCTATCATTTGCATTGGTCCGGATAGCCATCGACTACAATGTAAATCTTATTCGTATATTGGTCCGGACAACCCTAATATAGTTGGTATGCCCTAGGCATTCACACCGCCTAAGTAGTTAATATAGTACGTATTCACGCCACCTATAAGTTTACATTGGTATGGATTTCCATCGACCCCCAATGTAATTATTATACACACACATATATTGGTTCGGATAGCCATCGACCCCAATATAGTCAGAATACTCTAGACATTCACTCCGACTAAGTATTTAATATAGTAGGTATTCACACAACCTAATAATTCACATTAGTACGCGATATACTTCTCTCAAATACTCACCGTACTTTTTATTCTTATGATTTCTCTCTCTATCGTATTCATTTGAGCATTCACACAAGCCCTAAGGGTCCTAGTTACACCTTTTATTTATTTTAGTAGTTAAATCACTATTTATCCTACTGGTCTACTTATTATTCCCTCCAAAGATCCCGAAATTTATTATCTCCCTCTTCAACAATTTACGACACAATTCGTCCCAGTTGATTTCAGTCTTAATCTTCTCGCTAAGACTAAACTACAAATCCCAATTAGGCCTACTATAGTATATATTATTCTCCCATTATCTCCTAATGAGGTTCTAAAAATTTCCACGAAAGTTTATCTGAAGAACTAGGCTGAATAGAGAGAAATTTATAATTTCTGGCAGCCCAAATCAATTCGAACGATCCAAATCGATTTGCCCGGAATCGATCGCCCTGTCTGAATCGATTCGTTTATGCCCAGATCCACTTTCCCTTCTTCATGCGGTTTTTACATTTTTCACCATTAACACTCATCCCAACCTTCATGTTTCTTCACCAAACTTATAACCCATATTACTACACATCATATATAGGTACTAGGATGATTTTAGATGATTAAAACACATTAAATCCATACTAGAATCATTCAAACATGAATTAAACCTATGATTTCTTCAAGAACCCTAACCCTAGTTTTGTTCCTATGTAATCATCTAATTTTTCAAATTTAATTCATTTTAGCCATAAAATCCCTTCTGATTTTAATGTTCCTACAGATGTAATTGATAATACATGCAAAACCTTAACAACGTATGTCAAATATATTCTTTTTCTCCAAGAACATGGGTTTAAATCATGGTTTTTCATCAATTTCTATAGATGGGCATTATAACTTCATTTAAATGCAATAAACAACTTGCCTTAATTATTGCAGGGTCTGATTTCGTGGTTGAGGATGATTATTTGATGTTTCCCTCTCCAAATCTTCTCTCCTTAGGTGCTTAGGGTGCAAGAACTCTTCCAAACCTTCAAGAATCTTCATTAAGCCTTTGGGAATTAGTTTCTCTATTCTCTCTAATGTCCTATCCACATTCTGTGAGTTATGAACCCTAAATCCCAATCCTAACCATTAGATATAGGATTTAATTTTCGTAGGTAATTTACCCTCTATTTTTTAAATGACCAAAATGCCCTTAATAAGTGCCGATTTAGTCCAAAATCGACCCGGGACCCAAACTAAACCCCTGGGTACACTATTCTGACTATTCTAACCCTATCAGAGTTATCCGTGACCTTTAAATTATTATTCGAGTCACTTAAAATATATTTCTCATTTCTCACCTCAACATAGTCTACACTCGACTCCCAGTGAGATAAGTTAGAATACGCACATATCACTCGTTATGCCAATAATAATTTATTATTTACTATTCACCCTCCGTAAATTTCATCAAGATATTAATCAATATCTATCTCTTGGTTAATATTTAATCATCGCATTTATTAAATAAATCACATTAAATTACTTCTCTCACGTAATTTAAGTAAAACGTATTTTTCTAATTAACTTCTGAATTAATTAAATTAAAAATACACAGAATTATGGGGTATTACATAGACGTGCATCATGCTTCTTTGAAGATTTCATGTTGTCTAGGAACAACCCTTCTTGACATCTCCTGGTCTCTTGTTAGAATGTTGTCACTCATACATTTATGGAAGTTTAGGGAGATTTCACTATCACTCTTGAAGGTGTGTGTGAATTGTTAATCTTATAGCCATGTGGAAATTTCCCTTGTGATGCCATGCCAATGGATGTTGATAAAAAGAAAGAATGTTGTCTCATAAACCATCTTGTTCATTAGTTAAAAGGTCATGCCACGAAGGCCACTTTTAACCAAAATATTATGTACATCTCCAAACCCCATCTCAAGCTCACTCAGTAGAAGAAAGACTAAGGGTTCAAGCTCGATATGTATTTTAGTGAATGTTATGAAAGTGATATCGAACTAGCTGCATACATTCTCTACCTGCTTTAATGATTTTCTTATCCCTAGTACACATAATGATCAACCACATAGGGATTTAGTAAATATTTTTGTCAAATTGGCTCGTGGAGTCAAGATTCCTCTAGCAACTATAACTCTTGATTCTTTGTACACATAGTTGGACAAGTGTTACCTCAATATGGCACCATTTTTATGTGTCTAACTTTGCTAAAATTTTGCTAATAGGGTTTCTTTATGCAAGGTTCCCCGATCTTTCCCCTGAATCTCGGCCAATTATTATGCTTCCTTTGAAGCGTCCACTCATAACCCGGTGGAGAAAAAATCAAATCCAGAAGGTATTCTTGACTTTTATTGATGATATTAGTTGTTTTAAATTTTTTACATACGCTGGAGAGGCCAATGCTAAAACTTGGTCATTCTCCAAAACAGAAGCTTCATTGGTGAAGATTCGTCTTGAGGAAGAGAAAATTATTAAATATTATCCCTATCTTGTTGTGGTTCTTCTGATTACTCCCGTCCATTTTCCCTCTGACACTAAGTGGGAGGTTGGAAGTGAAGCCTATAATTCTCATAGGTATGCCAAACAATTTGGTTATGAACAAGGAATAACAAACCTATCTCTGAATCAGATAGAGTAGATTGCTCATTTTTACTGCCAATTTTTATTTCATACGGAGGAATGTGATTACTCTATGTGTTCATTGTCAAAATTTGGTCCTTCCTAAGGAGCACAACATAATAAGTGATTCTTTAGGTTAGTATTTCCATTATTGTCCAACCCAACTTGAAGCCTTTAAATATTTTGTAAAATTTAGCCAAATTACCCTGTCATAGAAAGGTTTGATTCCAATAAACTTAGATTAAAGAATCTCTCCACTAAAGATAAGAAATTTCCCTTTGCAATACTGAAGGACTATAC
The DNA here is from genome assembly GCA_949130495.1 of Sambucus nigra. NCBI lineage: Eukaryota > Viridiplantae > Streptophyta > Magnoliopsida > Dipsacales > Adoxaceae > Sambucus > Sambucus nigra. Next base: position 315,619,415 of record OX422209.1, on the reverse strand, counting down.
ACCAAGGAATTTGCTGCTCTAGCTCTAATTGCTAAGGTTGCTCTTGTGGCAATACAAAAGAAGAGAAAAAGTTTCCACGACCATTTCTAGAATGAAGAGAAAAGTTGCTTCAGCTGTAGGTTCATCAGGATGAAGTAGTCCTAGAAATCCCAAAAAAGTTCGAGGCCACCAAAGGTTCATCTAACCTTGTTGGTATTCCCCATGAGTCCATTCCTCCACCTAATCCAACTATGCTAGGTAAATTAACTGACTTGGTATATGATGTTCTAAATATAATGGAAAGCATTCCTATTAGTGCATATAATGCTTTAGCTGGTTTGGAAAGACACCATCCAGTTGATGATTCTTAGGCTCCTTGTAAGAAGGCTGCTCATGTTCCACAGGTGGTGCAGGCATCTCTTACTAATGAACCTCCTCAACGCAAAAAAGTTTGAAGGAAGAAACATGTGTAAAATGCATGCATGCAATGCCCTTAAGTTCCTCAAAGCAAACCTTTGAGGAAAGGACGAATGATGATGTGGTGGATGCTTGATCATAGGTTGATTTATTTGTACCTCCTTGCGAGGTTCAATCAGTAATCCCTTTTTTGTTCTTTCTCAAAGTTAGCGACCAAATTTTCTTTAGGTGTTAAGTTATTTCTTATTAGACCAAAATATTTATTACACTATTTCTCCTTCTGTAGGATCCTCCTCCACTACTCGTGAAAGTTGTGTCTAAACCTGATGACATTCCTCCCATGAGAGGTTCCTCTAGTCCATTTGTTAAAAAATATATTCTTCTAACTTCTTATTTGTCCCATTCTCTAACAATTGGACGATTTTCCTTGGGACATGCTTCATTTAAGCGTGCTACAATGGTGGCACGAAAGTTACCAATGCATGAGGAAACAGTGGGGGACTAAAGCGGAACTGTTAAAATTTCAAGTCCAATTATTCCCCCAGTTTCACCTGAGTTACCACTGGTTGTTATGCCTCCAACTTCTTCAGCTCAGGTAGTTTGTATTGAATTATTGCTTGATCTCTTAGTTGTTCTGAGTATTTTTTATTTTTAAGATTGAGTTGTGTTTTTCATATGTAGGTGATTGAAATCCTTCCATGCTTTGGTCCTTTTGTGGATATGATGGAAATCATGAGGTCTATAAATGAGGGAATCCTTACTCGTATCCCTATGAGGCTAGTTGTCAGGTTAGACCTATCAGTTGTAATACATGATTATGTGTTATCTCCAGATATCTCTTCCTACATTCATCTTGTTGTCGTTGAGGTATATGCCTTGTAAAATAATTTGACTTTTACTTTTCTTTCTCGCTTATAACTTTATGATAAGCTTCCTCTATTTATGATGTTTGAGCCTGTTGACAGTGAAGCGAGGGGGAAGACTCCTTCTACCACTGAGGTTGATCTAACCCCGATAGTTATTTATCATTCATCTCTAGAAAAATTGAATGTTCATGTCCTCCCATATTGCCACAGTCTTTGGGGCTAGATGGCAGTACCATATGTAAGCTTTGTTGGTAAGGGGCTTTGAAAACTCCCTTAAACGCAACTTTTTATTATTGCATTTAGTGCTAAGATGCACAACAAATCGCTTATTGTGTTCCTTCAAGTTTCCCCCTTTTCATTAAATTTCTCAACGATTGGGGGAATATAACCCTCAGGGTAAGGTTTATTGTTGTACTCCTTTAGGTAAGAAGTATGAAAAATGTCAAAAATTAATGCTACCTCACTAGGGGTATGTGAGGATAATGATAGAATTTTTATCATCTATTTCTTAACATCTTCAAGTGTCGAGGACGGCGACACAGCTACCTTCTTTGCCTTAGATTTTGGCAGAGCAGCCATAGGTGAGATGTTGATAGCAATAGGTGCTTCAACGATTGGTGTAATGGTAAGATTGATCATAGAGGGACTAGTAGATCGTGCAGGTGGAATGAGTGATCTCATCAAAGGAACAACAAGTGGTTCTAATGGGTTAATAAAAGATCTTGGGTCCATCGCTGGACCAAAACTAGCCATCCCAGATTGAGTTAGTAAAAACTCCATTAATTTGGCTATAAGATTGGTCATTTAGTTTGGACCCATTACAAAAGTCTTGGAAGCTTGTGCCACTGGAGCGTTTCATGTGACAACAGCAACTAGAGGAACCTCTACATCAGGATTAATATTTTATTCTTCCACACGTTGAATATTATCCCTTTCTAAGATAATACCTCCCAAGCAGAGTCATAAAATGTAAGAGAGTAGTTCTCTTTGCTAGGGTTTTTATAGATAAACCGAGGTGTAACCCGTATTATTAGTAATATCACAGTAGTAAATGTAACCTTAATGACAAGGTATGAACTCAAGTATATATCTCAAGACAAGGTAATAAATATATCTATTCGATAATAAATAAATCGATGTTGGAAGTTAGATAGAGGGAGAAAGAAGTAATCACTCTAAATACACCCAAGGTAGGCAACTAAACACCAAAGTGTGAAGGAATGGTGTTTAAGGCTCAATAAATGCTTATGTTATTGGTGAGAACATGGTCAACCATATTAACGGTGAGGAGTAAAAGCTATGGTTTATAATAAATAGCTCAAAGCGGTTTTTTGGCTCAAAAGTCTCGTAGTTTATCAAAAGAGAAATAGGGTATGTATAGGCCCAGGTCACACACATGGAACCTCGTGCACATTAAATGCTCAGTCAGACTACGATACTTAATATGTCATTAGTTTTAAATGCCGAGTGAAATCTTGAGTGACAAGTCGCTCTGTCAGGTAGGGCAACAGTGTCTCAGTGCCATGCCAACCAACTACTCACCAAATCATCATGGTTTCAAGCAAGTTTGATTTAATATGTGTAGATTTAGTATGACATCACTCAAAAATTTTATGGAAAGATATTATCTTTGGGGACAAAACTCTATGGCCGAGTAAGGTCATGGTTGGTATCTCACGGTTATTCGAATGTGCTCAATCGGGCTAAGACTGGGTGTTTTACCTGGGTACCTAAAATGTTTAAATCATGCTTTAACAATGACTTGCTCACTATCCTCCAAACCAGTTCCCTCAGAGGTTACCCAAGTGAGGTTATTCGAGGGAATGAAAGATCTCCCAGACTCTGCCAGACCTAGTCCATCGAGGGTACCGAATAACCTTATCACATTTACAACATGATTCATAATTTACATAAATAAATAGACAAGAAACATGGGGAATCAACTAGTTTCTTCTGGAAGTTTTCCTCAATATTCGATTAAGCTCCACATTATCATGATATGTCATTAGTCTCTTAATGAGGAGGTTTATCTCTAATTATGGAGGTTTATCAATAATATCCTCCTACAAAGAGAATGAGTAAAGTTTCAAGCTTTCTTCCATCCAATAGAAATCAATTTCATGGAAGCTCAAAGATACTAAAGACAACCCTACATATATTTTCTCAATGCTTGAGATGTACCAACCAAAAAATATGATGCAATAGCAGTTCAAAGAAGGGCCCGATAATACTACATATTAGAGGGAAATCTTTTTCAAAATGGGTATTTTAATAGGCCACTACAATGATTCACCAGAGAGGGGGTAGAGGGAGTCATCAAGTAAGGCCACAATTTAGCTTAAATTAAGGGAGCCAAATTATATGATCAACTCATAACTCTCTCTTACTCAGCTGAGTTTGTTCAAAAGTGCAAATCTTTCCAACTTTATGGCAACCTCATCCATGCTCCGTTGGTAGAGCTCCACTCACTATCTACACATTATCCTTTCCATACTTGGGAATTTGACATAATAGGAAAAATAAGTCCCTCTTGTAAGGGAAATATATGGATTTTAATGGCAACTGAGTGCTTTACCAAGTGGGCAGAAATAGTACCATTGAAGAGTCAATTAGCAGGAGTAGTGGAATAGTGCATTCGAAAGACATCATTCGTCGATTTAGCATCTCAAAGGTTATTCTATCAGATAGTAGAAATACATTCATTAACAAAGACGTGGAACTGTTAACGGACAAATATTATATCACCCACCTCACTTCCATAGTGGCATACCCAAAAGGTAATGGCCAAGATAAGGCCACAAATAAAACGTTGATCAATATTTTGGCCATGATGGTGGAGGACTTTCCTTGAGCGTGGGATAAAAAGCTACCAATGGTACTTTAGGCTTACTGGATGACCAATAAGAAACTAACATAATTTTTCTTAGTATATGTACTTGACGCAATTCTTCCAATTAAAATCCAAGTACCTTCATCCAGATATTCCTTACGAAGCATTATGCTTCCACATAGTAGGAATATGCAAATAGAAGTACTAAATGAACATTGCGATAGTGCATGAAGGCACTCCCAGTCTACATGAAGAAACTCTCCAGAGTTTGTGAAAATCTGATGAAACCAAGGAATTTTGTAGAAGGTGACTTACTTTTAAACACTCTTAACAACCATAATAGATGGCTCCTTTGGCCAAAGTTTGTAGAAAATTGGGAGGAACTTTATGTTGTAAAATAAGTTAACGACTCAAGTTATTGTTCAACTTTAAAAATTAAAGAAGATAGACCATTAAAATTGAACAACAAGTGGTTGAAGGATTGTCATATATGAAAAGTTATGTAAATTTTTTATTTATATAGGTTATATTTCACTAAAGTTACTAGACTCAACTTATAGCTTCTCTTTTAATTTATCCTCGTGAAATCCTTTGGCATGTGTCAAATCTTCTTCAATAACCTTTACAGTATAAGCATCTTCATCTATCTGAGGGGCTAGTTTCTTTAACCTCTAATGTTGGACCCTCGTATCTTCGACATTCTTCAAGAACTTGGAATAATAGGTCGTCATATCTGGGTTCTTGGGATACTTCAAAATGTTAAAGAGACATTGGAAATTAAATATGTCCTTATTCATATCATGAAGGAAACCCAGGTGATTGTTGATGGGGGATCTGCTTAGCGAAGAGGACGAGTTATTGATAATCTCTACAACCACAATTGTTATGCCATACATGTGATAAGCCATTGGTAAACCTGTTATCCTTAGGCATTTAGTAGTAAAAGTCTCAGGATGGGAATCAAATAAAAGATCAAGATTATGACGAAGTCGATTTGGAAATAAGAATTGTTGTGTAAAAACTAACGAAAATAGTTAGTTGGTGCCAGATCTGGGATGGAGGTACCATACACAGACTCACTATCTTCCCTGTTAAAAGTGGTCATTAATATTTGGTCATTATCATTTGAAGATGCATCTCTCTCTGGCTTAACACTATCACTTTCAACCTCTAACGCTTGAGCATGAACATCACCCATAGGACATACCACCTGAGGTACAACTAGAGAATTATTTCTCCTAATGGATACAACATAAAAGAAGAAAAAGATTTAGTTAAAATTCAACAAAGAAATTTTACTAAGCAGGTAAAACCATAAAAAATTGGCAACTGATGAGTCAAGTCACCAAGCAAGTGTATCATAAAAAAAAACCATACCCAAGCAGGGTACATCACTAAGTAGGTGAAAAAATACGATTGTGTGAACATTACTCAAAAAATAGTAAATCACGATGTAGGTGAGATTTTTCACCAAGCCACACCCAAGAAGGGTATAACACAAAGAAAAATCATTCATACACAAAAAAGGTTTTAAGTGAAAGTTACATGAAAGATTAGTATAGATTTTTACCTCATCAAGAAGTTCAACGATGGAAAAAGGTGTAGGGACAACCACATCCTCAAATCCAATATTGGCCTCCATCATAGGTGTGTCCTTAATATCCAACATATAATGGTCCATTGAAGGATGATTAAGGACAAAAGAATGAGAAATTTGCTTCATGTCAACAACCTCTATTAACTGAAACACCACAACAAGAGGGAGCTCTTTAAAAAGAGCAAAGAAAAAGATAAAAAAAATATATATATATCACAAGGAAGATACATAATCATTGTTAAAATTTATATGAGAAAAGACATACAGAGGAACCATGAAAGATGGTATCATAAGTGAGAATTGAAGAGACACAGGTGGCCTCACAAAGTTGGCAGGAAGAATTTTCTCATTTATTGACTTTACAAGGGCTAGAACTTCCATAGAAGGAGCAACGCGAAGAATCTCCACAACCCACTACATTTCAAGACAAAAAAGTTAAGGAAAATATGGAAAATAAAATCTAATAAAGTAAAAGATAAGTGCATATGAATCACTTCGTAGATGAAACAGATGAAAAAATGACTGACAAGGCCTCAAGTGAAATGGGGAGGAGTGGTAGAACTTTTTATCTCTAAAGTTTCACCTAAACCTTCATCTCTTTCCTTGACCATTGGAAATTTTCTTGCCACTATGGAAGGACGTCCAATTTTAGCATGTCCATTTATCGAATATGAGGGGGGAAAGTGAAAGAAGGAATTTCTTCAAGAGATGGATCAGAATAACCTTCCCTAAGAGGAGTGTCATCTAGAATAGGCACAATTTCAATCGATTGGGGAGTATCATCTTGAATAAGAAAGAATAAGGAGAAAAAAATAGAAAGAGCTCAGCCCTTAAACATTTAGAATACTAAATAAAATGAATGATTATCTTTTGAGACTCAACAGCAGGCCTAGATGACTCAACTGGTGTTGCAACATCAACCACATGATCATCAGGGTTAGATTCCCGAGTTTGTTCTTAGTAAGATAATGGTGTGGGAGTTGGATTCACACGACTTCCATAGTGCATCTTCACCAGCCTCTTATGACACTAATGAGAAATAACAAATGGAGGCACCTCTTTCACTTCTCCACACGAACTGTCTTCCTTTAAAAAGCCTTAAGAAAGATTACAAGATTATCAGTAGGGTTTTATCTCTCTAAACTAGCTAAAGCATCATTTGTATTACAGGTCTGGATTCTATTCGAGAAGGAGCCTCACACTACAAAAAAACTCACTTTTATGGATGGATAAAAATTGTCCTTAAAGACGATATATACGTCCCTAAAGGTCTTTAGGGACGACAAGTTATGGTCACATTTGATAGGCATCCTAAATGTATTAGGAACGGTTTTAGCCATCCCAAATAATCTTATGGGACGATTTTTTTACCGTCCCATAAGAACTGTCAAAAGTTTATTTTTCAAGGACGGGAGTTTAGTCGTCCTAAATAATATTATTTGGGACGGTATTCAATATCCCTTAAAATTTAGTGCCAAAAATTGCCACCAAAATTTTTATTGTGACACAGTTTTTTAGGGACAATTCTAACCATCCCAAAAGGCATGGTCATTGATAAAAATATCTCTATTATTATATGTTTATATCATAGAAGAATACAAATTAACGATATTAGAAGAATACAAACCCATATCATAAACCAAACTTAGCATTCTTTCAAATAATTGGAATACTTATTACAAATCTAAAACTTATTTCAAATTCGGATTACAGAAGGCTAGTATCAATGAATATTATCTATAACTTAAGAGGCTTATAGCTATATATAATTTTATCCTGGTTTTAATTGATGTTTTAAAATTTATATTGCACACCACATTTTATTACTAATTAAAAACTACTACTTTTTACCACTATCTACCTTTAACAATTTAATATTTTAATTTCCATGGTAAGTAAGTTTTATTTTTGTCTTATTTATATTTTCATGGTTAGTATTTTACAAATGCCTAGGGCCAACCAACATATTGTCCACCTTAATGTTCAAATTCACCAGTCAACAATAATTTAAGAACCCCAAACAATAATATGATCACTATTTGGAATAATCACAACCAAAAAGTATAACCTTAATGCAATTGTATAAAATCAGTAGCAATACTCAGTAGCATTTCCTTTTATCATACCTGATTGGCGCTGAATGAAACAACCATACCAGCAATCTCAATGATCCTTTAGAATAAACCCATAACTCGTCTCCTGCTGAGATGCCAATAACTCTCCACCCAGAACTACTCTCCTGCTGAAACCCTACGTCCTCTAAATCTATAGCATAAGAAATAAATTGGATTTTATCAAAGCAGATATAAATTGGAATTTATCAAATCAGAAGAAATATAACATAGGAGAAACTTTACTTCCTCTAAATTTGTATCAAATTAAAACAAAACTCAGGAGAAACACTATTGGACTTGCACACCATTTCTAAGAAAATTAAAATGGTTTGTTCTACTACTGGTGGACTTGCACCCCCCACATAGACTCAATCAACCATAAACTCTATTCTTATTTAATGGATAAATTAAAGTTAAAAGTCAAATCATTATTTTTATTTTAATGTAGATTTCATCAACTTTAGTCTATTAATTCTAAAAATAGAGTGAGGGGGGATTAACTAAGTATTAATTATTGACTAAACCAACTATCAATTTTAAGGGTAAATGTCAATAAACATAAACTCATCAATTTTAGCTATATAAACTCATCAATTTTAACCATGTAAAGCATGAACAACTGAATTCAAACCACATCTAACAACACTAAGAAACACATATCACAAGCAGAAGTCATTCTAGTATACAAACAAAACAAATTAAAAGTTCACCTGAGAGAGAGAGAGAGAGAGAGAGAGAGAGAGAGAGAGAGAGTTCATGGGTATGGGAGGCGGGCAGCGACGGGTATGGGAGGCGAGCAACGGTGAGGATGGGTTTTTGAGCGATTTAGGTGCGTGGTTATGGTGATGATGTGCTATGGTGGTGATTTCACCTAAGAGAGAGAGAGAAAGAGAGAGAGATGGTTTTAAGTTTGGCAAAAATGGTTGATATCTGTCAGATTAAGGTTATAACTTTTGTTTTGTTATTACAGACGTGTCATGGGTTTTGACCGTGATAACATTTATTTGTTATCACGATCAAAACTCGTGACATGGCCATGATAACAAGCTTGTCAAGGGTTTTTTACCATGACACGACCGTGACATATTATTGTCATGATCGTGTCACAGTCAAAAACCTTCACAACAGCTTCGTATTTTTTTATTAAGGTTTTTTTACCAAGACAACCCTTTATGGGTGAAAAGTGATAAAATAGGGTTTTTGGTGTAGTGCCTCTCAACTAGATGATACGCAAGCTCCATATAAATAAAATCCTTGAAGATAACAAGTAGCATAGGCCAAAAGTGGCAGAACCTTCCCAATGACGCTTGCCCACTACACCAAATCTGCCCATTTGTCAAGGTCATTGACCTTGACAAATCCAACTTGTCAAGGTCAATGACCGTGACATTTCGAGGCGAGACAACTTTTTTTGTCACGGTCGTGTCACGGTCATTGACCTTGACACAAAACTCGCGTTTTGTATCACGGTCGTGTCAAGGTCAATGACCGTGACATGTTTGTCACGGTTATAAATCGTGACAAAGTCGTGACCCCTCTTGCCCATAATTGTCACGGTCAATGACCGTGACAATTCTGGGCAGAATTTAAAAAAAATCTGCTGGGCAGTATGGCCACCGCCACTGCCCAGCAGTATATTTGTACCTGTTATAGCAACGTTGTACCTGTATAAAATATCATATATCCAACACAAACTAAAGATAATGCAAATATATATTCATGACGATATAATCCAAATATTCAAAGTAAAAATAATATACATGACGATATAATCCAAATATAATTAAAATGGACAAACTTAAAAATAATGTTACTACATGTCTTGGATAAAAATGAGGAGGTGAGTAGGCCACACGACATACGAATTGACGCACCCACTAATATACGTCGTGCCACATTGTTCGCGCAACCACAATAGGGAGTTCTCCTTCCCGGGTACGACATGCGTGACGAGCACCCTGGACTCCATCTCTTGAAGCACACGTCCATGGACTATTCCACCCTCGATGATATTCGGGTCCCTCAACCCCCGCCCTATCCGCTGGCCATCAACGTCCAATATGAACAAGCTCGGCCAACCAATTATCGACAATGGTCTGTTGGAGGGCGTCAAATAGGGAAGTGGATCGTCGAAGTACGAACGTGTCGGTGATGAAGCAGCGAGGTCCACATCCTTGTCATCCTGCGCCTCGTCCTCCCGCACCTCCTCCTCCACCGCCTTCTCCTTCTCCTTCCCTTTCCCTTTCCCTTTACGGTCTCCACCCAACGTACGCTTCATGAATGCGTACATATCTTGGACCGTCGCCTCCAAACGGGACAACTTCGCGTCGTGTGAATCCACCGTTCGAACCAACCCGGTGTCGCTCGTCTCCAATCCGATGATCCTAGATTTGGCCACCCGCGAGCTCACTCCCCTTGTCCTCCCCTTGCGATCAGAGCCAAGCACTTGGCTGAGTGAGTCTGTGGACAAAGATGCCTTGTCGGCATCAGACTGCGACTCATGCACTTCCTTAAGCTTTGCCTGAAACGACAAAAAGCACATGATTAGTAAAATAAGTAAACTAAAAAATTATAACGTAATTAACAATAATTAAATTATCGGATTACTTACAATCGTGGCCGCGACGATCGGAGACACCTCCTTGTCCTTCCCCTTCTTCGTCCGAAGAGCCACATAAGTATCGAGCCTATGTGGCTTACCCCCTGGCCCACTCCCTACCCCTGAAATAAAATAAAGTAAAGTAAAATTAGTATCGGCCCCGCAAAGTAAAATAATATCCAATAATATATTTCTGTAGTTATAGATAAATTAAATCTTACCTGCATCCTATGCTCCACCTCAGCATAAGAGGTCCGGTCGGAGTAGTGCACGTCCCTCTTTTTAGCCCGATTTTCCCTCCCCTGTTGGCGAGATGCCAATTGTCGATCCTGGATCTCATTGTCAATGAACTTTTGCCATTGTGCCAATGAGATCGGCTCCTTGGGCGGGACGGATCCGCGCCATTGTAAAATGGACTCTCGTGTTTTTCCAAAGTACCGTGTCCGCATATTTTTCTTCCACGTCTTGTGTTTCTCCCTCAACTGCTCCAAGACGGAATCGCGTAGCTTTGGATCCAAGTTGAATTGTTCCTGTCCAACAAATACAATGTTAGTTGCGAATAAATATAAATATAAATATAAATATAAATATAAATATTACCTGTAGTGCCGCCCAAACAGCTAACTTGAGCTCATATGGCACCTCCTTCCAACTCATAAACCCCTGGCCGATGACCGTCTTTAGCAGCTCGAGGGATCTCGCTAATATCTCCGACTTGTTTTCGACGGTAATCCCAAATTTTTCATATTTGGAGAGCCTAGGGGCGGAGGAGCCCTCGTCGCCTCCGCTACCACCGAACCCAGACGACATCATCATAAACAGCATCATCATCTTTGCCTTAACATCTGAAGGAGACAATTTTGCTGGAAAAAAAATGTTATTAGTACAGATAAAAAAAATGTTAATAGTACACATTTCGTTTTACCTAATTGAATTAATTGAATTAGTTGTACAGATAAAAAAATGTTCCGTCTATATTATAACGTATGTGTAAGTTCCGTCAATACCATTTCGTTTCAATTTTGTAATATTATGTTTTTTTCAAATATTTTAAAAGTTATTAAATGAGTGCCCCACCCCTGCCCCCACCCCCTTCCCCCGCCATACACACACGCACACCTATGCACCTACGCACACACACACACACACACACACACACACACACACCACCCCTACCCACCCCACCCCCACCCCCTCCCCCCACCACGACCGTGACAACTAATGATATTCCTAAAAACATACAATTGGCAACATTTTGTGAATTTACTAAACTTTATGTAATATTATCAAATTCTGTTAAAAAATTATCTAGGGTTTTACCTAATTGAATTAATTTCATGAATAAAATTATTATCAATTTAAATGAAAATATCAATTATTATCCAATGTTTTTGAATGAAATATTTATTTTGAATGAAAATATCAATTATTATCCAACTATTATCAATTATTTATTTTGAATGTATATAATATCCAAAAAAATAAATGTAAATAATATTCAAAACCCCACTCACCCCCACCCCCACCCCCTCCCGATGTTTATTATCCAATTATTATCCAACTATTATCAATTATTTATAAAATTGATGTCTACTTTTAGTGTTGTGTATATATGTTAGTTGATGCCACTATATTTTTAGCCAAATTAGATTCTAAGGTTATCTCAATTTATATTTTTCTTTTTTTATCTAATAATTTTCAACATAAGAGCACAGTACATAACGTATGTGTAAGTTCCGTCAATACCATTTCGTTTCAATTTTGTAATATTATATTTTTTCCAAATATTTAAAGAGTTATTAAATGGGTGCCCCACCCCCTGCCCCCCTCCCCCCGCCGCCCCCACCCCCTCCCGATGTTTATTATCCAACTATTATCAATTATTTATAAAATTGATGTCTACTTTTAGTGTTGTGTATATATGTTAGTTGATGCCATTATATTTTTAGCCTAATTAGATTCTAAGGTTATCTCAATTTATATTTTTCTTTTTCTATCTAATAATTTTCAACGTAAGAGCACAGTACATAACGTATGTGTAAGTTCCGTCAATACCATTTCGTTTCAATTTTGTAATATTATGTTTTTTTCCAAATATTTAAAGAGTTATTAAATGGGTGCCCCACCCCCACCCCCTGCCCCCCTCCCCCCGCCACCCCCACTCCCTCCCGATGTTTATTATCGAATAATTATCCAACTATTATCAATTATTTATAAAATTGATGTCTATTTTTAGTGTTGTGTATATATGTTAGTTGATGTCATTATATTTTTAGCCTAATTAGATTCTAAGTTTATCTCAATTTATATTTTTCTTTTTCTATCTAATAATTTTCAACGTAAGAGCACAGTACATAACGTATGTGTAAGTTCCGTCAATACCATTTCGTTTCAATTTTGTAATATTATGTTTTTTCCAAATATTTAAAGAGTTATTAAATGGGTGCCCCACCCCCACCCCCCACCACACACACACGCACACCTACGCACCTACGCGCACACACACACACACACACACACCACCCCACCCCCTGCCCCCTCCACCACCCCCTCCCCCACCACACACCACACACACACACACACACACACCACCCCACCCCTGCCCCCCTCCACCCCCCTCCACCACCACACACCACCACACACACATATACACATACATATACACACGCACACACCCCGCCCTGCCCCCACCCTGCCCCACCCCGCCCCACCTCCTACCCCCACCCTGCCCCATCCCCCATACACGCACACACATACACACATATATATATACACATACACACATAAATATACACACAAATATATATATATAAATGGAAGAGAAAGAGAGAGAGAAAAAATCGACCTGAAAGTAGAGAGAGAGAGAGAGAGAGAGAGAGAGAGAGAGAGAGAGAGAGAGAGAGAGAGAGGGAGGGAGGGAACGGCGGTAGAGAAAAAAGAAGGGGGTAGGGTTTTAGCTGTAAATATTGTCACGGTCGTGTCAAGGTCTTTGACCGTGACAAGTATTTAAATTATTGTCACGGTCATTGACCGTGACACGACCGTGACAAGTAAATTTGTCACGGTCTTGTCACGGTCAATGACCGTGACAATTAGTTGTCACGATCGTGTCAAGGTCAATGACCGTGACATAAAACGCGTATTTTTTGTCAAGGTCAATGACCTTGACAAGGCTGGCCGGCTGAAAGGTGACAATTTGCCCATTTTGGTGTAGTGGCCCTTCTCTATTCACATCAGAAAGAAGCAAATGGCCATGAGTTTCAACATATAAAATGACCATGTTGTGACATGTGAAGTCAATGAAAGGTGAGGAAAAAATACTCATATATTTTGTTACTCCCACAGGTTATCTTCGGTATGCCTTGATCATAATCAAATTGTTTGACACATCGATGAGGATTGTTAGCTTCACTTTTGAGTGACCACTCAGTGTACGAGGGAACACGACTAGGTGTTAACAGAAGAATCACAACCAAAGACATGTCCTCATAGACATCATTCTACGATCGAACATCCTATACTATTGAATCTACTAAAATAAATAGTAACCAGGTGTGGAAATTAGTAGCCCCATAAGGATGGTTACCAAAGTAGGCATAATCATTAATCAAAGGTGGAAAATAATTTTTTCTCTATTTCTTATTCCAATGCATGATGCATGGACATATTAGAGGAAAGACGTTGATAGATTGAGACTTGGGGGCAAGATGGGGGAACATGATAGAGGAAGACCATTAAAAGAATGGTGATAGAAAAATTAGACACATCATAACGACTAACAAATCGCTCTATGTCAAAATAGGTTTGATCTAATAAAGTTTACAAAGAACCAAGAGTAATAAAAACTAGTGGGACATTCACTCAACGAGCAAACCTCATAGATAAATTGACCAGGTCTCTAAGGGGGCTGGTCATTTGGCTTACTTGGGAGAAAGAAGTATGACAACAGGCCTAAAGCCAGCTAACTCCAATAAATGACCATAGCCTGGGGAATGGGAGTATCTATTTGAATATTTTATTCCTTATGTTCCTGAGTAAGCTTGATATGGGGCTTATTTAATGAACTGCCATAAAGTAGCCTTAGTAGACTCGCCAACCAACACAAGAACCAACTGGTCTAATTTAGCTCGTTTGGCGATCTCATCTTTATCTAATGGTGTTTTATCAAAAGGAATTTCATAATAAGGCTCTAAGACCATCAACTCATAAACATCTTCAAGGGTAATAGTGAATTCTCCCCAAAATGTAATGAAACGGTAAGTTCTTATGATCCAACAACAGATCAATAATTAGACAGAAGGATTATTCTTTAATAGAGTGAAGTCCCCAAACCAAGTGGTTGCCCTTTCTAGACCAACCTTGAGTAACTCATCTTTGTATATGTCCGTAATATAAATCGACCAAGAAACAAATCCATCAGAGGAACTATTAGCCCCCTCAAACAACGTTCGAATAAGAAAAGTACCCTTGATTTAGTATGAATCTCAAAAGGGTAAAGGAAGAGATACATCCTTCTTGGGTGTTATTAGATAGATCATCCACCATTAAAATAGGTTCATCCTTGAAATTCATAGTCTTGTTAAAATGCTCAAGATCCGTCCAAAACTCATCTTCGCTGTTGAAAAAAGGAGCATAACGGTGGTAGGCATACAACACTTATTTTTCAGAATCCTCTAGCACTAAGGACTTATCGGAGCTTTTGTTATTCTTGGAAGAAGAATTATCCATGGCTATATAAGGGATTTTAATGATGGAAAAGAGGTGAAAATATGAGAAAAAGGATGGCGGTGAAAAAATGATCGAAAAAATAGGAACAACAGTAGTGTTTAAGTAAGGAAAACGCAAGAATAATGACTTTCTATATAAGCAAAAAAACTCTTAACTTTATCTCAAATATCTAAAAGTTTGGAAATTTCCAAATGAGAAGATAATGAGGTATTCGTAGTGATGAAGAAAATATTCATTTGGCCTGCTCGACCTTTAGTTAACACAAGAGTAGCCTTGGAAAAAAGGGAAAAATTATTATCACATAAACTAAAGTTAGTTCAAAATTAACCCCATGACACCCCATGTGTCATTGGGAAACACAAATGGTAGTCGATGGGACATTGGAATTAATTTCTAGAGATAAACTATGTATTTGGCTATCATGGACGTAAACAAGGTGTCTCAATTTGTGATGAATCGGCCAAAGATGTTTCGTACAGAAACTTCTCATTGGCACAACAACTTTTTCTATAAGGGGGAAAATATAGGGGGGCTTAATGATAAACCTCCTCAGTAAGTGATTAACGAATGATCAAGACAAAGTTGAGCTTAAACAATCCATCATGTATTTTGTTCACTTCTTTATGATTATGTTTCATCTTGTAATATATGTGAGGTTTCTCGGTTCTAGTGATGGACCAGGTTTGGCAGGACTTAGGAGAGCATACATTCTCAATCAAGGGAGCTCACCCAAGTATCCTTTGAGATAATTGGCTTAGAAGATAAGGACAAAGACATTATTAAGGCATTATACTTATCCATTTTAAACACACTAGGTAAAGCACCAAGACATCCCAAAAGAGCACTACTTGAGCAACCTTAGCTAACCACTCATTCTCATCCACATATATTTTTCGGCACCAAGAATAGTATATTTCCTAAAAATATCTGATTGATGTCATACCAAAAATAAGAATGTCAAATCAATGACATGCCTCAAACAACTTATGGTCTGGTCAACTGGTGGCCAAAAGGCTTTGATGCCACACGGTACCACCTGACACCATCGGCTGGTCAATCGAAATTTTCTTTAGCATTTAATGCTAATGATATGTTAGGTATAGTAGTCTGACCCAGTAATTAATACGCTCTGAGGTCCCTCACAACCAATCTTAGCCCATAAATGCCCCAATTATGTTTTAACAAGATCATCCAGTTATCAAGTTATCAAACCTTAAAACCATAGAAAATATTTTCTCGCAATTGATACATTTTCTCAATTCTCAACAAGAACCCAAGCATTTATTACTCTCAAACACTACCCCATTCACCCATTGGTTCTTACCTGCCTACTTTCGTATATTTGGAGTGCTTGTTTCTCTCTCCCTCTAGATTAACTTCCATCAAAGGCTAATTTATTACATAAACATTTTACATTTATTACGCATTAATGTAATATTTATGAACTCTACTTTCTACCATTATTATTGCATTAAATATTGTCCCTCCACCATTAAATGGGTTCCGTCTTATTATTCACATAAATACCCCAAATCAAACTACTATTTTAAACACATTATCTATCTCTAAACATGTTTCCTTTAAGATACAATTATAATACGACCAAAATCCAACTTAGTGATTTCACCACTCACCTTAGATGAACACCGAAACAATACAAAGAAGATAAAGCTCTTACACCAAGTTCGATAAAAATACACACTTATAAGAGTGATTCATGCACATTCAAGGTAAAAAGATGTGGTAACCCAATAAATAACAAAAGAAGAAATATAATCCAAATACAAAAAATAAGGAAATATATAGAAAATACACCAATCAACAAGAAGAAGACGAGATGTGCGAGGTTCACAAATTTGGCTATGTCTACTATAAATGGTGGCTTACTTTTTTTACTAAATCAATAATAGGGTTACAAATCTAAATCTCTCAAGTTTTATATAAAAGAATTGATGAAAACCTTAGTTCCACTTTATAAAATTGACCCTAAAATGAAGTATTTTACAAATGACTGGAAGAGGATGAAATGCCAAACACATTTTATTTCTCGTTTCTACTACAAACATGACTAGATTATGTTAGATATTTTAAAAATGATAGCTTATTTGGTCAAACTTTGGTGTCAATTTTAATTGGGACACATATGTTAAAAGTGATGTGTCTTAGTACCAATGTGTTCCTTGTCAGAAGGAGATTAATTTGGTATACTCATTTGTTCAAAATAATGAAGTAATGAATGAGAAATTTGGACTTAAAGTGACCCATTTGAGTTTAAGCTAGATGGTGTAACTTAGTTAAGTGGGTTTTTCCCGCATTAGAAAAGTGGTAGAAAAGCTTGGAGTTGATATACCCAAGTTATAGGACTAAGGCTTGGATGCCTTTGGGGTATCTCTTTGAAGGGGAGCTGGCCTATATTATGCATGTGTTGGGCTTGGGCAAAAAGCCCATGTGCACGCGCGTGCCACCGCCGCCATCTGTTCGGCCCGTGCCCGGGTCCTGGTCTTGGGTCTTGGGTCTTCCTTGAGAAACTATTAAATTTTTGGATAAAATTTTAATTGATCTTTGGGGTTTAAAATTTACTTTTTGAACCGAAAAATCTGTTTTCCCTAAATGAATTAATTAAATACGGAATAATTAATTATTTAATTATTTCCGCATTAATTAAATATTTTAAAATGTTGTCATTTTAATTAATTTAATTAAAATGTTGTGGTGTTTTGTTAACAGATATGATTGTTCAAGCAGTCACATTTTTTCTGGAAAAAGCCAACAGTTGCACCACTTATATAAAGGACCATATACAGTCCATTTTAACACCAGAAAAATCAACCCGAATTCCTTACTCCTATCCTTATCCCCTTCTTCCTTCTTATGAGAAATTCTCCATTGTTGGTCCGTGGGACTGTTTCACTGAAGTGCTTCTTGTAACCGTCATTGATCGTTTCATCCTGGAAGGAAAATGCCCATTGAATTTTCCATCAACACCATAGTGAGGGCGTATTCTGTCTTAAGGAGAGATAGTTCAACTTTCGAGTCGATCAAATCTCTGCAAGTGATTGTTTCAATCACAAACTGTATGTTTTTCTTGACTTTCTTTTACTGTACTTTATAGTAATTAGTTAATTTTTTTTACTGTTTATTTATTTAGTGAAATATTATTTTCGTAATCCAAAATTCAACAATCTTAAGACAGAATACTATATATTTTTTTCTCATTAAATAAATAGATTTTCATATTTGAAATCACATTAGTAAAGGTTAAATGTTTTAAAACCATACAAAAATGTGTTTACGTTTTATATCTTCAAGTACAATTTATTTCAGAAATTGAAAAATTCTCTATATTTTATAAATTATTTTTGTGTTATTTAATAATAGAATAATGGCTACCGGATCCCCTAAAAATGTGATGTTCGTTCCTCAAATCGATGTGCCGGTTAGTGTTCCTCCAACCGTTCCTACTCATTTAACCCATGGAGAAAACCCCAAAAATTTTAATAGTCCTGATTTCAAACGTTGGAAACAAAAGATGTTATTTTATTTAACTATCATTAATCTTGTGAGGTTTATTAATAAAGATGCTCCCATGGTTAATGAAAATGAAATGGATAAGACAATTTTGCTAGCTGTAGAAGCATGGAAGCATTCGAATTTTATTTGCAAAAACTATATCCTTATTAGATGGACAATACACATTATAATGTATATAGTCCAATCAAAACCACTAAACTGTTATGGGAGTCTTTGGATAAAAAATATAAAATTGAGTATGCCGGCATGAAAAAATTTATGGTCGGTAGATTTCTCGAGTATAAAATGGTCAATTCAAAGGCTGTCATAAGCCAAGTCCAAGAGCTTCAATTAATTTTTCATGAAATACTTGGTGAAAATATGGTCATAAGTGAAACATTTCAAGTTTCTACGGTAATTGAAAAATTACCTCCTTCTTGGAAAGATTTCAAAAATTATTTGAAGCATAAACGAAAAGAAATGGGACTTAAAGATTTAATTGTTTGGTTATGGATAGAAGATGATAATCGTATATCTGAAAAGAAAAACGGTAACCATGCTATGTCTGCAAAAGCAAATATTGTTGGGGATGGACACAAATTCAACAAAATGAGGAAGCACAAAAATGAAGGCAAAGTCAATAAGGCGGTGTTAATAAGTTCAAAGGAAAATGTTTTAATTGTAAAAAAGAAGCTCATGGGGTCAAGGATTGTCGCAAGCCTAAAAACAAAAGAACTTCAAGAAAAAATAATCACAATCCAACATGGTAGAAGTTGATGCATTGTCTAATGATGTTTTCAATGTGTCTCCCTCCGCAGTTGTATCTGAAGTAAATTTGGTGGGTAACGCCAAATAGTAGTGGGTTGATAGCGGCGCTACACGCCATGTGTGTTCCGATAAAAGTACGTTCACAACCTACCAACCATTTACAACTGGCGAACAATTATTCATGGGAAACTCCTCCACCTCGAAGGTTGAAGGCCAAGGCAAAGTAGTGTTAAAAATGACTTCAGGGAAGCATCTCGCACTCAATGATGTATTACATGTGTCCGACATTAGGAAGACCTTGTCTCCGGTTCCGTGCTAAGAAAAAAACGATTTAAGCTACTCTTTATTAGAGATAAATTTATACTAAGTAAAGATGGAATTAATGTAGGGAAAAGATATATGCGTGATGGGATGTTCAAATTGAACGTCATGACTGGTGTACCTAAAAGCAACTATGATAATAATATGGCATATTCTGTTTATATGCTTGAGTGTATGGAAATGTGGCATGGTAGGCTAGGACATGTTAATTATAATACTTAAGTAAATTAATTCAATTAGAATTAATTCCAAAATTTAGCATTGATACAAGTCACAAATGTGAAACATTTGTAGAAGCTAAATTAACAAAAACACCTTTCCATTCAATTGAAAGGAGTAGTGAACCATTAGATTTAATTCACATCGATTTATGTGGTTTAAAATTTGTTCAAACTAGAAGTGGGAAAAAGTACATTATTACCTTTGTGGATGATTGTACTAGATATTGTTATGTCTAAATAGCATTGAATCTTCTAATCCTTTATTCCTTGAGTGCTCAGAGATTAATCAGGTATGGGTCTTCTTTTCGAATATTATGGGAATTAAATGGATAAGAATAGTATGTCAGCAAATCTTATGAGCTGGTGGTTCAGATCTGGTAGCAGTGACTATAAGAAATTCCTTTGTAAGTCTATCCCTATAGTGGTGTGCTGGGAGGTTTGGAAGGCCGGAAATTGTAAGTTATTTGAGGGTATCAAATTCAGTCATCAAAAAGTCATTTCAAATTAAATTTTCATGATATCAAATATGTGCGGAAGTTTGTCTTTCGCAAATGAATGTTCGGCAGAGGATTTCAACATTAAAGAGATGTTCCATTTATCATTTAAAAAGATCTCGAGAGTGCTTTCTCTAATCAAATGGACGAACCCTCCGTTTCAATCCTACAAGATTAATGTTGATGGTGATTCAAAAGGAAAACCAGGTTCTCGTGGTTATGGGGGAATCTTAAGAGATGATAAAGGTAAACTAAGGTTTGAATTTTCTTATCCAGGTCAGTTTGCCTCTAATTCAGAGATGGATATTCTTGGTTTAAAAATGGTAATTCAGTTGTGTTTGAAATTCAAGATTGATAAGGTTCAAATTGAATCTGAATCTTTGATGGTAGTGAAAGTGATAGGCAACTCTTGGAAGCCTCCCTGGAAATTATTAAAACATGTTAATGATATAAGGTAGATGCTCACTCCGCTTAACTACTCTTTAAAATATTGTTATAGAGAGTCTAACGTGGTGGCTGATAAACTGGCCAATGTTGGTATTGATTTTCCTATAGGTAAAATTTGCACAAACTTCCAGGATCTTCCTCGAGTGGTCAGAGGAGTTTGTAAAATGGATGTGATGGGATGCCACTATGTTCGTATTTCTTACATAGACTTGTAATGGGGCTATGATAAAGCCCTAAATTTATTGCTTTATCTTTCTAGTTTCTTTAAATTTATTAAAGCAATGCTGGAGAGGCTGTTTCTCCTTTTTTTAATAAAGTTTAGGGGTTCATCCCTTTTTCAAAAAAAATTGAAGCTTTTAGGCAATACAAGATGAAAGCTGAGAATCAACTTGGTAAAAAGATTAAAGAATTAAGAAGCGATAGAGGTGGTGAATACGAATATCCTTTTAAGTAAATATGTCTAGAGAATGGCATTATTCACCAAACTACCGCTCCTCACTCTCCTCAATCAAATGGGATTACGGAATAAAAATAATTAAACTTTAAAAGAAATGATGAATGCAATGTTAATAAGTTCGGGATTACCCAGAACATGTGGGGGGTGTAATACCCCGTATTTTCTGTGATATTTATTTTTGGGATTAATTGTATTAAATGTGTATTAATTAAAAATTAATCCGGATAAAATATTAACGAGATGTGAGTTAGTATTTGTTTATAATGTGTATATATGGCAATATATGAATATTGGAATTATTGGAATTGTCGCGAGATTGAGATACGGCAATTTAGGAAATTTTGTTGGGACGCGTGTGACAGTCGCGTCAGGAATATAATTATTTGAATTAAAAATTGAATTTTATTTTTATCACCCGTATGGTCATTTTGAGTGCGCCAACGTGTTCGAAAGGGTCGAAATAGTCAGAAAACACTAGCCGGGAGTTAAGTTTGGGTCCCGGGGCATTATTGGGCCATACCGGTAACTTATAGGGGCATTTTGGTAATTTCGAAAATCTGGGAATTAAAACCCACGAAAATAAGAGATAAAAATCTGACTCTTTCTTTACCCACTTAACCCACTACTTGCACTAAGGGACTTAATGGGCTACGGGAGAAGTTAAGTTATAATCCTAACTTACCAAAAACCAACCACACCTCCATTGTCATCTTCCTTAGAGAAACTTGTAAAGAGAGAGAGAGAGAGAAGAGAATTCTGCAGAAAGAGAGAGGGAGAACAACTTAGCCTTCAAGACTCAACATCAAATTCAGAGAAATATTAAGGCAAGTGGTTTAATTACAATTGATTCAAAGCTATGCTCTTCCATGTTTAGGAATTATTGCATTTATCTTGGAAGATGATTTAGACCCATGAAATGGAAGTTTAAAACTATGAATTTTGTTAGGGACTGCATGTAGTAACAATCTGGACGAATTATGAACTCAGAATTATGACCCTTGATGATTTAAAAATGTATTTTGAAAGATGTTTATTAATGTTCTTGAAAGAAATAGTAATCCGGAATTCTTGATGAAGATTTGATCCATACAAAGCCCTTGAATGATGAATTATTGGTTTTAAAATGTTATTAATGTTGTAGGATGGTTATATGATGATGCTATAACGTTATATTAGATATTCATGCATTAAAAGTATGTTTTGGGTTGATTTGAAAACTGCAAAACGAAGCAGTCCGTAACCATACCTGGTGCAATCGATCGATCGACATTCATCAGTCGATCGATCGACCACCATAGATCGATCGAAGGAAAAGGTCGATCGATCGACCTTCCCAGAATGAGTAAAGTTTTCCCGATTTTAAATTTTAATGGTGGTACCTTGGAAAATAATATTGGAGACCTTATGAATACCCTTAAACTTAAAGAAGACCAGTAGGCATGAGTATGAAACTTGGACCTTAATTAGAATTCAATTTGAGGAGTTATTCTAAATTAATGAAATTCGTTAAGTGAGATAATATTTGGGTTAATTGTGTAAAATTGAATAATTTGATGAAATGAGGTTTGGGGCAGAAGTAAGGACCTTAGGAATAAAGAGGTTATACGTGGGAATAATAGGAACTTTATAGTCTATTTGAGATAGGGTTTCAGTATAAGAGACTACGACGTGAGACGGGTCGACGGTTTAACTTCTATATTATCGAGAGACTTAAACTATATAAAATTGGAATAATGGTATAAGGATGTAGAGTATACCTTTATTAATATTGTGACATCTAAGATGTGTGAATGCTTAGTATACGATTTTATGTGTATGACATACCTACCATACTTGCTATCACGGGAGGTTTACGTTCGCTTAGGGCCTTCTAATCCTTGTGTGCCCGGATTTAGTTTGGTACCTAGAGGACATAGTTCAAGGAGAACGACTTATTTGTGAGTTAATAAGCCCGCTGACTATTGAGCGTAGGTATGTACGTCACCATGGATATGTTGAATTATGTTCGCCTCCATTTATGTGTGTGGTGTTTATTCCAATAATTCCTGAGAGATTCGGAATTTGTAATCCTTATGTACGTGATGTACCGGGATGGATAGCAGAGTATGTGTGCACCGTAGCTTAGCCTCGGGGTGCTTGTATTGTATATTTATGATGTGAATAATATACGGTTAAATGAAAAGGAAATTGCTATGTTAAATTGTGAGTATAGTAATTGTAACTTTATGTCAAGATAAAAGGGGACAGTTATCAATAAATGGTTTTATTAATAATTGGGATTTCGAAAATTAAAGTAGAACTCTCTATTTAATTGTTAAGGTTAGAATTAAAACGTGAACCGAGTAGAAGTGTTAGAAACTCTTTTGAACTAGATAGTTACGAGAATAACACATAAATGGGTACAGGAACGTTAGGAGTGCACAGTTAGAAGAGAGGTGAGTATTTCATGTGAGAGCACGTCCTAACATGTATCTTGCTTTCATTGTTTTAATTATTGTTAAAGCACTTGTTGTTTTTAAAATACTCTCCACATTCGGGCTCTGACCCGTTTGCTTTCAAATCTATTTTTTTTGTAAAAACCATTTTAGGTGCCCAGCCACAAGGATACCATGCGTAAGATCCTCATACAGGTGACGAGCTGTAGCTGATTGTGGAAGTTACAGGGATTTGCTTTTATAAGCTTCTATCATTTGGATTCCATATTCAGTATTCCTCAGTTGTAGGGCATGTTGCCCAAATTCTATTAGAGACATTTTCATTTCAGTTTTTCAGACTTTGGCATGTATTAATTCAGTATTCAGTATTTCGTTACTTATTTCAGTTGTGGGATTTGTTGTGAGGAGTTTTTTCTCCGGATTTATTTATATCTTGTGATGGTTATTCTATTATTTCGTTATGGTTAATGGTGATATTATTCTTGCTTTAAATATTTTACCGCATGTTTATCAGACTTAACGTAAAATTTGACAGCTTACTTTTTAAATACTAGGTGGTTAGTAATCATTAAAATGTTTTTCGACAGTGATGCTATTAACTGAACCAACTTGGCATTTTGTATTGATTTAATAAAGGAGTAGCTACCCGGTATTTAATTAGTCGGGGTGTCACAGGTGGTATCAGAGCATCAGGTTCTAGTGTCCTTAGGATCTGTACGGCTTGTTATGTTTCCGCTGAGCTTTCTTTGATATAGAGCCCTATGATTAGGATTGTTGATATCTTTGGTGTAATTTCGTTCTCCTGCTTTAAAACATATGGTAGTGAATCTTATTTGCGATCGGGTGTATCCGCGTGCCGAACAATGCAGTACGTCTGGCAAAGACAGTTGGGTGAACATCAGGAGGTAAACATATATTGAGGGTAATTTATTTATTTAAAGAAGGACGACCGTAGTTGAAGTCGCCGATATTATGGCACGGAAGTCCTGGATGATATAGAAGGCTAAGACGCGACCTGAGACTTCCGGGTACGACAATAGTAGGAATGGAGTCAAATTAGACACATCCAACAAGGTTGGAATGGGAGAGAAAGAATTAAATGTAACATTGAAGAGAACCAGCAGTAGCAACACTCGAAAGGAGAAGACGACATGTGCTAGCCAAACGAACGCAAAGTATCCCAAGGCTTGGACTTGTGTCGGAGTATGGCTAATCGAGAGTGAAAATTTGAGGAAAATTTTCTTATCTCGTGAGAGCGGAGTTTCTAGGGGGAGAAACAATCACCACACTTATAAGTGGAATGTGAAGTCGAGAGAAGGCGTACACGAATGGTTTGACCATAAGTTCCTTGATCAAATGTTTAGAGTGAGAACCGAATGTCGTTCTGAACTCACACGAGAGGTCCGGACAGAGGTCACTTTGTGAGGAGAAATAAAATTATTTAGTGAATCCTACACCGGGTGAAGTAGGTGAAACGGAGAAGGGGATATTAAAGGGAGAATTTACATAGGAGAATTGCTAGTCCTTTTGGCAGAACTCTGCTTGGACGGTTAAAGCAAATGGTATTGTCGCATAGTGTTAATTTGGAAGTAAACATCCCCGGGTGGGGAGACACAAGAATCGAGAACTTTATATAAAGTAAGACTAGGGAAAACTGGTGTTGGAGAAGCACCACAATGGGAAGACCCAATAGAGAAACCGTTAAAATAATTCGATAGCGGAATTACTACCGAGCGATGGTAATTTCAGTAAGAGAGGTGGAAAATTAGTAGCGTGATCCTTAGGGCCGTCAACACTAAGGGAACAACAGAGATAGTCGTCTGAGTCGAGACTACCAACGTCCGAGAGATGGACCACCTTAACATGATTTGTGAGTTAAAAGATAAGTGGAGTATATGTAGAGGTATTTCTGTGGGTAGTGAAACCCGTGCGTTATAAAAATTTGTCCTGATACAAGAGTAGGGATCAAGGTATTGTGTCTAGCGTGGGCAACAGTTATTGAAATATTCGGATTGGGACTGATATGTGTGGTACGTCCAGGAACCATTTGAGTAGCCAAGACGATTGATAAGATAAAAGTATGAGTTACATCCTCAGATGATGATGCATGTTATTTGGGGCATGAATGAGTTACTACATTTGTCATAATTGTTATTTCCATTTGAGAGTCGAATTTAGTGAGTATATCAGTAAATTTATTATAGATAAGAACCCTTTTCCCTGATAGTGTGGGGGTTACTCTTATTGTCATCCGCGGAGGATGAATGGGTATATTAATAGCGGTTTATACTTTAT
Organism: Sambucus nigra; assembly: GCA_949130495.1. Classification (NCBI taxonomy): domain Eukaryota; kingdom Viridiplantae; phylum Streptophyta; class Magnoliopsida; order Dipsacales; family Adoxaceae; genus Sambucus; species Sambucus nigra. Next base: position 315,593,337 of record OX422209.1, on the reverse strand, counting down.
TGAAAATTACTCGTTTTAGTGATGTATTATACGAGTATGAGATGATATTATTTATGGATTTATATATATGATTATACCGATAGTGTGCTGGTATTGCAAGTTTATTGGGATTGCCACCTTGAGGTAGCATGTTTTGTTCTGGCGAGGTCCCATCTGTGAGAGGGCCGGACTCGCAATTGTACTTTTGTATATAGGTATATATAGATATATATGAATATGTTGTGATTTCAAAATGGCATAATGGTCTCGGATATTAAATCCCATTATGCGTAGGGATTTCATTATTATGAGTCGTATGTAATTGATTTACTAGTCAACAAAGAGTTAGTTGATTCTTATAATTAACGTTAAAGAGGTAGTAACAAAAAGAGTGCATTGTTTTATTCCCCGTTAGAGATTTGGGAGTTTATACTCATAGTTGTATGTCTGGGGACGGGATTTTTAGAACCCCGATTTTTGTTACGTGGTGTATATGGAATGTGATTACCATCAGTGTCAAGAGAAAGTGTCATTCGAAAGGAGTTCCTTGTTTAAGTGTCATTGTGACAGAATGTAACTTTATTGAGAAACGAGAGTGTAGGGGTACATATTATGGACAGGGCTTAACGGATTCCGATGACCAAACATTTTAGGTAGTAGTGTATCGGGGGGGTTCCTTGTTTGGATTTCGCTTTGCGAGACACCCCACGCATGAAACTTAGCGAAAGGTTGGTGGTAAGGAGAAGTGTAGCCCTTCGTTCATGAATTGGATACCTCTATCGATATGGGAGTACGTAGTTATAACGGGAAGTTACAAGGAAGAAATTATGTGGTAAGGCCATTAGAGCCAGTTGTTACTAAATTACGATATAAGTACTAATAATGTTGGTTTTGTCACGGCATGTTGAAGGACGCATTGAGGATAAGGAGGATTTAGGATTTCTAATTCAGAAGCGATTGAGAACGCCCAAGTGGTATAGCACCGTCGTATTTACAGTGACAATAAAGGGTTTGGGATTTGTATGAAGCTTATATATTGTTTAAAAACCGTATGGTTGGGTTATAAGGGGCATAGACATCTTGAATTACTAAAGTGTAAATCAAAGGAAGAGGGAACATGGACGAGTGAGATTATTACTTATGAGATTAAACGTCATAAGAAAAGGTGTAAGTGGATATCATATGTTAGTGTAACACGTTCAAATTTGGAGAAAAGGCAGTAGAAAGCCATTTAATAAAGGGATATCTCTTGAGAAGGCGAATAAATTATTATGAGAAATTTGGAGTAGAGTTCCGATCAATCGAAGGTTGAGGTTAACTCAAGAGTAAATAGAATGAGGATGTCAATCAGGTATAAGTCCAGATATGCACAAAGTAATGAAAAGGGTAAAGGTCCAAACTTTAGGTATTCGTTGGGAGGATAAGATCATTAAGTATCATTTAACGGGGAAAATTTTATGTGAATATCGGCATTGAAGGAGGTATAGTAAGTAGTAGAACAGTTGGGGTTAGATGATCAATCAGATAATTTTGTATCAAGACGACGATTCCAAGAATGGGAGGGTCAAGTTGGACAATTCTCTTGAGAGGTAGCCAACTTATTGATAAGTAATGAGTTCCTTCGATTATGTGGGACATGTTGTCCAGAAGGAGAGAAATTGTTATATACTTGGGGTGATTTACACTATTAGATAGTGAACACGCCGGTACGTGATTCGACGTAGTATTATTTAGAACTGGTATGAAACCCCCGAAACCCAAATTCCGGTAGGGGTGACAATAAGTAGTGGTATATGACGATTCAAGCTGAGGGTTGAACCACCTATAACCCGAGGTACAAGCGCAAGGTGACTAACGACTGATAGATTGTATGAAAGAAATTTTGGATTCATTGTGATAATTTCAATTCCAAATCGAGTATAACTAGTGAGGTATGTTGTAGCCATGAGGAGCAGATATTACCTAATGGTAGAGTTGGGGGAAAAGCACCCATATCTATTTTATAGTGAACAAGGTACTTACAATTATTTTTGTGCAACACCAACCGGATGTAGTAATTTTCTTTATGTAACGGTCACAACGTCGGGAATTGAGATTCAAAGAGTGGACAAGAGTAGTCAGATGGGCTATTGATTCCTTCCAGAATGGTGTTTTATATTTTGATAAACGCGGGAGTTAATGCGTAGTGAGGTGCGGACTCGTAATGATATTGAGATAAAATAACCAATGAAGTATAAGGTATTTTTTTTATTCAAACATTGTTTAATAAGAGCACAACGCGAGGTGCATTTATCGAAGATTATTCTGATAAGGTATCAAGTATGTTAAACAAGCTCATTGTGAAACGAGGGATTTACTGATTTGGACTTTCTTTATTATTGTTTTGAATACGGGAGGATACCTATTTATCCAGATGTGCCTTACTTTTCCGAATTTCGGGACGAAATTCAGTTATTAGGGGGGAAGTATATAATACCCCGTATTTTCTGTGATATTTATTTTTGGGATTAATTGTATTAAATGTGTATTAATTAAATATTAATCCGGATAAAATATTAACGAGATGTGAGTTAGTATTTGTTTATAATGTGTATATATGGAAATATATGAATATTGGAATTATTGAAATTGTCGCGAGATTGAGATACGGCAATTTGGGAAATTTTGTTGGGACGCGCGTGACAGTCGCGTCAGGAATATAATTATTTGAATTAAAAATTGAACTGTATTTTTATCACCCGTATGGTCATTTTGAGTGCGCCAACGTGTTCGAAAGGGTCGAAATAGTCAGAAAACACTAGCTGGGAGTTAAGTTTGGGTCCCGGGGCATTATTGGGCCATACCGGTAACTTATAGGGGCATTTTGGTAATTTCGAAAATCTGGGAATTAAAACCCACGAAAATAAGAGATAAAAATCTGACTCTTTCTTTACCCACTTAACCCACTACTTGCACTAAGGGACTTAATGGGCTACGGGAGAAGTCAAGTTATAATCCTAACTTACCAAAAACCAACCACACCTCCATTGTCATCTTCCTTAGAGAAACTTTTAGAGAGAGAGAGAAGAGAATTCTGCAGAAAGAGAGAGGGAGAACAACTTAGCCTTCAAGACTCAACATCAAATTCAGAGAAAGATTAAGGCAAGTGGTTTAATTACAATTGATTCAAAGCTATGCTCTTCCATGTTTAGGAATTATCGAATTTATCTTGGAAGATGATTTAGACCCATGAATTAGAAGTTTAAAACTATGAATTTTGTTAGGGACTGCATGTAGTAACAATCTGGACGAATTATGAACTCAAAATTATGACCCTTGATGATTTAAAAATGGATTTTGGAAGATGTTTATTAATGTTCTTGAAAGAAATAGTAATCTGGAATTCTTGATGAAGATTTGATCCATACAAAGCCCTTGAATGATGAATTATTGGTTTTAAAACGTTATTAATGTTGTAGGATGGTTATATGATGATGCTATAACGTTATATTAGAGATTCATGCATTAAAAGTATGTTTTGGGTTGATTTAAAAACTGCAAAACGAAGCAGTCCGTAACCATACCTGGTGCAATCGATCGATCGACATTCATCAGTCGATCGATCGACCACCATAGATCGATCGAAGGAAAAGGTCGATCGATCGACCTTCCCAGAATGAGTAAAGTTTTCCCTATTTTAAATTTTAATGGTGGTAACCCTTGGAAAATAATATTGGAGACCTTATGAATACCCTTAAACTTAAAGAAGACCAGTAGGCATGAGTATGAAACTTGGACCTTAATTAGAATTCAATTTGAGGAGTTATTCTAAATTAATGAAATTCGTTAAGTGAGATAATATTTGGGTTAATTGTGTAAAATTGAATAATTTGATGAAATGAGGTTTGGGGCAGAAGTAAGGACCTTAGGAATAAAGAGGTTATACGTGGGAATAATAGGAACTTTATAGTCTATTAGAGATAGGGTTTGAGTATAAGAGACTACGACGTGAGACGGGTCGACGGTTTAACTTTTATATTATCGAGAGACTTAAACTATATAAAATTGGAATAATGGTATAAGGATGTAGAGTATACCTTTATTAATATTGTGATATCTAAGATGTGTGAATGCTTAGTATATGATTTTATGTGTATGACATACCTACCATACTTGCTATCACGGGAGGTTTACATTCGCTTAGGGCCTTCTAATCCTTGTGTGCCCGGATTTAGTTTGGTACCTAGAGGACATAGTTCAAGGAGAACGACTTATTTGTGAGTTAATAAGCCCGCTGACTATGGAGCGTAGGTATGTACGTGACCATGGATATGTTGAATTATGTTCGCCTCCATTTATGTGTGTGGTGTTTATTCCAATAATTCCTGAGAGATTCGGAATTTGTAATCCTTATGTACGTGATGTACCGGGATGGATAGCAGAGTATGTGTGCACCGTAGCTTAGCCTCGGGGTGCTTGTATTGTATATTTATGATGTGAATAATATACGGTTAAATGAAAAGGAAATTGCTATGTTAAATTGTGAGTATAGTAATTGTAACTTTATGTCAAGATAAAAGGGGACAGTTATCAATAAATGGTTTTATTAATAATTGGGATTTCGAGAATTAAAGTAGAACTCTCTATTTAATTGTTAAGGTTAGAATTAAAACGTGAACCAAGTAGAAGTGTTAGAAACTCTTTTGAACTAGATAGTTACGAGAATAACACATAAATGGGTACAGGAACGTTAGGAGTGCACAGTTAGACGAGAGGTGAGTATTTCATGTGAGAGCACGTCCTAACATATATCTTGCTTTCATTGTTTTAATTGTTGTTAAAGCACTTGCTGTTTTTAAAATACTCTCCACATTCGGGCTCTGACCCGTTTGCTTTCAAATCTATTTTTTTTTTGTAAAAACCATTTTAGGTGCCCAGCCACAAGGATACCATGCGTAAGATCCTCATGCAGGTGACGAGCTATAGCTGATTGTGGAAGTTACATGGATTTGCTTTTAGACGCTTCTATCATTTGGATTCCATATTCAGTATTCCTCAGTTGTAGGGCATGTTGCCCAAATTCTATTAGAGACATTTCCATTTCAGTTTTTCAGACTTTGGCATGTATTAATTCAGTATTCAGTATTTCGTTACTTATTTCAGTTGTGAGATTTGTTGTGAGGAGTTTTTCCTACGGATTTATTTATATCTTGTGATGGTTATTCTATTATTTCATTATGGTTAATGGTGATATTATTCTTGCTTTAAATCTTTTACCGCATGTTTATCAGACTTAACGTAAAATTTGACAACTTACTTTTTAAATACTAGGTGGTTAGTAATCATTAAAATGTTTTTCGACAGTGATGCTATTAACTGAACCAACTTGGAATTTTGTATTGATTTAATAAAGGAGTAGCTACCCGGTATTTAATTAGTTGGGGTGTCACAGGGGGAAGCATTGCTTTCATCTAATTACATTCTCAACAAGTTGATTCATAAGAAAATAAATAAGATACCCTATGAGTTGTGGAAAGGACGCAAGCCTTCCTACAAATACTTAAAACCGTGGGGGTGTTTTGCAAAAGTACTTGTTCATGAACCTAAAAAGGTGAAAATTGGTCCAAAGACTATTAATTGCATATTCATTGGTTATGCAATAACAGTAGTGTATATCGATTCATTGTGCATAAGTCTGACGTTCCAAAAATTCATGAAAATAGAATCATAGAATCTAGGAATTCATCATTCTTTGAAAATATATTTCCTCGTAAGAATGCATAACAAACAAGTTTTAACAAAAGAATGCTTGAAGTTACAAATGGTTAACCTCGAAATATTATTGAGGAAGAACCTGGACGTAGAAAAAGAGCTAATATTTCAAAATCTTTTGGTCCGAATTTTCTAACGTATATGTCAGAAAGTGAATCTAAAATGGTAAAGGAAGCTCTATCCACCCCAGAAGTCTCATATTGGAAAGAAGCTATTAATAGTGAAACTGAATTCATTATGCAAAATCATACAATGGAACTGGTGGATATACTATCGGGGACAAAGCCATTAGGGTGTAAATGGATATTCAAATAGAAAATGAAAGTTGATGACACCATTGATAAATATAAGGCTAGACTTGTAGCTAAATGATACAAGCAAAAGGAGGGAATAGATTATCTCAACACTTATTCACATGTTATAAGAATTACATCCATTAGAGTGTTAATTGCAATTACAACAATGCATAAATTGGAAATACACCAAATGGATGTCAAAACAGCATTTTTAATGGTGAATTAGATGAAGAAATATGTATGGAACAACCGAAAAGTTATAAGCCTCTTGGAAATGAAAAGAAAGTATGTAAACTTGTGAAGTCATTATATGGGTTGAAACAAGAACCTAAATAATGGCAGGAAAAAATTAACAATGTCATGAAGTCAAATGGTTTCAAAATAAATGAGTGTCACAAATGTGTCTATGTCAAAATCACTCAAGCGGGATATGTGATTGTATGTCTATAAATGATATGCTAATAATTGGTAATAATAATGTTATCAACGCTACTAAACAAATGTTGACTAGTAGATTTAAAATTAAGGACATGGGACTGGTTGATGTCGTTCTATGAATTAAAATTACTAGAACCCCTCAAGGAATTAGCTTATCTCAATCACATTATATTGAAAAGATACTTCAAAAGTATAATAAATATGATCAGAGTCCAGTGAGAATACCAGTAGATCCAAATCATCACCTCTTTAAAAATAAAGGTGAAGGTCTATCTCAATTAGAGTATTCTCATATTACTGGAAGTTTGATGTATTTATCAAACTGTACTCGATCGGATATAGCATGCTCGATTAGTAAGTTCAGTCGATATACGAGTAATACTGAAAAAGATCATTGGAAAGCCTTGATAAGATTTCTTCAGTATCGTCGATACTTTTTGGAGAATGGGTTGCACTATAAACGATATTCAGTTGTACTTGAAGGCTATAGAGATGCAAATTGGATATCCAATTCAAATGATTCGAAATCCACAAGTGGATATGTATTTACTCTTTAAGGAGCAACCGTATCTTGGAAATTTTCAAAGAAAACATGCATTGCAAGATCCACTATGGAATCTGAATTTATTGCTTTAGCCAAAGCTGGGGAAAAAGCCGAATGGCTCAAAAACTTCTTAGAGGATATTCTAATATAGTCAAAGCCCGTGCCACTAGTCACAATACACTGTGACAGTCAGTCGATAATTGTTAGGGATGAAAATAATAACTATAATAGTAAGTCATGACATATACGTCATCGACACCAAACTATTGGATAATTTCTCTCAAATGAAATTATTTCTGTTGACCATGTATAGTCAAAGGAAAATATTGCAGATCCACTAACTAAAGGTATACCTAGAGAGCAAGTTGCAAGTTCATCACGTGGAATGGGCCTAAAGCCTGTGAAATTATAAAGATTTGTGTTAATGGAAACCTAACCTATTTGACTGGAGATCCCAAGAAATAGGTTCAAAGGGAAAACCTAATTATGATGATTCAGTGAGCACTGAGAAGTAATACTTTAATTACTTCATATCATTCCGAAGATGAGTCAGTGCACAAACTGTCGCGTGTATAAGGATAATGTATGTTTTTAATGATTTATATATCTTGAATGTATAAGTAAAGTGGGGTATTAGCGGAATACTCTTTATAGAAATCACATAAATGAGTGAGAAGGGGACGCTTCTATGAGAATAACGAAGGCTATCTCTCTAGTACGCTCATGAAACCAGGAGGTGTTCAAGACCAAGATGAACACAACAATGAGAACCAATAAGGTTGGAAATACATTATGTGAATACTATTGTCTCAGTTTACATAAATGGTCAATCATATCAAGACATCATATTCATTGATTGGCTAGTAAGCTCGATAGTATCTCACTAGGAAAGATTCAAGGCCACAAGCTATCTTTTTCAATGTAATGTTTTTCCTAGAAAATCTCTTTGTTTGCATTTATATTCGTTTTATTCTTACAAATTTCATTCATGTGGGGGATTGTTAGAAATTTTAAAAATGGTAGCTTATTTGATCAAACTTTGGAGTCAATTTTAAATGGCACACATATGTTAAAAGTGATGTGTCCTTAGTACCAATGTGTTTCTTATCGTAAGGAGATTAATTTGGTATACTCATTTGTTCAAAATAATGAAGTGATGAATGAAAATTTTGGACTTAAAGTGACCAATTTGAGTTTAAGCTAGATGGTGTAACTTAGTTAAGTGGGTTTGTCCCACATTGAAAAAGTGGTAGAAAAGCTTGGAGTTGATATACCCAAGTAATGGGACTAGGGCTTGGATGCTTTTGGGGCATCCCAACAGTTTAAAAGGCAGATGGCCTACACTATGCATGTGTTGGACTTGGGCCAAAAACCCACACGTGCGCACGCCGCCTCCATCGTCCGACCGGTCCGGCCTGTGCCCGTGCCCGTATCCGGGTCTTGGGTCTTCCTTGAGAAACTATTAAATTTTTGGACAAAATTTTAATTGACCTTTGGGCTTTAAATTTATTTTTTGAGCCAAAAAATGTGTTTTCCCAAACGAATTAATTAATTACGGATTGATTAATTATTTAATTTTTTGCATTAATTAATTAATTATTTAAAACGTTGTGGTGTTTTGTTAACAGATATGACTGTTCAAATAGTGACATCTTTTCTAGGAAAAGTCGACAGTTGTAACCTTCACCACTTATATAAAGGACCATATGCAGTCCATTTTAACACCAGAAAAATCTACCTGAATTCCCTACTCTTGCCCTTGTTCCCTTCTTCCTGCTTGAGAGAAATTCACCATTGTTGGTTCGTGGGACTGTTGTACTGAAGTGCTTCTTGTAACAGTTGTTGACTGTTTCATCCTGAAAGGCAGACGCCCGTTAAATTTGTCGTCAGCACTGTAGCAAGGGCGTATTATGTCTTAAGGAGAGATAATTCAACTTTCAATTCGGTTAAATCTCTGCAAGTGATTATTTCAATCACAAATTGTATGTTTTTCTTGACTTTCTTTTACTGTATTTTAGAGTAATTAGTTAATTTTTATTATTGTTTATTTATTTAGTGAAATATTATTTTCGTTATCCAAAATTCAACAGATTATGAAAGCACGGGATTAGCATTGGTCGCAAACCTCAATTCCTAAGAAACCCAAGTCTCTGTTTAATCTACATAGCCAACAATTTTTTAAGAGAAGTGAGTGAGCAGAACTTCCAACGAGTTCACGTAGGACTGAAATGTTGAGCCAATCATTCACAACTTTTTGCACTATAAATCATAGAGTTATTTTAGAACTCAATATGAGCTATATCCATACTTCTTAGTTAAAACTCTCCCCATAATTCTCTCGTATTTTTAGAAAACCAATGTAATTTTTCATGTATTATTTTTTTTCTTTTTTATGTATTGTTTGTTGCGCCATGTTTACAATATTTCAACATTTATTATAATAGGATTTTGGTAACTTATTTACAAAGTGCATCAAACTGTAAATAAAAATCCTCTCTAATGAGAGTTTATTTCTTAATCCATATATGATGAGGTGGAATTAAGGTATAAAAATATAAAGATAATTTATTCTCTTAAATATTTGAGCCTCTAATCCAAAATCAATTTACTATGGATGGAGAGGCTTTAGGATCTTATATATTATGTTGACAAGCTTTAATTTCCCAATGTGAAACTTCATATTCTCGACACTCCCCTTCACGTATGTTGTGCCTTGAGCCTAACACGTGTGGCGTGGAGGAAATGGAGGGTTATGCCATGTATACTCTCTTATGACACCATATTCAATCTTAAAGCGTCCAACCCAATATATGTATATGGGTGTCCTCAAATCTAATATTATATGGCTTGAGGCTTTAATTTTTTGTGGGAATTTATATTCTCAACATTTACATGTAGAAATTTCTTAAGAAAAATTCTATTGGACATGGATAAAAATTATAATTTCTCACCAGATTCTTTATTGTTGACGCTTAAGATATAGTCTTTTGAAAAGAAAAAAAACATAATAGATATTTAGTCTATCACTATTAATGTAAATAAAGTGACGAGTCACATTATTTCATTCCCTAAACTACATTGACACACACGATAAAAAGACTTTATTCCCACATAACATTATCAAAGAGCAATGCATTTCCTATATTTGACGTCTTATATTTGTAGTCATTGTTTATGGTTGTGACAATTTTCACCTCATATTTGGAAAGTCATTTTCTCTACAGAGTTGTAATGTAGTGTTAGATATATTTTATTAAAATATTAATATCGAAAATTATGCAAATTTGGAATTATTGTTTAAATATATATTGGTATCCTACATAATGTGGTCCACATAATAATTTAGATTTGACATGGATTCTTTGAATAAGTCATCCTATTTTTTTAAGATAATGATGGTGGGTTGATTTTTTAATTAGACCCTGCAGTGATGAATGGTAGAATTTAAGTAAATTTAGAAAATTTGATCCCCTCTCTCCCTATATATAATAGATTATATTTCATCAATATTATGCATCAAAATAACACACAAATTTTGGGGAGATTACTTCTTCTTCATTCACATTGTTCTCATTTTCGTCCAACAATATTATGCATCAAAATAACACACAAATTTTGGGGAGATTACTTCTTCTTCATTCACATTGTTCTCATTTTCGTCTTTCCCTTCTATTACTAAAGGCATCCTTAAGTTAGATAAGATAGGTCTTCCTAACATTAGGACTTTCTAATTTGTGTAATAGGATTACTATAATATTTCATATTTTTTATTTTATGTTTCTCTAATTTTGTAATAGGGATAATTATAAATCCCCAATTTTCTAGCTTTTCGGTCTTCTTATTAGGCTCAATAGAAGATTTTTTTAATTTTTATGAGCTTGTTATCACAACTTTGAAAAGATTTTTTTCTCCTTATTTAATCATGTGTGGGGGGACTATCCCTTTTTCTTAAAAAAAATAAAAAAATAAAATAAAATTACCGGGCAAGAGAGCAATTTCAAATTTTCACTTATTTATATTTTATGTCCAAGTGTTTGTTGGAGCAATCAAACGAAAGAATTAGAAGACAAAAATTATGCAGCATACTAATTTGTCATAATGGAAAGAGATATGTAATCTTAATACATGAAGAGCACAATTTTTTTTATCAATTAGATGTGTAAGTTTAGTCATATCAATGAATTTGTGACAAATTATGTTGTTCCTAAGATGATTGTACATGTAGATGATGTAATACCACTTATTGAAAAATTGAAACAATAACGGTCAAATTTAACAAACAATCAAGAGATGCTCGTACAATACTCTTGTTCTTATTATTTGAAGTTCTTAAGGGCATATATAATTAGCAATCCTCAATCAAATGAGAAAGTTAATAGCACGTGCTTAGGTCACAAGTTAGTCCTCTAAGAATATTAAGAGAAAGGGGTTTGTATGAATATGTATAATCTTCAATCACACGTTATTAAATATGGTATAGTAATAACTTGTTTGTCTCTAAGGAGGAAAAATGGAGTGGGGCTCATGGTATTACTAAACCATACAAATAATGGCTAACTCGTACAAACTTTTTGGTTCTCTATGATTATCTTCCATTCGTAAATATCAACGTTAATAAAAGGCTCATCCATTAAAATTACGTTGATTACTCTCTGTCTCTCTCTCACTTTTCCGAGTCACGTAGCTAAGGTGGACAAGTAGTCGTTTGTTTACTAGCGGTCTTTTTAAAAGTTTGATTGATGTGGGGTTGGTTGAAATGGAATAACAACATAAATAGCAGAACCCATATTCGACCACCACAACACTTGCCACCAAGATGGAGCCAAATATTGGAAGTAATAATTTCATCTCTCACAACCACCGTGTTGAGATAGCCATGGAGGTTCACAAGGTTGCCCCACCACCCCGAAGGAGCACCATACACAAGCTCAAAAACAAGCTCAAAGAAATCTTCTTCCCTGATGACCCTCTCCGACAATTCAAAGGACAGACTTTCTCTACGAAATGGTTACTTGCTGTTCAGTACATTTTCCCCATACTCAAATGGGCCCCTAATTACACCCTCCAACTCTTCAAATCTGACCTTATTGCTGGCCTCACCATTGCTAGCTTAGCTATTCCTCAGGTACTCCAACTAACTTAATTAATATTTACATCTTTCTCCTTAATGTAACTCTAACTTTATATCTTTTCAGGGAATAAGTTATGCTAAGCTTGCCAATTTGCCTCCCATCGTTGGTCTATGTGAGTGCTACTTTATTTTACACAAACATACATATTTAATGCAAACGGCACTTTACAAAACCTCAATGAATATTTTTGTATGATAACTGTAGATTCAAGTTTTGTTCCTCCTCTTGTATACGCTGTTTTGGGAAGCTCAAGAGATCTAGCAGTGGGTCCAGTTTCTATTGCTTCTCTTATAATGGGATCTATGCTTAGGGACCATGTTTCTCCTGCCAAAGAACCCCTCCTTTTTCTTCAACTAGCCTTTTCATCAACTTTCTTTGCTGGTCTCTTCCAAGCTTCTCTAGGATTCTTAAGGTTCCTCTCTCTCTCTCTCTCTCTCTCTCTTACACACACACACAGACAAAGGAAGAAGCTATCCATCTTATTACATCTGTTGTTGGTGTTTGCAGACTTGGATTTATTATTGATTTTCTATCAAAGGCTACACTTGTTGGATTCATGGCTGGGGCTGCTGTTATAGTTTCTCTTCAGCAGCTCAAAAGCCTTCTTGGGATCACACATTTCACCAAAAAAATGGGTTTAATCTCTGTCATGAGTTCTGTTTTCCACAATACAAAAGAGGTTTGTTCAACTTCAACTTTTGTGTGTATGAATTGCCACATATTCAGGTGTAACAAACCTAAAGCATGACAAATATATCATTATCACTTCATTAATATACTATTATAGCAATTCGAACTGGACCAAAATAGATAATTACTTCTAATTTCCAACTACTTAAGCTGTTACCTAAAAAAATCCGTTTTTTCTTTCTAAAATGTCTTTGTGGATATATTTTATACAAAAAAACTTCGTTAATTGAAGCGTAACACGGCTTTGCTATCTATGAAATATTACGGCGGAAACTAAACGTTAAACTGATAAAAATAATTCATTAATTAAAGAGTGCTGACACTCTTATCCGGTACTAGCACCAAGCTAGTACCAAGTGCTTTGTTGACATTTTTTTATTGGTTGCCTTTTTCTTTTCTTTTTTTGAGAAAATGTGGTATATTTTTAATTTTAAAAATTAAGTTAAAAAATAAAGGGTGCCGCTGGTGTGGATCTTTAAAAATAAGAGAATATTGGGTAAATGAGTGTTTGAGGGCTAAATGAGTTAAAAATAATTTTTTATTAGATTAGTTTTTTAACAAAGAAATACAAAAATTATTTTAAATGTTGTAAAATTTAAAAAAAAAAGTTTAAAAATAACGGGTGCTGCTAGCGCGGACCTTTAAAAATAAGAGAATATTGGGTAAATGGATGTTTGAGGGATGAAATGAGTTAAAAAAAACTAATTAAAAAAACAAAAAAAAAACTATTCTACTAAAAAATTGTTTTTTTTATAATTATTTTTAATTTTAAATGTTGTCAAATAAAATAAAAAGTTTAAAAATAACGGGTGTCGTTGGCACAGACCTTTAAAAATAAGAGAATATGAATAAATGGGTGTTTGAGGGACTAAATGAGTTAAGAATAATAATAAAAAAAATTATTAGATTAGTTTTTAAACGCAGAAATACAGAAATTCTTTTAAATGTTGTAAAATTAAAAATAACGGGTGACCTTTAAAAATAATAGAATATTGAGTAAATAGATGTTTGAAGGATAATATAAGTTTAAAAAAAAAAACTATTCTAATAAAAAATTATTTTTTTTAACTCATTTCATATGAGAAATCAATGAAAAAGAAAAAAAAAAGTATCCCTGTATTAGCCTGGGATAGCCTAACATTATTCTTAATTAAAATATCTCAGGCTAGGGACATATGACTAAACGCCCAACAAAAATAATGAAATTGGTGAACTTGAGTTGTATATACACACATTAAAAACTTAATTATAAGATATATAAACAATAGGAGAGAGAAAAATTGAAATTATTAATCTTTTGTTAATGAGTACACATTTGGATATCCTAAGCCCGGAATTGAAATTGACGTTCCAATTTCAATTTCAAGCTTTGGAATTGAATTACCAAACGGGCCCTAAATATAATTTGGTGATCCAAACATATAGTTATATATTTTTCTTTTCTGAATGGTCCAAATTAAAAGTTGACTTTCTTTTTTTTTTTTGTTTGTAATCACCGAACAAAATTCTACTGATGTGAATATATGTCTTTGATTGAACATATGCTTTTGGATAATATATTGTCATTTTTAAATAACAACTCTCAATTTGGAACGTAAGCACTGTGTGGAAGAATGATCTTGATGTGATGTGTGTCTTGCATGCCAATGCCATATAACGTGAGCCACATTTCAAATAAAAATGTGCAACACTCACATACGGTCAATTTAAAATCTTTTAATTTTATATTTATATTGAATAACTTATTTTAATTCAGAATTATCAAATTTTATTTAATTATTTAGATACCAATATTTAGTACTCCAAAGTAATATAAAAGATCAGCCGCAGGTGTCATATGCTTAATTACAATAATAGGAAAACTTTATTAATATTGGTCCTCATGTTTGTTAGTATATACCTAGCTAGTGTGTATAAAGATAAGGAATCCGGACACCTACCATTTTTCAGCCCCACACCAGGGGAAAAAACTACAAAACCAAATTCCCGTGACAAGATCTGAAAGAATGTGATTCTAGGTCATAAGTAATATTTGAACAATGTATTTTATTTTTATGCAAAAATATTCTCCTACTACCTTTTATTGATAATGATTGATTTATAGAACTGTTACAACGTCACCGTCAAATAATGCGTTCAGACTACCGAGGATAATAATACTGTAGTAAAGGATGAAGACATGATATATGTTGGTTTTGTGCAGTGGTCGTGGCAAACTATATTGATGGGCTTTTGGTTCCTAGTCTTCCTCCTTTTCACAAGGCACCTGGTACGTTCATTCTTTTGACTTCATCAAAACTAAAACACAGAACAAACTCAAAAGACCACCGAACAATTTTTTAAATTTAATAGTTATTGTTGAGGGTTGTGATAGTCTGAACTCATTACACGTGTATAACTGGTCAAATGATATCAAAAACAGTCGTCCTATTGTCCTATTCCTATTCCTATTGTTCATAAAGTCATGCATATCCATAAGGCCAGCTTGATTGAGTTGTTAAGAGCATCCGTAGCGGTGATGTTAAAAAACAGAGAAAATATTAATTTTATAAATTGGAAGGTTTGTAATGATGTAGTTATAACTTATATCAATAAATTTAGTAAAAGAAATGGTACGCGTTTTATAAAGTTATCTGTTGACTACTGAATTTACAAATATTTCGTACGAACTTCATTTGTTCTGAGAAACTTCCTACGAACAAACGAAGTTCGTAACAAATATAAATAATTATTGTTACTATATCTTTGGGTTCCTACGAACAACATTTGTTCGTACGAAGTTCTTACGAACAAATTTTGTCCGTAAGAAATGGCTTTTTACTTCCTACGAACAAAAGTTGTCCGTAGAAAGTCTTTATCTTATACCCTTTATCCTGCTAAGAGATATCACCACTGTGAAGACATCAAAACACAAAAGGTTAGGAATTGGCAACTTTACCTCTTGTGAGCATCCACCACTGTGGATGCTCTAAGTGACCCTTCGGTTATCGGAATTTTTAATTTCTACCCTTAACCCCTTAAATTTTTAAAATGACTTCAAGTAATGGAAATTGGGTTATGTGTCATATGCATGATCACTTTTGAGAGCCTTTTTGCAAAACCAATATAAAGGTTTAAAAGAATAAAAATTACAGATTAATTCATTTTAAAAAATTAAAAATCTAAAAAATTATAGAAAAGCATTTAAAAAGTGATTTCCAATTTCAAAAATATATTTCCAATAAAAAATAAAATTAAAATTTCATTAAAATTAGGAAAATAAAAAAAAATTCTAGTTAAAAAATTTGGAAAATACAAGAATTTTTTTAAAACATGTGGAAATTGCAAAAAGCATTTGAAACATTGGAAAAACTTGAAAAATGTGGAAATCATGAAAACAAATATAAACTATAAAAAAATAATTTGAAAATATGATTTTTTTTCAAAGAAATTCGAATCTAATAGAAAAAATATATAGAAAAAATTATAAAAAGATACGAAAGATATAGAAAAAACTTTTTAAAATATGGAAAAAATAGAACAAATAAATATTGGAAAATTATTTTTTTTAAATTTAGAAAAATGTGAAAGTATTTTAAAAAATTGAATTTACAAAAAATATATTTTGAAATTTTGAAAATTCTAGGATTTTGTAAGTTAAATAGTAAAAGACAAAAATACACTCTTAAAAAGGCACATGGGAGGTACATGTCTTTTTTAGTCCAAATATTTAATGGTGTAACGTTTTGGGTTACTTGAAGTCATTTTAAAAGTTTAGGGGATTAAGTACAGAAACTAAAAATTCGGATGCTGAAGTGATAAGGGAGGTAAAGTCCAGGGGGACCAAGTGTAATGACTCCTCAGACTTTTATCTCACTTATAATGTAAGAAAAGAAAAGAAAGTATATGGCAATTAATTTTTTTTCACTTTTTTCAGTTAATCGGGAAAAAAATGTCGGACTTATATTTTATATTTTTCCATACAGAACCATTTCCCACAAAAACTCCCAAAACACTACAGGAAACTTATATGACAATTAAAATGTGTTTTGAATTATGCCACCACCTTATAATTGCAACCACTATATTCAAAGTTTTCTATAGAGAATAAAAAGTTGATTACAATAAGAGCAATCCTTATGGATATGGTAAATGAGTATATTTGGTGTAAACATGTATGCTATGCGCAGTGTAGAAGGGTAAATCTGAACGTTGGTAGGGTAAAAAATAACAAATATAGAATTGGATTAGTTTGTTTTTTGTGGGACCCGCCTAAAGCGTAAATGTTGTTCCGCGCAAGAATTAAAAAAAATAAGGCTTAAACGGAACATCATGTTCCGCCTAAGCTTTCAAACCAAGTTTCATTATTTCTATTTTGAACCCCCCCCCCCCCCCCCCCCCCATACGTTTGCAACGGCTAAAGTCTTATTTTTTTTACAAAGAATTTATAGCTTAATTAGAAAAAGATTTTTTTTTACATAAAATAGGAGTAACAAATTCACTCAAATGAATAAATTTATATAAAATATTTAACAGACGTGGCTTAATTTTTACTCATTCACAAAAAAAATATGGCTACCATATTAAAATCATTCACAAACAAAATGAATGAGTAACCATTTTTCCTACCATTATCAAAACAATTAAAAACTTAAAAAATTTGAAAAAAAAAATTACCTTTAAAACAATAGATATCTTTGCTGAGAGTTGAACAAATGGTGGTGATGAAATTGTTGTTCGGCAGTAACATTTGTAGCGGTACAAAATTTATTTGGGTTGGTTAGTTTGTTGGTTGTTGGAGGGATAATAAATATTGGGTGCTAAATTAATTAACAAGAGTTTGGGGGAGATAGAGGAAAATGGGATAAGCCTTAAGCGGAACATGTTCTTCCGCCTAAGGAATTGAGTAAAAATCCTTAGGCGGAACATGTTCTTCCGCGCAAATATATTGGCTTTTATACGGTGTCGTTTTGGTTTGAACGTATGCTATATTTGGACTGTGCGCACCATTTTTCTTTTTTTTTTGCGGGTATATTTAAACTAGCATTGTGTATGTTTAGACTATGGGTTGCTCTAAGAGTATGAAGAATTTGTAAAATGTTTCTTATGAACTATTGTTGTTCGTAATAAATATAAAAAAATATTTTTTACAAACAATATTTGTTATTATGTATTGTTACAAACTAATATAGTTTGTAAGAACTCAAACATATGATAAAAATTGATTATTTATATTTGATACAAACTTCATTTGTTTGTAGCAATTGATACACAAATAAAGTTCGTTGAATTGCTACGAACTAATGAAGTTCCTAGAAAGAGTTTACAGAATTTGTAGTCATTATCTAAATTTGGAGAATAACTACAAATCCACAAACAAAATTTGTTGTCTTTCCCACCATTAAAAACTATCGCATTTGTAAAGTTACGAATTTTGTTGGAATCTACCTCCACCACAACAGATTCTCTTATAACTGGCAAAGATGAATTATACTTTACGATGTTGTGTTAGAGAATTGGATCAACATTAAAAATAAAAATATTTGTATCCAAAGATTGAAATTAGGGTAGAATTAGGGTCGAACCCGAAATGTTAGGGGGGCAAGGCAAATATTTACTTGGGGCCCCAATGTACAATTAATTCATTAAAAATTAATTTAGTAAAAAATAATCATACTATTTTTATTACAAAAAAATTGTTTAGAAGTTAGAACTTAACTGAAGTAAAGGTTAGGGACAAAAAATACTTCTCACAACCCGATAGACTATGTTAGTTAATAAAATGGACAAGAAAAAGAAAATGTAAAGAGAACCTTTCGAATTAATCAATCACACAAAAGATCACGTAAGTTTAAATTTTCTCACACTTTGAACAGGTCTTAATTATGTTGTAAATTGGGCACCATAAAAGAAAAAATTAAACAACAGTAGAGATTAAAACAAAGAACTAAAATGCCTAGTCTTTTGTGTTGTAAGTTAGCTCCTTAAAATTTATAAGTTTAACACAGTAAATGAGATTAATGGATAAAAAATCCAATATTTTTTTTGACATTTGGATACTCTTTATTTGGGGTCAAAGGTGCCATTATTGGAGCCGCTGCCGAGAAATCCCTAGCACTATTCTTATGTGTATTGTGATGTGTGTCAAAATGCAGAGCATTAAAAAACCAAAGTTATTCTGGGTATCAGCTGGAGCCCCCCTTTTATCAGTGATTCTCTCAACACTATTAGTTTTTGCATTTAAAGCTGAACGTCATGGCATAAGTGTGGTAAGTTTCTTGGACTCGCATCACATCAAATTATGCATTATCTCTCTTATTTACAATCACCTGATTTTATTAGTTCTGATTTCTTATTGGATGTATTGTTTTTATTATTAGATAGGAAAATTAGAACAAGGATTAAACCCGCCATCATGGAACATGTTGCATTTTCATGGAACCTACTTGGGTCTAGTCATGAAAACAGGCCTCATCACTGGAATTATTTCCCTCACTGTAAGTCTCTCTCTTGTGGATCAAATTAAATGATGTGCTCCTATTCTCTTTAACATTTTTTTCTACTAGCATTAGAAGTTTCCGCAAGACATTTAAGGGCTCATTTAAAAGCCAATTTCTTTTTCATTGGGTTCGCTTTTCGCAACTATAAATTTCACTTTTATACTTTGTTCCATCAATGGACTACTATCTATTATATACCAATAAATTATTTTTGCTTCAGTTAACTAACTTATATATGTTGGAAATACTAATTGCAGAATAAACGAAATAACCCAAATTCGAAATAGATAAAATTAGAAGGACTTATCGATCAAGGGTTGTATTTGACGCAAAGTCCTAAAGGTGAAATTGTTCGCTGATATTTGTAGCTGTCAGCGTCGTGAACGTACACCTCCCGGGATTCAACGATCAGATTTACACACCATCTTTGTGTTAAATCTTTGAACTCTCAGGATAATCCAACACTCCCAGAAAATTAACGAAAAGTAGAAAGTAGCAAAATTATTTTTGCAGAGAAAGTGATTTGCAGAAAATAGCAAAAGAATTTTTGCAAATAACGTGAGAGAGATTTTTATTACGTTTTTGACTCTGCAGCCTTTTCTTTTATAAGGAAAATGGTAAAAAACGTGGGTGCAGGTTTTAGCCAACTAACTCACTAATATCTCCACTAACAGCTATAGTGGAAGAAACAGTCAAAGACTTAAAACGGTTTAAAATTAAAACGATTTTGAAAAGATTTAATGCATATTAGAAATCCCCAAGAGCCCAAGGGCCAATCTTTGACCCTTAATAATTTGTGTGCTCCCTAAGACTTGAACTCAAGACCTCATGTACACACCCTCACTAACTTACCACTTGACCACTCTCATTAACTTATTTACTTCATTCAAAATAAATATATATACCAATAATATACATACCCAACAATATAGACTAATGTCCATCTATATATTATATATATTATTGTATCTACAAATATAAAACGTTTATATCACAAAAATTCATACTAAACAAAATTTCACGTATACATTACAAAATTTATCACATATACACTAACATACATGTAACATATTGAAACCCGGTATAGTATCATTGAACCTTACTTCAAATTTTTCTTGACGTGTCTTAAGTTCCAAAAATCTTTATAATGGAGTAAAGTCCAATTCTCCGAAAATATAAAAGAAAAGATGGAGCGCGTAAATGAGATGGAATGCGAGTAGATATTTTAGTAATATTTTGTTCTAATCATTTGATTAAACTATTATTTTAAACAGGAAGGCATTGCTGTAGGAAGAACTTTTGCTGCTCTAAAGAACTACCAAGTAGATGGTAACAAGGAGATGATTGCAATTGGGGTGATGAACATTGTTGGTTCCTCCACCTCCTGCTATGTTACAACAGGTTCACCCACCCACATACTCAAGTCGTCTTTATCATCGTTTGGGATAAATTATATAATTGCATCATATTATGAATTTTAAAATTATTTTAATATAATTTATGACTTAATTTATAATTTATCATCTTTTGAACATAATCTACACCAAACATCATATTAATTAAGAAGATAATTAGCCACGGGTGAGGGACTTTTCCTCCCTTTTTCATCTCTATAAAATCGAATATATTTTTTTTTTTAAATTAAGAAGATACATATAACATAAGATACTAATGTTGTTTTCAATGGAAGCATTAGAGATTAAATGTCAAAGAAATAAAGAAAAAATCTCAAATGAAACTTCGAATTTCAGGTGCATTTTCTCGATCAGCCGTGAATCATAATGCAGGCGCGAAAACTGCAGTCTCAAACATAATAATGTCGGTGACAGTCATGGTGACTCTACTCTTTCTCATGCCATTGTTCCAGTACACACCGAATGTCGTGTTGGGCGCGATTATAGTCACAGCCGTGATTGGCCTCATTGACATCCCGGTCGCTTATCAAATTTGGAAGATCGATAAATTTGATTTTGTTGTCATGTTATGTGCATTCTTGGGTGTTGTTTTCATCTCTGTTGAGGAAGGACTAGCCATTGCGGTACGTTCTCTATTCTCCCATCATTTAATACTATTTTTCTCATCTAAAATGCATGGGCCGTCCCAAAGGGATAATCGATGAGGCCTCATCCGTGACCTAATTTTATATTAACTTTTACCTAGACTTCAAAAATATTAAGATTAATGTATACATGTATTGATAAGTCCAAGAGGCCCATGAGACAAAGGTCTCTGTGTCTTGAATAGCTAGCAAGAAAAGTAATGAAATATTAGTGATATTTTCAATATGTATAAAGCGCATGTTTCGTAAGTTCTCTTTGAACTGTCAAATGCTCGGGCTTGAAATTTATCACTCTACTTTTATTTAAAAAAGTACCCATTGATATGTTTACTTGAAATTATGAATTTGAAATTGATTTGCATGAAAATCAAATTGAAACTCAAATGAAAATATGTAATAGAATAGAAAAGACTAGTTTTAGTGTTTATTGCAATTATTAATCTCCAACCTTGATATGGTTACGATGGTGATGGTGATGATCAGGTAGGAATTTCCGTATTAAAAGTGCTGTTACAAGTGACAAGGCCAAAAACAGTAGTGTTGGGAAACATACATGGTACCAATATTTATCGCAATTGTCACCAATACAAAGATGCTATCCAAGTCCCAGGCTTCCTCATTTTAAGCATTGAAGCTCCAATTAACTTTGCCAATACCACTTATCTCAATGAGAGGTTACCACTTTCTCTATACATCTATCTCATTAACTATTCGTTTTTTGGTAAACTGTCAATTTATTTTATATTATTTGTATCTTCTTGAAGGATTTCAAGATGGATAGAAGATCACGAATCAGAAGCAACCAAAATGCACTCTGGACTCCATTTTGTTATTTTAGATTTGTCTGGTAAGTCCATGTACCATGATTTAGTTCTACCCGACCAGTAGGGGTGGCCGTGGGCCGGGCCTGAGCAGGCCTGGTCGGGCTCGGGCCGGGCTTGAAAAATTAAGTGCTATCCCAAGCCCGCTCGGGCCCAGATCGGGCCTTATTATGTAATCCCAAGCCCGCCCAGATTTGAAAGCTCTTTACCCAAGCCCACCCAATCGGGCCTTGTTATGTTAATTAAAAGATTTTTTTTTAAATTAAAATACCTATTTTTTTATTTAAAGACCAATTTTTTTAATTAAAAATCTGTTTTAAACTCCATGTATTACAAAGTCCATATATAAAGTTTTCCACTCTACATGAAAAGACTTGATATACGTTTTTATATTTATAAAAGTTCCCCCCCCCCCTCCACACATATATATATTTTTTTTCGGGCCTCGGGCCGGGCCTCACCGGGCTTAAGAACTCATGCCCAAACCCCCCCGAAAAAAAATCGGGCCTATAAAATTTTGCCAGGCCCGCTCTGCGGCCCTATTCACCTTACCCAAGCCCTATTTTTTTATTGGGCGGGCTTGGCGGGTCTCGGGCCTATGACCACCCCTACCGACCAGCATTGAAACTTTTGGTTACTAATTAAATTAGGCATAATATGATCTTTTCATGTAAAAAAAACGTCCATCATCATTCATGTAAAAAAAAAACTTCCCATTCACCTATTTAGAATTATATTTGTATATCATCTTGTCAAATTCACATAATTATATCATTTCTTTACAATTTATACAAGCAAAAATTTTACTTCAAATATACTTTACCATTTTACTATTCACTTGAGTCATGTTTGGTTGCACAAATTGTTTAACTATCTAAATTGATTCATTGTAAATTAGTGAATTATAAATGAGTAGATTTACAATGAGTTTAAATTCAATTTTAGGGAATATTTGGAAATCGGAAACTGATGTTAAGGTTCAATTAGAAGAAGTTAAAATCGAATGGAGAGAGAGAGTTTACGAATAAGGATGAGCACCTATTTCAAATGGATGCATTTTCCGTTTTTTGTGAAATGCTCAAATTTCAGATTTTACACAAACTAAAATAGGACAATTAAAGAATCATAATATTAATGAAATCAAACACAGTTAATAGGTTAATTTGTAAATGGAATAATTTATAATTTTGGGACAACCAAGTAGGGACTTAGGTGTTTAACCTCTAAACCAAATGGACATCTAATATACATTGTAATTTTATATTTTATTTATTGAGGTAAAATTCATATGACTTGTATTTTTTCATTAAAGAAATCACAGAGAAACATACCATTTAATAATATTTTATTTCATTAATTATTAAAGAGTTGATTGTATACAAATTTATTTCTACCGTAAGATTTTATTCAAGATGTGTGTGAAAAATAAATTAAAATAAATCAATATATGCCCTATTTCTTCTAACGAGCTTCTTTACAGCTGTAAGTGCGATTGACACAAGCGGTGTATCGTTCTTCAAGGATTTAAAGAGAGTATTGGAAAACAAGGGTCACAAGGCAAGTGCAAAATAAATTTCATTTCAAAACGTCTTTCGTTTTTTTTTTGGTTGAGTACTATAGCCTAAATTTACGTTTAATTGAACGCAAAGACATAAAAAATATATGATACTTATTATTTATTATAGTATTTTGTAAAATGAGTGTGAAAAGTTCTCCTTGACTACACATTTGTTTGGCAATAAAACTCCTTTGAACATACTTTTTCGGCAAAAAACATTTCCTTTGCAGCAAATGTACGTCAGTCTTTTTGTGCCAAAAATAGTTCAATTGGGTAGGTTTCAAGAAAATGCATAATTCAACTATTTTTTTACTTCCCTTTATGTTTTTTAAATTTTGTAGTATCCAATATTAAATATTATAAAATAGGGAGAAGAACTAACCTAATGCTAACTAGGTTTGATGTGGTTATTTGGCATGACAGCTTGTGTTGGTAAATCCAGTGGGTGAGGTGATGGAAAAATTGCAACTGGCTGCAGAGACCCGTGATTTCACGACACCAGATTGCCTTTTCTTGACAGTTGCCGAGGCTGTAGGTTCGCTTATGGGGTGGGTCAAACTCCAATCATCAAACCGTGTATGATCAAAGGCTGGACCAACACCATTTCTTATGTACTCCTTCCCTTTAACAATCATCAATTGTATGGCTTTCGTACATAAAATCACAAGTATTGTAATGTTAACTTTTCATATATATAAAGTATTCACAATCACATGCTAACTAATCAGTTACTTTATTATCTTTTAGGACTCCAAATACACACTTGCATTTCCTAACTCAAAATAGAAGACATCATCATCTCTCCCTCACACTATTAACCGGGAATGCTTAAATGAGTTCCAATTTAACCATTTAATTATAAATTGTAAAATTTGATTTGAGTCGGGTGATATATTGGAAATAGTTATGAATTGATTCATCGTTGAACTTTCCTAACTAGACTTAGAAAAAGTACATTTAAATTTGAAATGAAGAACTATGGGGATTGTGATTAATTGATCCATAGGCAATCATATTAAAGAGAACAAGGTTAAAGATAATCCCAATCGGCCTTTGGGGGTTCTCAATTATACAGAGCCATTTTTAATCGGACAAAAACAACAGACTATATTTTAAGAATACCGAATAAATAAATTTCTCAACCAAACTTGATGGAGATTATCACTATATATATATATACAGTCAGGCTCCTGTGACGTTCTTAAATGCAGACTAAATTTTTTGAAATAGTAAAAAAAATGTTATGGCCTCATTTTTTACAGAGTATCTAAACATTCTATAGATACCGTAATCCTTTTTAAGTCTGATGCTCAGAGTCGAAGAGATTCCTCAATGTCAAAGGTACTTGTTGATGTAAAAAACTAGATTTGATCTAATTAATTTAATCACAGATAAACATGAATAAATAAATATAAGACAATAGATTTTTAAAGTGGTTCAGCCTACATCCACTGTTTTTGTATTGCTGAATGTTTGCCTGAAATTCTCGATTTGTGATTTACTAAGAAATTATGGGTCCCCTTCTAATGAGGAGGTTACAATGTATTTATAGCCTTGAGGCTGTCCATGTGAAAGGACAATGCGTTGTTATCTACTAAACATATACATCTGTACGATAGTAATGAGCATTTAATGCGCAGTCATCTTTTTGATTATTCTGATCTGAGTGCTCTGTACGCTAAGTAACTCGGACCGCTTAAACTGCTCGAAGCGCCTAAGCTGCTCGGCACGCTTGAGTTGCTCGGGGTCCCTGAGTTACTCAGGGCCTTAAGTTCCTCGGGCGCCTACGCTGCTCGGTATGATTGAGTTGCTCGGCACATCTGAGTAGCTCGGTGACAGTATGTTGTTCGTTGAAAGTGTTTGTAGGATGACACGCGTCTTTAAGTGAATGGTCCACGTCAGCAATTTAAATTTGGTATCAACAGAAGCCCCCAATGTTTCACATTTTGATGTTGAAGAAAAGTATGAAACATTCTTCTTGAAAATTGCATAGATTATTAGTTTGTATGGTTTTTTTTTAGGAAAACGTCCGTCGTATATAACTCCTTTTTTAGTGCATAGTATCAGGCCTCATAAATATTTTGAATTTTCATGACCACTTCGATATTTGTGCCCTTTTCTTCTTTTAGCTGCCGGAAATGCAAACGTCTTTTTTTGTAATCATTGTCTTTCCCTATTTTCGAGGCAAAGTATTTAAACGCGGCAGAAATCCTATCGTCTTTCACTTTTCAAATCTGTATCTTTGAACTCTTCATTTTCTCTCTGTCTTGTGCCTTCGTTCTTTCCGTCGGTCGTTGTTCACCTGATCTCTTTTTCTCTGTAAGATTTTTTTCCTTTTCTTTTATCTACTTTGTTCATCATGGTTTATCTTGTTGAGTTGCTGGACAAATTTCGGTTTGAATTTTCAATCCCTTTGTGGGTTATTTTGGAAAAACTTTCTGAACCTTCTGATTATTTTTCTTTGGCTGAGCGACATTGGTTCCCAAGTCTTTTTGTGGCTGAATGTGGCTTTTCTTTTCCACCAAATCCCTTATGTTTGGAATTCTGTCAATATTAGTGTGGGCCATACAGAAATTATGACACTACATGCTTGCATTTACCATCAAACTGGTATCCCGCATGGATCCCAAAAAATACATGCTAGAGAAACCCGCCATGTCAAGTCGAATGGAAGATTAATTGATGTTGTTAGTTGTGTTCATCATTCTATACATCACACAGAGAGGAGGACCATCTCCAACTACCTTATCGATTATCCAGTGGAAGGAACCGAAGTCTCGATCTTTGAATTTTCAGAGAAAGACATCCTCTTCACCTCTTAGGAGGACCTTAGGTGGAAGATGTTCTTCGACGGAGCTGCCAATAAGAAAGGGTGCGGTATTGGGATACTCCAGATCACTTTCGATGACTCTCACACTTCAATTTCCATCGAGCTAGACTTCCCCTGGACAAACAACATGACAAAATATGAAGCGTGCACCATTGGTCTCAAAATCTCCCTCGAAAAAAAGAATCAAGAACATAGACGTTAATGGGGACTCTGCCCTTATTGCCAGATAAATACTCAAAAAATGGAAAGTTAAAAATGATAACCTCCTACCCTTCCACGCACATCTAGAAGATCTTGCCTCCCAATTTAATGATGTCAGATTCAATTACCTTCCGCGTTCAAAGAATAGCTTAGAAGATGCATTAGCAACCTTGGCCTCTATGGTCGATATGTCTGAGGGAATAATAATGGCCCCTTTCCTGGTTTAAAAACAAGATGCACCCACTCACTATTAACACATCGAGCTCGTCACCAAAAAAGATTGTGAAATGGAAGGATTATGGTATTATGGGATTTGATGCCTTCGCAAGCATGGTAGGTATCCCTGAGATGCGGATAAGAAAGATCGCCCAACCCTTTGCAAACTGGTTTCCCAGTACATCATATGTGATAAAGCATTTTTTCAAGAAAAACTTCGATGGGACCTATTTACATTGCATATCAGTGGTTGAAATTAAAGGAACGATGCAGAAAATACACAATAGGAAATGCAGGCCCTATATAAATGATCACATGCTTGCCAAGAAAACCATCCGTCAAGGGTACTTAGGACCACCATGATTTAAAACTGTTATGCCTATGTTGATGCCTCAAATGCCAACAATTTGCCAACCTACAGCACTTGCCTCCCCAAGAGTTGTACAACACGACATCTACCTGGTCCTTCTCTACTTGGGACGTAGACATCATAAGGAAGGTCACCCCCAAAGCTTCGAACGGACACAAGTTCATCCTGGTCTCCATTAACTACTTTAGGGAATGGGTCAAAGCTGAGTCATACGCAATACTGAATGAGAAAAAAGTAGACATGTTTATCAGAAGGAATACCATTTGTCACTACAGGGTTCCCCATTAGTTAGTATCAAAAAATGGACTCTACTTCGAAGCAGAGGTCAAAAAATTAGTCGACGAGTATGTAATCTAGAGACACAAGTCTTCTCCCTACTGGCCCCAAACCAATGGCGTTGTCGAAGCGGCCAATAAAAACCTCAAAACCATCCCTAGTATGATCACTATCAACTATAGAGACTGGGCCAATCAGATTACTTATGCCCTCTGGGGCTACTGCACCTCTATTAGGACACCTATTAAGGCTACCCCTAATTCTCTAGTCGAACTAGAAGTGCCTAATCTACGTGTCATGCTCAAAAGAAAGGTCAGTGAAAAAGACTGACATCAGAGCTGCTAGGATGAACTATCAATTCCATATGAAAAGAGACTCAAAGCTCTCTACCACATATAAGGATATCATTGTCGGATTGCGCAATCATTTGATAAGAAAGTTAAGGACCGCAGTGTTAAGAAGGAGAGCTTACCCTCAAAGAAATTGTAGAACCCATCTGGGACCCCAGAGAGAAGTTCAAACCTAATTGGAGTGGCCACTAGATTGTGAGAAAATCCTGCCAGGTGACACCGCTATGCTCACAGATCTTGACGGATAAGAAATGACGCATCCAGTCAATTTAGATCGTCTTAATAAGTTCAACCCTTAATTCGAATTCTCGACGTGATACGACTCTTCTCATCCCCTTTCTATTCTTAAATAAAATCTCTCTATTTCCCTTTACCCAAAACTACGTGGAACATGATCCTCTCAAAACACCCTTTTTCAAAATGAAGCTCACGGATTTTTAAAACTCGCAGAGGTACGTCGACAGCCCATACAACACACATGGGCGCAGTCCTTTCTCTTTCACAAAATGCTATTTTTTTCTTCCCCCAAGAACGGTGGTGCATCTCATCATTTAAATGAACAAAAGGATCATATATGTCTTAGTTATTGGTATAGATAGTTAAAATACAAAATGCATCAAAATACACAACAAAATATGTCAAAATTACTTTTATTTTAATTAAGGAATACGTTTGTTACCCAAAATATCAGCGACGGCATTCAAACAAACCACTCCCTTCTCAATCTTCAAACAACCTACTAGTCCCTACTATTAAAAAAAGATTCACAAAAAACCCAAAAAAACACCTATCTAAACATAAATTACCCAAAAACGCAATCACAACCAGTTTCACACAACCTTGTCCTCATCTACCAGATGAGCCCACCTCATCATCATTACCTGATCCTGGAGGCCCCTAGTGTCCCACTCGTGATTAGTATTCTAGATGTGCTTTATGAAATGGTATGCCTTCATAAGCTTTGAGAAAATGAAAATACCCTCCTTAATGGTATCAAAAGAGACAAGCCATCTTTGCCCAGTCTCTTCCTTCAAAATCTTTCCAACTACCTATTTCCATAACCACTTCAAATAATCCTCAGATAAAAACCAAGCCCCTCCAATGGATTGTGATGGATGGATAAACGATCGATGATGCTGCTATAAAGGCCCCAATATCATCTTTAAGAACTCGGTTAAGTCCTCCACTAGAAAGACATTATTTATACGGGATAGGAAGATCTACTCCCATCATACTTGTCACAAAAGCTGCCAAGGAAAGTACAAGGAAGCATGGAGAAGACCAACTAACTGCACATACTAGTATTCCATTAACTGTAACCATGTTACAGACTGTAAGGACATTTTTCTCATGTACAACATGTTTCATTTGTGTATGTCGTACGCCGCTACATTTAGCACGTCATCTCAAGATGTCACTCGACGGCCTCAATCCGAATTCCGGGAATCAAGCATTCAACATCTCCATTAATATGTCACACATCTGCCTCAACGACTTCACGGTCCAAGATTTTAGGGACTTAATGCAAGTGGTACGCAAGGGAAGTCAAAACAGTGAAAAAAGGCACGATAGGAGAGTTCAAGGGCATTTTCGTAATTTCACATCCATAGTTTGGAGGTCTAGTCAACTAGAAAGTTGAAGAGCTCACCGCAACGAAGATACTGGAAAAAACGTCACCTCAATCCGAGCTACGGTGAAGGAGTTATGACCTTTTGAAGATGGAGAAAATTCCTTAAAGAATGGTGTTTTTTTTATACGCTGGATAGAATTTTAGAGTTTTAAGAACGCGGGACTCTTCATATTTTTTCCTATAAATACCAACTTCGGGGGAGTTGTTTTGTAAGACTTTAGAAGACGTTTTTGAGAGTCCAAATTACTCTAGTCTTCATATTTTTTGAGTCCCAAGACTCATGTTTTGAGTCACACAATTGCCAAACCTTTGTGAATCTCTTTGGTAACCCAAGAACACAACTTTGGTTTGTTCAACCCTTATGGAGAAGACGTTCTCTTATTCATTGCTGCCCTCCTGGAAAGGAAAACTTCCAGCCGCCGACATAGGAACCGACACCTGCGGGTATTTCTGTGTCACACTGTTTCTAGCCGTTGCTTTGAAGGTTTACCGAAGACACCGTGCGTTACACTTGTGGGCGATTATCAGGTTGTATGTAAGTCAATGGTCTTGTAAATTCTTTAAAGTTCTAGAAATAAAAGGTTTTGCCCTTCGGGGATTTTTCCTTAACTTTGTGTCGCATGCTTTATATTTGATGGGTTGATTTAAATGCATGTTTAAGGGTTGATTTTATTTGGCTTAAAAGTATACGCTAACGCTAATTAAATAAGGGTTCTTGGAAACTTGCGAATTTAATTTAAATCGATATTACACGCGTTCATATATTGGTATCAGAGCAGGTTACGCTAATTTATCGCGTATTCCTATTTTTCGCAAAAATTTGTGTGATATTGATTTTTTAAAATCAGTTTTATGAAAAATCGCAATTTTTCAATGGAACGCCCATTTAATGAGGAGCCTATTTTTGAAAAATTTCACGACCGTGCTGAAAAATTAAAAAGTTTGAATTTGAAACTTTGCAAAAGAATTAATGTTTTGGGAAAAAAAAATTCTCTCTTTAAAAGTAAGATTGAATATTTGCAAGAGTTTCAAACTCAAAGTGATATTTGTCGTGAGCACTTTGGTAATTTGTGTACTGATTTTGATTCTTTAAAAATTGCCAAAAAGAAGAGTGATGAGAGAGTCCTAGTTTTAGAGAAGGAATTGGAGGACTTAAAAAATTCTAGGGTTCCCGTTTGTGCCGTCGAGGATAAAAAATTATTCGATGATTTTACGGCACGCGAAAAGACTCTTAGGAATAAGTTTGTTTTAATTGGGGGGGAGCGTGATAAACTGTTAAGTTTAATTGATAATTTGAAGAAGGCGTCCCTTAATTTGGAAGAGTCTAATTCTTTGCTTGAGTCAAAAATTTTGAAGTTAAAAAATGATTTGACAGACTTAAGTAGGCTTGATAGTGATGGTAATGGATCATCGTGTTCTCATGCTTCTAATGCTAAAGTCAAAACCATTATTTGTTTTAGAGGGTCAACTAATTCCAAGGACGCTAGAAAAGATCACACTTTCGGTGTCATCCCACCCGTTTACACATGCTCATATTGTGGTAGGAATGGTCACCTTAGGTGATTTTGTTTTGATCTTGGAAGAGGTCCTAGGAATTCGAAGTCTAGTATTTTGTTGGTTCCCAAAACCCCTTGTTGACGTGTTTCATCCATTTGGGTTAGGAAATCACTTTTGGAGGAACTAGATTTTAGACAAGTTGATTCCCGTTTGCTTGCACATGATTCTTCTCTTGCCATATCATATAGATGATTGTGTTTGCATATTTGTCATACGCTAGTTATGCTTTTTGATATATTTTTGCTAGCATTGTGACATGTACTTTTTGTATATATTTTTTTGAAAAATTTTGAAAAATACAAAAAGATTTTTTTTTGTTGCACCGTTTATGGATGAACACTTTGGATGACCGAGTCACAACATCATTCCATTATTTTCATGTGACTATTTGATAGTGTTTTAAGACAATAGGTCAATTCATCCTTGTGCTTTATAATGTTTGGAGTCATTAAGATGTAATTAAGTGTTACTTCCTACATGTTTGACTCACTTTATCCTTTATTGCACACATGCACGAATTTGTTTGATTATTGTGCTTGTCTTATCACATGTTGGTTGGGTGTTTTCACTTCAATCCTGTCCTTAAAACGAACCAAGCGCGATAATTGTTTATAAGGAAATTGTGCATATAAAAACCGTTTTGTGAGTTTGTGTGCTTTCTTTAAAAACGGGGAAGGGCTGCGAAAGGTTCATTTTACCTTTGCGAATACTAGGCCACCGTTAAATTGGACCTAAAAAATTGAGGAATTTTATTATCCGAGGTCCAAAGAGGTTAAAAGAGCCCGAAAAAATTGAAAGGCAATAAAAAGAAATTCATGCCAATTATGGGCCATTTAGGTTTTTGCACCAATTCTCCAAAGTTTGAGAATTTAGATTACCTCTAAAAGAATATATATATGAGGGAGTTTGTTTGGAGAATTTAAAACGGGTGTGCACGTCCTTGAAATGCTTGAAAATGCGCTACATAGTTTTGGACGTTATTAGTGTGGAAATCACTTTAACTTTGATTTGTTGATTTGTATAAGACGATGTCATCTAAATTCAACAAATTTTTTACACCTAAGGATACTTTTGATGATCATTCGTTAGGAGTACACATATGCATCGTGCACATATGATTGATTGAGTTGATTTACTTATCGAATGTGTTCACACCCATTCATTCCATTTCCATGACTTGGTTGTTTGAGTCTAAATCCATGGTGTGATTTTTGTATCATGTTTTACATTTTTTTCAAAATGATATCTATTTTTTGTATAAAAAATTGAAAAAAATCAAAAATAGTTTGTGTATTTTTTGTATACCGTGACAACCCGATTTTGCTTGTTTGATTCATTCTTCCTATTTGTCTATTTGGGGACATCATAAAAAGGGGGAGAAAGAATTATCATATTATGGGGGAGTTTGAATTTTAGGGGAGTTTTTGAGATGTTGCTTATGTTTTTATCATATATTATCTCATTTCAAACTCGATATGTCACTTGGTATTTTTTTCTTTATCTCATGTGTGTAGGTACTACATTGATGATCTCTGAATTGCACACTCTGATGAGAAAAGATTTGAGATTCCTGAAGATTTGAAGAACAAATGATGAAGACTATTCATTTGTACCTTTTCCAGTTTTGGGTTCATGGGAGGGTAGATTTGTATAGGCAATTTCATATTTGATAATTTGAATTTTTTATGTATGTACCGGCATAGACATAGGGGGAGATTTGTAAGGACATTTTTCTCATGTCCAACATGTTTCATTTGTGTATGTCGTACGCCGCTACATTTGGCACGTCACCTCAAGATGTCACTCGACGGCCTCAATCCGAATTCCGGGAATCAAGCATTCAACATCTCCA
The DNA here is from genome assembly GCA_949130495.1 of Sambucus nigra. Lineage (NCBI taxonomy): Eukaryota > Viridiplantae > Streptophyta > Magnoliopsida > Dipsacales > Adoxaceae > Sambucus > Sambucus nigra. The sequence continues at coordinate 315,560,308 of OX422209.1, read as the reverse complement.
TTAATATGTCCCACATCTGCCTCAACGACTTCACGGTCCAAGATTTTAGGGACTTAATGCAAGTGGTACGCAAGGGAAGTCAAAATAGTGAAAAAAAAAGGCACGATAGGAGAGTTCAAGGGCATTTTCGTAATTTCACATCCATAGTTTGGAGGTCTAGTCAACTAGAAAGTTTAAGATCTCACCGCAACGAAGATACTGGAAAAAACGGCACCTCAATCCGAGCTACGGTGAAGGAGTTATGACCTTTTGAATATGGAGAAAATTCCTTAAAGAATGGTGTTTTTTTTGTACGCTAGATAGAATTTTAGAGTTTTAAGAACGTGGGACTCTTCATATTTTTTCCTATAAATACCAACTTCGGGGGAGTTGTTTTGCAAGACTTTAGAAGACGTTTTTTAGAGTCCAAATTACTGTAGTCTTCATATTTTTTTAGTCCCAAGACTCATGTTTTGATTCACACAATTGCCAAACCTTTGTGAATCTCTTTGGTAACCCAAGAACACAACTTTGGTTTGTTCAACCCTTGTGGAGAAGCCGTTCTCTTCTTCATTGCTGCCCTCCTGAAAAGGGAAACTTCCAGCCGCCGACATAGGAACCGACACCTGCGGGTATTTCTGTGTCACACTGTTTCTAGTCGTTGCTTTGAAGGTTTACCGAAGACACCGTGCGTTACACTTGTGGGCGATTATCAGGTTGTATGTAAGTCAATGGTCTTGTACATTCTTTAAAGTTCTAGAAATAAAAGGTTTTGCCCTTCGGGTATTTTTCCTTAACTTCGTGTCGCATGCTTTATATTTGATGGGTTGATTTAAATGCATGTTTAAGGGTTGATTTTATTTGGCTTAAAAGTAGACGCTAATTAAATAAGGGTTCTTGGAAACTTGCGAATTTAATTTAAATCGATATTACACGCGTTCTCACAGACCATCAAAGGCATTACGCCCCATGCTCCACAAGCCAATTAACCCAGTTCTCCGTCGACAGGCCAAAACTGAAGAAGGGCCTAGCAAATAAATTAGGAACGTTCAATAGATTGTACTCAGGAGGGTTCGACAGGCGCAATCTCTCAGAAAGTCATATAAACAGCATGACAGGGCTCCCCTATAGAAAGTCAGCCCGACCTTCCTTCCAGGCATCCAGCCTGTTCAAAATCTTCGCTAACACCATTGTCGCAGGGATATAAAGGTAGGACAACCACACGGCTATCGTGGCTACCTGAGGATCAGCCGTCAGGTCACTTGTCACCAACAAAAACCTTGTAATCAGACCCAAGGCTATAGCTCCGAAAAAGATATTATCAAAAAAATCCCTTTGGCATGTCGAATTCATGACTGCCGGGAGGACGATATTTCCTCTAGGAACCAGTGGTCGAGCAATTATGGGGGAAATATGAAGCAACTCCGTCGAAGATACTCGGGAAGAATAGGATAAATTCGACAAAGCTACCGCGACACTAGGGATGAAACCCATCACCACAGAGAACAGTTCATAGGTTGGGTGCATCTCATCTATGCCGAATTGAAAAACATGGTCTTCAGGGTACCAAAACTATATTGCTGCTTCTAAAAGATTTCAGTCTACGGAACGATTATGCCATAAAGAGACCTGGCGTAAACTAAAGACTTCGTTGTAACCGTTATAGAGGCAAATCACCTTTAGACCCTCGAGGTATGAAGAAAAACCCTCGAATAACGAAAGAGCCATTTATAGAGAAGAAGAAGAAAGTTATAGAGTAAAGAAAATGGAAGATGGTGAACAAAACACCTCCAAAGTCCCTTTTTATACTAAAAATTCCACAAGAAAACAAGTCATTCAAAGCACCACCGGTACCTCTGCCCCCAAAGTACATAAAGTATGCAGAAAGTGCAATCAAATCCCAAGGAGTGATTTAGACTAGACCCTTATGCTAATAGGCTGGCTAAGGGGTATGCCGATCAGCAACCCCTTTTTATAGGAAAATTCTTATTTCCTCTTTTACACATCAATTTTAAAAATAAAAAATTTCTTTGAAAAAAGTCAACTCTACGGGTTGTTCCTTTTTGAAAAATTATTACTTTTCCTTTTGTACATAATTTCTAGAAATAAATGTTCTCCTTTTTAGTTCGAGTCCCTTTTTCATTTTTATCTTTATTTTTACAAAAAATGATAAACCTCAGAAGTAAACTAAAATGCATATAGAGTAAGTCATTAAACTAAGATAACACCAAAAAGTAAATACATTTCTCATAACATATCTAGAGTTGTTACATTTCCTTATAGGTACAAAAGAAAATAAAGAAAAAGAGAAAGAAAAAAGACACATTGGGACATAGCCCGAACCCCCTAAACCCTCTCAAAAAATAACCCTCAACCTCTATGGTGTACACGCTTACCCCTATGATGAGTGATAGGCCCTCCACTCCTAGAGCTAGAACTCCCATCAGATGTGGCCGGCAGCACCAAATAAGAGTTGGTTGACTTCCTCATGTAGGCTGACATTGAAGCCATCCAGCCGTTAATGTCCCTTAGTCAGGCGGTCGACACACGAATACTCTATGATGATAAAAGAACAAAAGTCAACAAAACTTAAGAAAGTGAGTAAAGAGAAAAATAAGGAAGAAATAAGAAATAAAAAGAGAAAAAAATGGAATATACCTCAATTCAGAAGGCATCATTAGAAAAACCCGACAACCTGTCGACGGGTGCATGGGGCAGTGGGGCACCGAAAACACTTCCCCTCTACTCAACCAAAAATTATTAGAGGGAGTAGAGATATGAATAAGTGTAGCCTCCCCCGTCACTGCAGTCGTGCCTCATCCACTGTTGTGGGTCGACGTCGTCAGTATGCTGGTACCTCTCCCCGAAAAATTAACAGGTGAAGCCATATTATCCACGTAATATATGCATAAAGGCATCAACCAGTTGGTCACAAAATCCAAGTAGTCGTAACTCGTCGTCATATTGGTGTTGAGCATATAAGGCTCACCCTCCATCGTCATTGCCCTTGCCTCATCCATCATCTCTCTCACCCGCCTCATGTAATTTGGGGGCACCGATGGTGGGATCTTAACCATTTACTCCATAATCTAATGTATCACCCTCTCCCCAAGGTACTAGACATACCCAAACTCGTGTGCTAATAATGTCCTCATGTGCACATGTACAACCATAGCCCCTGCGGCCCTCGCAAGAAGTCTCCAAAGGTAGAAGGTCATCTATATCCCCAGAAAATAGTCAGTAATAACCCAAAATCAAAAGATTCTAAAAACTAAAAAATAAAACAAAAATGAAAACCTAACCTCGTTGCACATTAGGGTATTCAGAGCCACCCGTACGTCCTTCAGGGAAAGGGATTAGTTTAAATGCTTGTTCGAATTACTCTACCTATAAATCCTATAGAATTCTCCCAACTCGCTCTCCTTCAAGGACACTAACTCCACGTTGTGCCTTATTACCTCATAAAACCATGTCTGTAAATGGAAACATCAAGAATTAGAAGAAAGCAAAAGACTGCAATAAAATAAAAAGGAAATTAAACTTAAATATTGCCTCTAAAAGGAATGTGGGACCCATAAAACACTGTTCGTATCACCAATTAAACACATACAAATAAGCATAAAGGGACGTCAGAGTGAAGATCCCCCAGTTGTACAGGTGGATATTCAAAATAATTTGCAAATATGGTAAAAACAAGATGTGGACGACGTAGCCACTCATCGCCACCCCAAACCCTCCCAACAGAAGGAAAATGAATAAGCGGGCTACCTGTATAACCTGTCGTCCATCATCTCATCAATCTGCCTAGATACTAGAGTCTCCTTAAGCACTGATATAGAGATATAATCCCCCGATATAATTCTATCGACATCCCCTAGGGTAGCTCGCACCACTGCCTCCATGACCGTAGAGTACGTTCCAACACGATCTGATGACCAGTACAATCTAAGCCCATCAACTGCTAGAGATCCAAGGGAGTAGAAATCATCTCCCCAATCCGCAGATGGAATTTACGGGTCGTATCCCACCACCTCTCGCTCAGCGAGCACAACACCTTCATAGATCACATCGTATTATCCAGTACACTCACCAACGTGCCAAACTCGATGAACAACACCATCCATCGTACCTCCCAGGAAGACGGTCCCAAATGTCCTCCATCTCAGACATCCCCTAGGATCGGATGATCAAAGAAGCTATGTTAATCTATGAGACACTAAGGAAACCCCTTTATTAACCCAATAACAAAAAGGGAAAGGAATAATGGAAGCCCAAAGGATAAACACTCACATAGTCGTTAGGGTCTTCACCCTCGCCAAACGGTGGTGTGCAGTCTCGCGCAACAAGATCCACTCATCAGTCACTGACTCAAAGGAGTCGTAGGCATTACTACACTAAATTTTGCGAATGGTCACGGTGAAGGGGTCACAGCTCCCAGTCATGACCATCTGGTCACGGCCCAAAATCGTGACCATAGATAAAATGGGCATGACCAAATTCATGACTTAATATGGTCATGGGTCGTCTTGTAGGTGGTCATGACTGTTAACCCTGACTCCTTCGAGTCATAACTCTAAGGCGTGACCCAGCCGTGAAAATTATGGCACCAAATTTCCCTCCAAATTTGGTCACGCGATGATTCACGGCCCTTAGCCGTGACCACAAACCCCAACACATAAGGATATGGTCATGGGTTAAGTCCGTGACCATTAAATTATATGAGTCATGGCTTTTAGCCGTGACCATGGCCTTATTTCCACACTAATGTGTTAAAAATAAAGGTGTCACGTCATATGGCCATGGCCCTAAGTCGTGATCATGGTCTTTATACATAAAAAATGCATAACAGTTTTTCATTTCCCTCAAAAATTTCTAAACCCTCATTTTACCTCCCTCTCTCCGGCGATTTTGGCTCTCTCCTTCTCTCAATCTCAATCTCAAAGGTAATCTCAATCATCTCCTTGTTATGTATTTATGTGCGTGTGTATTTCTTTGTGCGTGTATATTTATATGTTTGTGTATTTCTCTATGTGTGCTTATTTCTCTGTGTGTATATGTGTGTGTATATATATATGTGTATTGTGTATATGTATGTAGGTGTGTATACATTGTCATTGTGTGTATTGTGTATATGTACGTGTGTATAATGTAAACGTGTATGAGAGTGTGTATTATAGAAAAAAATACATATATATGACTAATGTTGGTTTAAGTTTCAAACTAGGGCAAATTTTAATTTAATGGATATTGTTAGTTTAAGTTTCAAACTAGGGCAAATTTTAATTTAATGGATATTGTTGTTTTAAGTTTGGGGCTGAAATATAAAAAATAAATCTCCATTAATATTGATGCTAAATTCGTGAGAAATCTTAGGGGCTTTGTAAAATTAAGTCCCAAAAATGCATAATGTATTAATTGTAGGGGTAAAATTATATGAGTCACGGCTTTGGGCCATGACCATGGCCTTATCTCCACACTGAGATGTTAAAAATAAAGGGGTCTCGTCATTGTTGGTCTAAGTTTCAAACTAGCGAAAATTTTAATTCAATGGATATTATTGGTTTAAGTTTGGGGATGAAATACAAAAATATACATCTCCATTAATATTGATGCTAAATTCGGGATTAATTTTAGGGGCTTTGTAAGATTAAGTCCCAAAAATGCATAATCTATTAATTATAGGGGTAATATTTGTAAGGGATTAATTTTATGATTAATGTTTGTAGGTATTCAAAACCTAATATATTAACGGTTGATGATTCATTAGAGCCATAATTTATAGGAATCGTACTCACGCCCTCGTACATAATAACTCGTTAATGATTCATTAGAGACATTATTTATAGGAATTATAATCACGCCCTCATTCATTTTTTCAGGAAAAATAAGTCACGGTGCTAATAAATGGAAACAAGAGTGGGAAATGTTGCAATTGGACCGCACGCGTACATCTTTCATTAATGAGTCTCATTTAGTGGGTACTCCATTTTATTGGTATGGGAATAGGAAGATTGAACAATTTAACTACCTTATAGACCATGGAGTTCATCTCCAGCAAGAGTACTTGTTCGATCGGATTTTGTTTTCCCTGCCACAATGATGGGATGAAGCTGTACAATATATATTCCGTGTACATAATCCCGATAGACCACTGACCTTGCTTACGCTGTTAGAGAAGGCAGAAAAAAAATTCAACCGTTATGGATGGAATTACGTACAAAGAGCATTAACAAAGACTATGATGTCTCACGACATATGCACGTCAAACTCAATCTTGTCAATAGGCTGAAGAGGATGAGATTTCGAGTTCATGTCGCTGACCTTTACGCATCCATTATAGATACGCTTCCTCCTAATCGGCCATGTGCAAAAATCCATAGGTTTTTGAAAACAAATCCCGACTTGATGGAGATCAGACACATTGAACTTTTGTTAAAGTCTTATCATGAACATGTAGATTATAATATATTATATATACCCATTGAACTTTTGTTAGTTATAATTTCATATTGAACTTTGAAATTATGCATCCATTATTATAGATACACATTGAACTTTTATTATTTTGTAGATAATATCGGGCGGTAATGGAAGCAACACTCCAACCAACAACATAACACAACCATAAGGAGAATTCTCATCACCAATTGGTGAGAAATACTCAACTCAACAAACTTTTCACTCCCCTACACCGAGTTGAAATAGGCAATGTACTCCCACTAATCCCACAGATACGCCCAATGCTCATGAAACTGTCAGGTCAATTGAGAAGAAGCCCATTGGGTTCTCTTTATTGGGAAATAACCCCATGGGGGATATGAATCACATTCAACATTTCAAAGCCTAGTGCTTATCCTTGGCAAAAATGTATTTGGGAGTGGGAGGAGCTGACAATTGGAACCTCGTAGATAAATATATTAAGGATGACATCTACGAGCAACTTAGCAAACGGTTTTCATTTCCCCCAAACTCAAAAAATAAGGTGATTTCTCGGGTTGCTAAACAACTCCGAACATATCGGAGAAACCTTATGTAGAATCATTTCCCTAAGGGAGCATCGAGCTTCGATATTTTGGCGCTCAAAGACAAAGTCCCTTCGAACGTTGAGATGCCAGTCTCGCAATGGAATGATTTTCTGGAGAATGAGGCGAAGGACTCCAAAATGCTGCAAAGGGAGAAAAATAAGTGGAATAGGGCCAAAAAATAATGTCCATCAGCTTGGCTTTCAATCTTATGAAGATTTAAAGAACGAGTGGTCGATCGCTACGAAAGGCAACTCGAATGAAGGAAATACATCGAATAGGGCCAATTTATACGTGTATGCTAGATGAGACAAAGATAATAAATTCCCTCCTCATTTGGCCAAGACTCTAGAATCAATAGAGTCTATCAGTAGTCAATCAGATTCAGCCCCATTCGACGATATTGACAATGATGCCATTGCACAAACCTTTGGGAAGGACTATAAGGGGAGGACGAGAGTTTTGGGCTCGCATATGTCAAAAACAAGATTCAAACACACTGCGCCTCTCGTGGACGAGCTTTCGTTTGTTAATAAGAATTTTGCGTCCAGCGATGAACGTCAATCTAGGACTGAAGGGGATATAATGGGGCTTCAAAATGAATTGGGAGGTGTGAATGATAAACTTGCACAGATTGTGTCCCTTTTAACCATTCGTATGCCCCTGCAGCCCCCAGTGCTTCCCGGTTTCCCTCCATAGATGTTGGTTCCTCCTCAAAATTTTTCTCTTTATCCATTCCCCCCATAAATTCCAGTTCCTCCTTCAACATTCCATTTCTCAGTGCCTCAGCATGGCATAAGTCTTGGATCATCGTCAACAACCCACGCTGACTATGGCGAGAAATACTATAAACAGGACCTGAGCGATAAATTTATCGTTGGGATCTGCATGCTCATGTCCACTGTCGTAGGAACTTTAGTAAATAATCGACCTTTGCAGGAGGGTGAGTGTTAGATCGTGCTCGATACAGTATATGAGGGTTTTGAAACTATTCCAGCATACGCCAACAGTGGAGAAGGGAATTTTTTGAAAAATTATGTAGACTTTTTTTTCCACTTGGCTAGTTATCGCTTGTTGAAGATGTAGTAATATTTTTCTTATGTTGTAATAATATCAGTAGACAAATTTATTTAATTTGAGTTTAAGTGATTGTGCAGTATCACTGATTGGCGTATTCTTATATTTAAGTTATTGCATAGTTTGATTGATTGGTGCGTTGTTGATTATATTAGTGCTTTTCTTTTATACTATATTTGTGCTTTACTATGTAACATGATATTTATGCAACATGATATTTATTTTATCATGTTAACACAAGACTGCAATTTTAAGATTATTTTTCCACAATACATAGAGTGGATTGGGGAGACTGATCGAATAGCTAATAGTTATGTTAAAGGCGTTCAAAAATTTATTAGATACACTTTTAAGAACCTTAAAAGTGAGAAGATTACGTGTTTGTGCACTCATTGTATAAACGAAAAATATAAATCTTTAGAAGATGTTGAGTTACATTTAATAATGTGGGGAATTTGTCAAGATTATAACAAGTGGACAAACCATGGTGAAAAACATGTACCTTATGTTCCCGAAGAATTATCGATAACCGACCACGTAACAGAACACCAATGAGTGGAAGTAGTAAATGATTCGCCAACACATCGTCCATTGACCGACCTAATTGACGATGCTTACGGAGTCCACCACGACCAAAACCACCAACCTATGGAGACAGATAATGTGCACAATGAACAATTTGATACTGACCTACCAGGTGACCGAGAATATATACGGTTGAAAGTCGATGCAGCTAGACTGTTGTATAAAGATTGCGATGAATATCATTGGGTATTATATGCAATGATTGGTATGCATAATTTAAAGAGTCAATTTGGCTTGTCTGGGAAGAGCATAACTGAAATTCTTAAGTGGGTTAAAGAAATTCTGCTAAAAGAGAACACATTACCCGACAATTATCCTACCATGAAGAAGAGATTGAAGGGTTTGGGATTCAAATACAAATCTATTCATGCACGCAAGTATGATTGAATATTGTATCACAACGAACACGGAGAGAAGGATGAATGTCCAGTGTGCGGTGAGCCTAGATATTTCGTTTGTGAGAAGGTAAATAACAAACCTTTAAAATATTAAAATATCTCGCAAGTTTCACAAAAGGTTTTGAAGTATTTTCCACAGGGGTCACGGTTAAAATGATTTTTTACTGTACTGTGGATAGTGGAGGCCATGGCATGCTCGATGTGAGGTGGGTGGGAATTTGATGCATCAACCGGTTGATTCACTTGTCTGGAAAATTTCAAATGCACGACACCGTGAATTTACAAAAGAACCGCGCAACGTTCTTCTTGCAATGTCAACTGATGGGTTTAACCCTTTGGTAATTTAAGTACTAGTTAAATTTATTGGTCAGTTCTCATGGCGCCTTTAAATCTCCCTCTGACACTATGCATGAGAAAGGAATTCACATTATTATCTTTATTAATACCGGGGCCAAAGGCTCCAAGTGATGATATTGATATATTCTTAGCCCCATTAATTGAAGAACTTAAAGAGTTGTGGGATAAAGGCATGACGGCGTTCGACTCTCACAAGGGAGAAGAGTTCACACTTTAAGCAATAGTGATGTGGGCAATCCACAACCTTCCTACTTATGGGACCTTGTCCAATATAATGTTCATGGTTATTATGGATGTACCATATATAGGGAGGAAACTGAAGCCATTTGTCTACAACATAGTAGTAAGATGAGTTACACGGGTGATCGTAGATTTCTGCCAACCAATCACCCTTTCAGGAATGACAATTCTAACTTTTATCTTATTGGTCACGAGCATCGGATGCAACTTGCTCAGCTTTCTAGTTAGCCGATCGAGGAGAAGGCGATGGTTGTGACTACGGACAATAGGTACGTATACAAACACCCCATGTTTGTAAACCTGAAGCGTAAAGCAAAGGGAGATCCTAAAGACCCTACTAAAGAAAAACCATAGTCCAGGCGATTAATATTTTTGATTTGCCATATTAGAAATATCATCGTGTAAGGCATGTAATTGATGTGATGCACACAGAGAAGAATGTTGCAAAACATCTGATAAGAACATGTATGGGTGGATCTCATTTCATATATGGAAAGCGGTCCCGTCAAGATCTACAGGATATGAAGCTAAAGAAGACACTCTGGTTAAAAAATGATCCTACAACAGATAGAATTTATACCCCTCCGACTGCTTTCACTTTGACTACTAGTGAGAAGAAGATCCTCTTACACACGTTGTTCAACTTGAAGACTCCAACTGGTTATTCTGGTAATTTACGAAGGTTCGTAAACTACCAACCACATGACTTAAAACATGGCAAGTCTCACGATTGGCATGTAATCATCCAATTAATCCCTTTGTTATTTTGGCATTGCTTCTCTGAACACAAAGATCTTCGTCGGGAAATTATGCAAATCAATATGTGTTTTACCCTAGTTTGTGCAAAACTGGTAAATAGAAGGCACATTAAAGCTGCAAAATCAACGTTAGCTAAGGCAGTTTGTGTATTAGAAAAATATTTTCCTGTGTCATTCTTCAATATCAGCATCCACTTGCTTGCGCATTTATGCGATGAAACTTTATTATGTGGTCCCGTTAGGTATCGTTGGATGTATCTTTTTTAGCGCTTGATGAAAACCTTCAAAGATTACGTAAAGAATACACAATATATTGGAGGGTCAATTTCAAAATAATACATAACTATGGAATCATTGTTATACGCTAGGTAATACATGCCAGAACAAGAGGTGAGGAGGTTTAATCCTCATAGAGGAGGAGTTATAGAGGAACCTGATGAGTTTGAGGATGAATCACCATTTGGGAACCCTAAGGAGGTGAAAATCACAAATATACAATACGAGCAAGCAGCTCGTTATGTCTTCGACTCACAAGATGAAGTCGAAGAATGGAGAGAGTGAGTATCTATTGAATTATTCTTCGTTGACTATATGTATTTTATATTTTATGATCTAAACTCTATAATTTACCCGTAGGAAGTACGAGAATGAAATTTCCCAAAATCAAAGGAGAAATTATATGACAACTGATTTTAGGGCATAGGTATCAAAAGAGGTAAATTTCACATCTTATGTGTGCGGTTATTTATTCATGTGTGATAAAAATATGCCCTAATACAAATTCATTAATAAATGCAGCTTCTAACAAGAGGTGATGCCTCTTCCAGACTTGTATGCCTAGCAAAAGGCCCTAATTTTCTTGAGAAAGAGTTTAAGAAATTCCTCACCAATGGTGTTGATTTCATTTCATATCCATATGAGGAAAAACTTTTAACGCAAAATAGTGGAACATCAGTTTCTTCCTTGACCACCTATATCATTAGCAAAAGCGATAAAAATCCAAAGAATACGGTGCTAACCTATTATGGGATAGTCCAACAAATCCTAGAACTTGATTACTTAGATTTCACAGAAACCGTATTCTATTGTGATTGGGTAAAGGTGAAGGATACTACGAATGCTCGCAAAGTTGATCCTGACTCCAAAGTTATTATGGTAGATTTATAAAAGCTGAAGAGCAAAGATCGCATAGTCAACGAGCCTTTTATTTGTGCCTTTCAGAACGTAAAGAATGTATTCTACTCGAAGTGCATAAATGATAGCAATTGGTCTATTAATGTGTATACACCAAAGGGTATAACTACTGAAGTGGATGCATTTAAGGCTCCAAAAGAGTTCCCTAATTTGTAGAATCTTTTAGTTGATTTAGAGTAAGATTGAGTATCAAAATATTATATTAATCTTGTCAATCTTATTTGTATCCTATTTTGATATTGACATTGTATTAGCGCTTTACTTTTATGTATGAATGTCTAGTTACTTTTACGAATGTTTAATATGATTTATGTAAGTTAACTTTCGATAATATATTATGCTCAGTCGAATATTTAGTTACTTTCACAAGACGCTTGGTTTGAGAATAGATTCATTTGAGTTTGTGATTGGATTAAATTGACCCACCTCAATTTTCACGTGTTCCTATACATATACATTTGTTGATCAGTTTTATTGATGCAGTGCTCATAAAATGAAGTTAAATTAGCTTGATTTTATGAAGATCGTATTAAAAAAAACTAGTTAACAGATCTACATATAAAAGAATACATTGGGGGCTCGAGGATCAATTTGGTCCAATCACACATTCAGAAGACTATATTTAATGGCCTTCTTGGATCACAGGAATCAGGTACTCTTTACTTTAACTGAATTAGTTATATAATTGATATGCATTATCTTTTAAAAAATTTATATGATATAAGGAGTACGGGATAATTATTGGTTTTGTTTGGTTTGGCTGTTGGATAATTATTGGTTGTTGACTTGTCATTGGATAGTGTGTTAGAAGGAGAACGGATAACTATTGGTTTTGTTTGGTTTGGCTGTTAGATCATTATTGGTTATTGGCTTGTTGTTGGATAGTATGTTAGAAGGAGTACGGGATAACTCTTTGGGTTTTCGCCCTCAAACGGCATATTTTTAAAGCTAATTCTAGATATTTTCAAATTATCGTCATATTCTGAAATCGGGGGTCCCTTAACCACGCGATCAGTTCTTGTGAGTTACATTGGTCCCGTGCGAGGTGTTCAAACTTCTTTAGGGGTTGTAGGGTGGGCGCTAAGGGGTTTCCCCTCTAACGACACGTTTTCAAGCCTAAGTGTCGATTTTCTCAAATTATTATCATATTCTCAAACTGGGGGTCCCGTGACCATGCGATCGGTTATTGCGAGTTACATTGGTCTTGTGCATAGTGATCGCTCCCCTAAAGGGGCCGCTTGGGAGGCGCTAAGGTGTGGTTTCGCCCTCTAGCAACACGTTTTCAAGCATAAGGGTGGATTTTCTCAAATTATCTTCATACTCTCAAGCCGGGGATCTCGTGACCACGCGATCAGTTCGTGCGAGTTACATTGATCCCGTGCTGGTGTTTGCACCTCTTACAAGGCCGTTTGGGAGGTGTTTTTGGTTTTCTCCCTCAAAAGGAATGTTTGGCAAGAAAATCTGCCTTTTTTGCCTCGCCAAATGCAGCGTGTTGTAGAGATCATTGAAATTGTTATGGGAAGGAGTCACGAATAATATGATGTGTTTTCCCATTTGGAGTTTGATAGAGTATTACAAATACGACTCCTCTTACTACGGGGAGTGTGGTCTTCATCAAGAACCACTAATATAGGACACTCCAAGGAACTCAAAGTGACCCCACAGTGAACTGAACTTATTCTCAGGAGACGAAGGATGGGGAAGCAGTTTTTGCTGAGCTGGTTCGACAATAGCCCCAACGTTTTGAACAATTTGTAGTAGCAGGTTAGACTCTCCATTATGAACAAAATAGGTGGCCTTACAGGAAGATTAAGAGCTTAAAAACTCTCATTGAGGGTTGTTAAGCTGTTAATCTTCCTGTGAGGCCACCTTGTAATGTTGAGTTCCCTGCACCTTGAAATTAATCTCTTACAAACAATACCGCTCACTCTACTCAACAAAATTGAACTCCACCATCTAAAATCAATAATGGGAACACTTTCTATAGATGTAAAAAGCTAGGGATTCACTCGTGGGAGACTATAAGTGTTCTAAAACCGTGCTCTAAATAGTCTTTAGAGTTTTTTCTGGACCAGCGGAGCCACGTAGTCTCCCACGAGTGAATCCCTGGCTTTTTAGAACTATAGCAAGTGTTCCCATTAATTTTAGATGGTGGAGTTCGATTTTGTTAAGTAGAGTGAGTGATAATGTTTGTAGGGGATTAATTTCAAGGTGCAAGGAACCCAACATTACAAGGTGGCCTCACAAGAAGATTAACAACTTGACAACCCTTAATGAGGGTTGTTAAGCTCTTAATCTTCCCGTGAGGCCACCTCTTTTGTTCATAACGGAGGAGTCGGGCTGCTACTACAAATTGTTCAAAACGTTGGGGCTATTATCGAGCTAGCTCAGCAGAAACTACTTCTCCATCCTTCGTCTCCTGAGCATAAGTTGAGTTCCCTGGAGTGTCCTATATTGGTGGTTCTTGATGAAGGCCACACTCCCCGTAATGAGAGGAGTCGTATTTGGAATACTCTATCAAATTCCAAATAGGAAAACGCATCATATTATCCGGGACTCCTTACCAGAACAATTTCAATGAGCTCTACAACACGTTGCATTTGTGAAGGCCAGAAAAGGCAAATTTTCTTGCCAAACATGCCTTTTGAGGGCGAAAACCAAACGCACCTCCCAAATGGCCCTGTGAGAGGTGCAAACACCTCACCCGTGGCCAATTTAACTCGCAGGAATTGATTTCATGGTCACGGGAACCCCGATTTGAGAATATGACGATAATTTGACAAAATCCACACTTAGGCTTGAAAACATGCCGTTAGAGGGAGAAATCCCTTAGTGCCCCCAAGCGGCCCCTTTAGGGGAGCGATCACCACGCATGGGACCAATGTAACTCGCAGGAACTGGTCGCGTAGTCATGGGCCCCTCGATTTGAGAATATGATGATAATTTGAGAAAATCCACACTTAGGCTTGAAAACGTTCCGTTAGAGGGGAAACCCCTTACCCCCCCCCCCCCCCCCAATAGCCCTTTTAGGGGAGCATTTTGCACGAGTCTAATGTAGAAAGTTGGAGCCAATCTCATGGTCACGGGACCCCCAATTTGAGGTCACGTCCCAAAACAAAGAATATACACACTTAGGCTTGAAAACGTGTCGTCGGGGGGTGAAACCCTGTAACCCCCAAACGGCCCTGTAGGCTATATTAGCACCTCTCTCTAGACCAATGTGACTCATAGGAACCGACCGCATGGTCATGGGACCCCTGGTTTGAGATCACAACACAAATTTGTGAATATCCACACTTAGGCATGAAAACATGTCGTTGGGGGAGAAACCCCATAGTGCCCCCCAAACAGCCCCCGTGAGCGGTGCCAACACCTCGCACGGGACCAATGTAACCCGTAGGATCCGACTGCATGGTCACGATAACCCCAATTTGAGGGCACGTCCCAAAACAGTGAAAATACACACTTAGGCTTGAAAACGTGCCTTTGGGGGGTAAAACCACATAGCGCCCGCTTAACGGCCCCGTGACCACATAGTCAGTTCCTACATGTTGTAGAGCTCATTGAAATTTTTCTGGAAAGGAGTCCCGAATAATATGATGTGTTTTCCCATTTAAAGTTTGATAGAATATTCCAAATACGAATCCTCTATTGGAGTGTCCTGCATTAGTGGATTCGGATGAAGACCACACTCCCCGTAATGCGAATATCTGTCATTATGGGGATTGTGGCCTTAATCAAGATCCACTAAACATGCCTTTAAAGGAGTCGTATTTGGAATACTCTATCAAATTCCAAATGGGAAAATGCATCATATTATTTTGGACACCTTTCCAGCACAATTTTAATGAGCTCTACAACACGACGCATTTGGCCAGGCCAGAAAAGACAGATTTTCTTGCCAAACAAGCCTTTAGAGGGAGAAACCCCAAAGAGGTTCCCAAATAGGCCTGTGAGTTCTGCTAACACCTCACATGGGACCAATGTAACTCGTAAGAACCGACCGCGTGGTCACGGGACCCTCAGTTTGAGAGCAAGGCCCAAAATAGAGAATATCCACATTTAGGCTTGAAAACGTGTCGTCGGGGGGGAAAACCCCTTAGCGCCCCTAAACTTCCCCGTGAGTGGCGCCAACAGCTCAAGCGGGATCAATTTAACTTGAACGAACTAAATTCATGGTCACAGGACCCTCGATTTGAGACCACGGCCCAAAACAGAGAATATCCACACTTAGGCTTGAAAACGTGATGTCAGGGGGCGAAACCCCTTAGCACCCCCTAAACGGCCCCTTGAGCGGTGCCAACACCTCACACGGGACCAATGTAACTCGTAGGAACCAACCACGTGGTCATGGGACCCTCGTTTTGAGAGCACACCCCAAAACAGAGAATATTCACACTTAGTCTTGAAAACGTGTCGTCGGGGGGCAAAACCCCTTCGTGTCCCCCACGTGACCCCGTGAGTGGTGACAATACCTCGCACGGGTCCAATCTAACTCGAAGGAACCGATTGCGTGGTCACGCGACCCTCGATTTGAGACCACGGCATAGATTTCAGAATGCCTACACTTAGGCTTGAAAATGTGCCTTTAGAGGGTGAAACCTCGCAACGCCCGCCAAACGGCCCTGTGGGCGGCGCCAACACCTCGCTCGGGACTAACGTATCATTCATAAACCGACCGCGTGGTCAAGGGACCCCCAATTTGAGAGCATGGCCCAAATTTCAGAATGCTTACATGGTTCACGGGACCGCGGGGTCACGGGTCCCCGATTTGAGAGTACGGGACCCCAGCGAGGTCACCCAAGGAGCACTTGCAGCAACTGAACGATTAGCCTCCCAAATTAAGGATTTTTTTTATTATTAAAGTTGGTCACTGCCCAAAGTCGTGACCATGTTTTCTGTATAGTAAGCTTGGGTACAACCCAAAGCCGTGACTATGTTGACTTCTACAGAAAACATAGTCAGGGCCTAAAGTCGTGACGAAGATTAATAATAAGAAAAATTGTGACGACTTTAAGCCGTGACCAGGTTTAATTGTACACAAAACATGGTCACAAATATGGGTCGTGACTAGATGGTGTTTAAATTGGGTGATGGTCACGGGTTTGGGCCATGACCATGATTGAAAATAAGGTCAGGGCTATTGGCTGTGACCATGTTTTTGACTATCAGAAGTCCGTGACCAGGGAAGCAGACCAAGGATTTAGGCCATGACCACCGTAATTAGTCATGCCCGATTTGGTCAAGGACCAAATCCGTGACCCCACTACCTGGTCAGGGATAAATTCCATGACCAATCGCCCAGTTTGGTGTAGTGCATTCTCATCACCCAAAGAAAGAAGCACCGCAGCTCGCCACTCCAATTATGCCCAGTCATTTATGGACCCAAATTCATTATTAGTGTTACTAGAAGTACCCGCCATTTGGGATCTTGTGAAAAATGGACTTAAAAATGACTTGTATATAGAGAAATTAAGAATTTTAATTATTTGGAGGTGTGAAAAATGAGGAGGGTCCTCTCTTTTTTTATAAAATGCTAAGAGGTATGCCGATCAGCAATTCCCTAGTCCTACCTATCGGCAGTGACCTTTACCCTTCCCTAAGAATCCCAAGAATCCATGCTCTATGCCGATAGGCACCTCTCCAGACTTGCCTATCTGCAGTCCCCTCAAAATTTTTTCATAAAAATGCCAAAAAATTCGAAAATTGCTCGAAAAATTCAAAAAAATCCCCAGAAAATCCCTGCAAGTCGAGGACATTTGTCCTTCGAGAAAAACTCATAGTGAAGCATCAAACCAATTATAAAATCTCAAAATCCCCAGAAGGATAATTTCCACTCACTTTCGTCGTTAGCATATTCCTCAATGAAACCAAAGGTGAGCCTGCACCAAAATACTCTACGTATTCCCTAGTGGAACTGCAAGTCAGCACACTCCCCATAAACTACATCTTTAGGTCTATAGAATTGACCTCGACTCACTGAATTGATCATCCTAATCTTTAAGTCTGCATAATTAACCCTGACCTACTGAATCGATCTCTACATCTTTAGGTCCACATAATTGATCTAAAGACGCTGAATAGGTTGTTACATTTTCAGGTCCACATAATTGTCCTAGACCCGCAAAATGGGTCGCCTCACTCTTTAGGTCGCCAAAACTGACCTTGAACTATCGAATCAATCTCTACATCTTTAGGTCCACATAACTAACCTCAACCTGCTGAATCGATCGTTGCATCCTTAGGTCCGCATAATTGACCTCAACCCGCTGAATCAGTCGTTACATCTTTAGGTCCTCAAAATTGACATCGTCGTTGAATCGATCGCTATATATTTAGGTTCGCATAATCGACCTTAACCCGAAGAATTGGTCGTCACAGTCTTTAGGTCCGCATAATCGGCCTCAACCCTCCTTAGATTCACATAATTGACCTCGACCCTATGAATCGATCATCTTTATCCCCTACTTCCATAGAATTAATCTAAATCCTCTTCTCCAACATCGATTAGGTGTTTCTCTTTCGATGACCTTCACTAATTCCAAGCTCTCCTATCCAGGGGATTTGTGGAAACCCCATCCTAGGAACCCCCTCAGCACACCCTTAGGTTCCTAACACTCCTCCCTATGTAAACCTTATGTCGTACTCATAGTACTGATCTGGAAGCCATCGAACGCTCCTAAGCCCCATTTAACTCTGATCAACTCTCCAAACTGAGCAAAATTTAATGAAATCTTGAAGGTATCTAAAACTCCTTTCTAATGGTACACTCCATGCGTGAATCAGCCTCATGGGCCGCATTACTCTGAGTACTGATCTTGAGGCGACGAGTATTCTCGAGCCACATTTGACTCCAGTAAACTCTCCGACTTGAGATAAGCTCAATGACATCGTAAAGGTCTCTGAATTCCCTATCCAATAGTCCATGCCATGCACGAATGGCCCATTCTACTCCAGAGGGTCATCGGGCACTTTTGAGCCCCGTTTAACCTTAGTCAACTCTAAAAATCGAGAAAATCTCAATGAAATCTCGAAGGTCTCTAAATTCCTTCTCCAACAGTCCATATCGTGCACGAATCGACCTCGTGGTTTGCACAAACTATTGATTTTCCTTCAAAAAAAAACGTCTAGATACCATTGGGCGCTTTCAAGCCCCGTTTGACTTCAGTCAACTCTCAAACCCGGTAGTGACTTAATGAATTTTTAAAAGACTCTAAATTCCCTATCCAGCGGTCTCGATCGTGCATAATTCGAACTTACGTTTTTCATTTTATCCCCTTTTTCCCAAAAATATCCGTTCCAAACTGCCTATAGGCACCCCAGACCCCCTGCCTATCGGCAGGGTGTACTTTCCTTGCCCAACAAGGCAAGAATTGTATCGATAGAAAGGCCAGGGGCCATGCCAATCGTCACCCTTCTAAACCTAAATGGCACTATATAAAGGATTCATAACCTCACTCTTGATGAGGTCCCTTTCAGCAGTTAGCAAATATTCTCTCGAAATCAGATCTTTCTCATTACCAAAAAAGTCCATTTTCCAACATTCCCGCACCTCACTTTCTTACCAAACTTATTCATTCACCTCACCTTATCATATTACCTTTATATCACTATAAAAACCAGCCTACATACATTCTAAATTCAGCAACAAAGATCTATAAGGACTTCCATTCCTCACCCATTTTCTAGTTTAATCATTTAAGTGTTATTATTCATTTTATTCTCATTTTGTAATATCTTCTAGTTTTGTTTCATTATCTCACATCAAATAATCTTCACTTTTGTTATTGGTATTGCACACAACTTATTTTCATAAAAATCCAAAAAAGACAAAAAGAGGGTTTATTCATAAACTCCAAAAGTAATATTTCTACTATTTTCTCATTCATTCACACTTAAATACATTTTCTTTTAATAGTACTCAAACAGGAGTCCTACATTTGGATTTATGGGTTGAATCC
Organism: Sambucus nigra; assembly: GCA_949130495.1. Lineage (NCBI taxonomy): Eukaryota > Viridiplantae > Streptophyta > Magnoliopsida > Dipsacales > Adoxaceae > Sambucus > Sambucus nigra. Next base: position 315,540,737 of record OX422209.1, on the reverse strand, counting down.
CACCTCTATGCTATTTTCGAACTGCGTGGACTTCGATTTTCCTAGGACTACATACGTGAATTTCGTTTATCTCGAGATTCAAGTTATCCCTTTTCACTTCATGTCTTTTATATTGTATTTTATCTATTTTTCTGAGTCTTGGATTCCTACATATTTATGTCTCGTCTGATATGCACATTCACTCTTAAATAGCAATTCATGATTCGGCGAACACTTACATCATATGTTTATCAGTATTTTTAAGTACACTCCTATGATGAATCCGCTCCATCATTTCGTGACGTGAAACGGATAATTCCATTCTCCCCTTATTCATATTATACACATGTACACACACATCACAGAGAAAAAAGGAGAAGATTAACGTAGCCTATAAGAGATCAAAAGGGGGGAATGGGTGCCTAACACCTTTCCATTCCGTAACTTAGTCCTCGAACGTTCGAATAAGTTGGTTTTTTATACATCAGTATGACCTTGATGTTGTTCTCTCGAGATGGGGAGATTCTTTTGCCTCTGTTAAGCAAAATAGGCTGGTGACTCCATCTCTTCATCTTACCCCCATTTGACGATGGCCAATTTTATATCTGAGGCAGATCGCGAATACGCTGACATGAGTGGTGGAAAGAGGACTTTCATATCCTTTAATAACCCACATGCGCATGGGAAAAAGTGAGAGAAAGAGAGAGGGGGGCCTTTTTCTCCTTCTCCCCTCATCCCTACTTCGAGGCTGATCCCACGCTGAGAAATCCGACCCGAATGGCCATAGTAACTCTTGATGAAACTCAATCTACCCTATTTAGATATATAACACTTCTTCCAACCTACCTCCTATCGACCCTCTTAATAAATTGATCCAAAATGACCTTAGCTTTAAACGACGTACCCAATGTAAGTCCCAAATAAGTAGACAATAAAGCGCCCACTACTTTACACCCGATCACTTCAGCCAGAACATTGGCCCCCTTGCCCCTACTAGTGTCATTTCATACTTTTCCACATTAATGCGCAATCCTGAAACTGCCTCGAAACACATCAACATGGACTTTAAGCATCTCACTTGATCCTCCTCCGCTCCACAAAAAAATATGGTGTCATCAAAAAATAAGAGATAGGAAATGCAACATAAAGAACCTATTTTATCCCCCACCTCAAAACTACTTAACCTACCAGCCTCAGCCGTAGTAGTCTATCTTAAAGTAAAAGAATATATCTAATGGTTCAAGAACTTGTCTAATAGTTCAAAGAATTTTATGACTGGTAAATTCAGGAATGTATTGAACAGGACCATAGGTGAGATTCAAGTTTAGGTGCTGACTAGGTTAGGCTTATATAATTTCAAGGGTTTTCAAAGGGTGCATAGGTTTTTAATCTCGAGGGTTATAAGTATTGTAATTATTGCACAATTATTACTTTGTTGTTATGGGTGAGATTCAATTTTACTTGGATCTAAATGTCTGCAAGTTAGGAAACCATTGTGTAAGTAGGTCTGAGATCATAATTCAAAGGAATTCGCGTCCAAGAAAAATCTTGGTTGTGATACTCCCTTGATATACTTATAAATTTTGATTCTTCCAGTAAACTTAGCCAAATGATGCATATTCAATAGAATATCAAATAAGTTAAGTCTGAGCATCAAGGAATAAATAAGAAGTTAGTCAAAATCTATAAGAACAAATTGAATTGACCAAGCAAGTATGGTATGCTTAACACGAAAAAACCATATTATGTGCCACAACAACTTTGCAAATAACACCCCATTGTTTCGAGTGATTTTAAGATAATTAAAATAGAGTGCAATCATGATTATTTAGTGTAATTGTATGTTGTTAAATGGATAAAGGAAATAAATTATGGGGATGTAATTTGGAATGTTTTAGTAGCTATTTCGAAGTCGATTTAATTATTAGTTTTGGGGAGTATAGACCATTTTCTCAAGAAGTATGCCCACACTCTCTAAAAATCTAGTTTATCCCAAGCCCACTACTTATGCCTATATATATTGGTGAAATCTAGGTTTTAAGATGCATATTCATTACTGAGTGTTAGAGGTGGAGAAGAAAAGTACTATTCACATTTTTGTATAGTGGTGTAGAGAGACAAGGTCATATCTCATTCAAAACACCAAGTATTCATCTCCAAGAGTACCTGCACACACAGCCTTCTTTTGTAGGATTATATACTAGAATATTTGATACTTTCAATGTGTTTTATCAAGGTTTTAGAAGAGAAGAAAAGTTTGACCCTTCATCTTCTTCAAAGTCTATTTTTCCTTAATATTTATGTGTTGCTTTCATGGTGGGATGATGGCGACTCCAAACTAATAGAGCACATGAGAAACATGTCAATGTGTCATATTGTAAATTGTCTCTTGGTCATCCATTCGATTATAGAGGACAAGATCAATTAGTGCTTTGGTGCTTGTAGTCACGGTCCATCGTAAATTGGATCAGACATACTTAACGTTCGACTTGTTGAGTGTTACAAATAGCCCTCATCAAAATAATACACACACACACACATACACACACACACACATACACACACAGATATATATATATATATATATATATATATATATATATATATATATATATATATATATATATATATATATATATATATATATATATATATATTAAATCTCTCCAACATACCAATTTTTTATAATACTAACAAAATTAAATTTTCAAAACCAAACTTCATATAGATGATACCCATAATGGGAAGGTCATTTACAAAAAAAATCAATTCAAGTATGGGTGAGATAATAACAGGGGAAAAGCACGGCACAAGTCTATAAAGATATACGTCAGTCGTTATTCTCGGTTCCCACCGCTATGCAAAAATAAAACTATGACTACACTATTTTAAGGGAGTATAGCGGTCAGTCCGGGTATCGAATCCATAGAGACAAGTTGCTAGAATTTAATTAGTTTATTACTTCTCGAATAAAAGTGTAAAAGGTAATGTTGACAAAAATAAAAAATAATAAAGGGAAAATATTATTCTAGGCGAGTGTAAATTCAACTAAGATTAACAAAGCGAAAAAAATTATAGGTTGCGCTAGATATCCCTCACCTCGAGTTAATTGGTATAAATGGTTACATGGGTTCACGAGTTATTAAGATTGAGTCTCGTTTCGTCAATTAATTAAATCAAGAGTTGTCACACCCCTAAATTCGTATAAAAGACTACTATGATTTTGGCATCAACAAATAGTCCGGAAATTATACACGCGAGGTCGTAAATACGGAGCATACATGATATACCCCGTTAAATCTCCTAGGCGTAATAACTAGGACAACCCAATCGAAGTTAACTCATGAACACCCATCCTCATAGCAAATCAACCCTAGGTGAGTTCAATCCAACACAACCTAATTTAACTTAGCCACTAGATACGATTAAAATCATAAATTAACTAACTAATTAATTACAACCGACACTAATTAAATAAACTACAACAATTTAACTACGATTGAAAGTTAAATATAAACCATGAAAATAAAGGAATAATGTATAAATAAGGGCCAGGAGACAATGAATAGTACTAGAAGATTACATTAATGATGGAGAAATCCAAGAAGAAAATAGAGGAGGGTGACTCCACAACAAAACCCCCAAATCTCCAATCCTAGGTCTAAACTAACTAAAGAGATAAAATGAGATCCAAAACTAGATATCTTCAAAAATAAACTAAAGTTGCTATTTATAGTAAGTTACATTCATAAGAAAAGAAAAGGAAATAATAAATGAAAAAGGGGCTAAGCTAGAATTAATGAATAAAAGAAAAAGAAAAAAGAAAAGAAGGCAACAGCAAAGACACGGCCAAACAAGGGATCGATCGACCGTCGGTGATAGGTCGATCGATCGGTGAAAAAGGACAAATCCTACTGGATGCGCTGCAATGAAAAATTGGATTTATCGGTCGATCGGTGGAGCTTGGTCTGTCGATCGTTCGACTCAGACCTGCTGCAATCTCACCATACGCTAAAACCGAGAAGTGCTACTCCTATGTTACAAAAGTCAAGAAACACAATCAGCTTCCTCTCTATTGCAATTTCCAGAACCCCACTGCATTAATTGCCCACAGTATTACAAGCCGAGACCTGTAATTGTTGGACCAAAGTCCATAACCCATTTGCGTGTAATACGCCGAGACCTGCTCAAATAGTGTAATGGCCAAGGACCCACCACTGAAGTTTAGACCTGTAGCTATGATCGAAACCCCATATCGTGCTCCGATTGGTTTGTACTCGAGACTTGAGAAAAACTCGGTGTGTGGCCCAAATATTCATTAACAAATACCTCTAGCTGCAAAATGGTTCAGGACATGGTGCTCATTTCATTATTTGTTAATTATTAAACTATTTTCCTTTTTAATAATTAACTTATAATTCTCCCTCCGCTCAAAGGCCCGTACAACATTCGTTTGGACTCGAATTTGTGCGCCGTTCACGGCCACATGAATCTTGGCCCTAGAGCCTTGACTTTCGTGAAGACTTTGGGAAAAAATCCCAATGTGTAAAATGACGATAATGCCCTTGAGCGTGCGATATTCGAGTGAACTTTACCGGAATGCACCCAAACTTCATACTAAGCACCGTAACACCTACAAAAGCTCAATAATACCTCAAATAATATGTTAGCATATAAAAAGGAGGGTGTTTGGTTAATGAGCATAATTATAGGCATTAAAGTACCCTAGGGGCCTAAGATGCATAAGTTTTGAGGGTAATAACTGCAATGATTTGGGACGAATCACACCCCCTAACTTACTCATTGCTTGTCCCTAGCAATGAAATTCAAAGTAAGAAAAACTATGAGAAAACCACAAAATAGGAGATATATACAAAAGTGATAAAAACCACTTTCGTGGGAGAACGATTGCATTTAGCATATGCAATAAGCCGTTAAACCCCTAGGTTACCCTAGTGGACGAGCGTCGTCTCGTAAGGGTTTTCAAGGATGAGACCCAAAAACATCAATGTTTCCTCAAAATATGCCTAATCACATGCGACAAGACCAACAATAACGAAAAAAACTTCAAACACATCATTAGCACAGTGAATGAATTCACACAGAAGTCCGCATTATTAACATTATAGAATGAACCTCATCAAATTGAAACCTTAAAATGTGGGAGGGGAGCGAGCACATGAAAAGTATGATTTGGCAAACACTTATATAAACCTAAGAATAAACATAAAAGTGTGCATATATGTCAATCCTCACTGAGCACTACGCTCAACAAATGAAATCATTATGAAATGGGAAGTAATATATGGGACATGCGGGCATAAAGAGTATATGTAAATAGAAACAAGGTCACGCACATGACACAAATGAAGAACGTTATATATAAAATGAAAAGGTCTAATCTCAATGAAAGATGTCGCGCATTAAAGGAGACGAATGCATTTTCACAAATTATCGCAACTATTAAAAAATTTGAATTGAATCACCATAGGATCACATAGGACTTGTATATGGGTGTAATCTAGGTTTGGAGTTATGGTGATGAAATGAAGGTTAAATATGTACGGATTCAAATTGTTCGGGGATGAAAACTCGAGATAATGGAAAATGTGGGCAATTTCAAAAATTGGACAATAACTTCCGTAACAAGCATTGAATATAATAATGGAGAGAGTAAACAAAGCTTATTTAACACTATACATAACATATACAAATTTTGCTTTGTTTTCTTTTCTTCTTTTCCTCATTTTTTTCTTTTGTTTTCTACTGTTTTCTTTCTTCTCTTTTTCTTCTCTTTGTTACTTCTTTTCTTTAATTTTCTCTCTCTCACATGCTTAATTGCAACCACAAGACAATAACCTCATTCAATCCCAAGTATCATTCCAAACAATGGTATGGAAGGTAATATGTATGGTTTAAAACTCAAATCTGGAGTTAGTTATGGGATTTGGGGTTATGAAACGAAAGGCTATATTAAGGCTCAAAAGGGTTGACGAGGGAAAATATATAAAGTAAGGTCAAGGTCAATATGGGTGATATAACAAAGTTGGACTATGATAATTTCCAAAAGTTTACTCAATTATTGAGTCAAAACAAACTTTGAAAATCATGTTCAAGTAACACATTTCAAGATATAAACTCAATTAATGAATGATCAATGAAAGAATACTGAGATTGCCAACAATTGTAACATTTTCAAAGAGGAAAGATAAGTGTATAACACTCACAAACGAAGGAAATCACAAAGCTCACTAGGTGTAAGTATATACAATGCAATAAAAGATTGCCATGTTATAAAAATCTTAATACAATAAATCAAGAAAAGTGCATGTGCTCATGGGATTAAAGTTCAATTCATGAAGTTATTCATAATATCAATAATTGAGGACTAAAGTCTAATAATTTCTAAAATCGAGAACATGCATCATTGAGTTGTCTATTGGATCGAGCAATTATTAAATTTTATCATCGAAAACAAAGGCAAAATGCCCAACAAAGGAGAAAAAAGAAAGAAAATCTTTTTGAAATTTTTAATTTTTACAAGAAAAGCATGCTTGGAAAGAACATATAATCAAATCAAAGAAACTACCAATGAATGGATAAAATATCCCACACCCCCAACTTAAAACATGACATTTCCCTCAATGTGAATTAAGAACTAAGTTAAAGAGAGGAAAAGACTAATATTACCCAAAATGGAGCGATCTCGTGAAAGTACAAGTCCAATAATTCTACAAAACATGTTAGTACCAAGCATAGCAAAAACAAATAACAAAAACTTAACTAATTACACTAGACAATAAGTAAGAATAAAGAAGAAAAGGAAAAAAATAAAACAAGAATAACTATTTACAACCTACAATTTTAAGTTCTAGCTAACTATACACTAGAAGTTGAAATTTTTAAGGGTCCACCCAAAATACGATTTGACTTTGGAGGATCAACGAGGGACCCTCCCTTTTATGCATACTTTCCAGACAATAGGAATTCCGTTCGAACAACGGAAGGCATGTGTAAGGCGGAAGAAATGAACCATCCCCAATTAAAAATTTTGGAGGGAGGATGGGAGATTTGGATAAAACGGGTGACAAAACACATGGGGGCAAGAAAATAGAATTTTCTCCCAGATATTTTGCGATTAGAATGGGAGGTGGTGCACATGGAGGCAAAGATGCATTCAAAGAAACTCGAGAAAATAATCCTTGTTGGTCAAAGGGTTAAATGTTTTAAATTTTAGCATCGATTCATCGAGTACTTGTATCGGTTCGATAACGGAGAATGAAAAGGGGGAGGAAAGAAATTCAAACTCAAGAGATGAGTCATCGTCGCTTGAAAATTGAGTTTCGAAGGAACTAAGATCATTTTCAATAAAATATTCTTCTTTGGGGGCCAAAGAAGAAATCATTTCATTACAAATGGATACTACATCCATTTCATCCTCACTTTTATTATCTATTAAGCCATGGGCCAAGTCAAGAATGGTTCGTTCCAAAGTAGGCACCAATTCCTCATCTGGTTCAAAACATTCTTCGACTTAGAAAGTCTTGGAAGAAAAATCATCTTCGGATTCAAATAATAAATTCAATTCATGCTCCCAACAACGATTTTCTTCTCGATAGAGATTTTTAAATTTTTCATTTTCAAGCATGCTCAAGCCCTCGCCGAAAGTCATAGGCTGCGGCATGGATTCTTGATAATGAAAACTTTTGAAATTATCCTCGGAACAACTATAAAAATCATCATTATAAGAATTTTTAAAGCTATTGCAAATCGTTTCAACATTCTTATAAGAAGGATTTCAGGCCCAACATCGTAATAATTATTCCCAAAACTTCCATAACCTATAATTTGACTTTCGTTATACTCGCCCAAAGACATTTTAGATGTTGCAATTGTTTGGGCTTGTAAGTATTGACCAAAAGTCATAGGGGTAGGGAGATTTTGAGAATCATCACTATGATTATCGAAAGAATTGTAATAAGACATGCTTACCCCAACAAAGGCTCAAGATGGAAAATTTCACAAAGATATTTGCGGCCAAAAAATTCAAGCGGTTTTTGGTGCTCAAATGTATAAGTCCTAAAAAAAGTTAACAAAAAATGCAAATAGAAAGAAAATACTAAATCAAATAAATTATAAAACCACAAGTCCCCGACAACGGCGCCATTTTGATAACAGGGGAAAATCGCGGTGCAAGTATATAAAGATATACGCCGGTCGTTATTCTCGATTCCCACCGTTATGCAAAAACCTAAACTATGACTACACTCTTTTAAGGGAGTATAGCGACCAATCCAGATATCGAATCCATATAGAAAATTCGCTAGAATTTAATTGGTTTATTACTTCTCGAATAAAAGTGTAAGATGTAATGTTGACAAAAATAAAAGATAATAAAGAGAAAAGATTATTCTATGCGAGGGTAAATGAAACTAAGATTAACAAAGAGAATAAAAACTATAGGTTGCGCTAGATATCCCTCACCCCGAGTTAATTGGTATAAATGGTTACATGGGTTCACGAGTTATTAAGATTGAGTCTCGTTTCGTCGATTAATTAAATCAAGAGCTATCACACCCCTAAATTCTCCTAAAATACTACTATGATTTTGGCATCAAAACATACTCCGAAAATTACACATGCGCGATCGTAAATACGGAGCATACATGATATACCCCGTTAAATCTCCTAGGCGTAATAACCAGGATAACCCAATCGAAATCAACTCATGAACACCCATCACCATAGAAAAGCAACCAAATCAACCCTAGGTGAGTTCAATCCAACACAACCTAATTTAACTTAGCCACTAAAGGTGATTAAACGCATAAATTAACTAACTAATTAATTAAAGCCAACACTAATTAAATAAACTACCACAATTAAACTAGGCTTGAAAGTTAAATATAAAGCATGAAAATAAAGGTACATTGTATAAATAAGGGCTAGGAGACAATGAATAATACTAGAAGCTTATATTAATGGGGGAGAAATCCAAGAAGAAAATGGAGGAGGGTGACTCCACAACAAAAATCCCAAATATCCAATTGGTCTAAACTAACTAAAGAGATAAAATGAGATCCAAAACTAGATATCTTCAAAAATAAACAAAAGTTGCTATTTATAGTAAGTTATATAAATACGAAAAAAAGAAATAATAATAGAAAAAGGGGTTAAGATAGAATTAATGAATAAAAGAAAATGAATAAAGAAAAGAAGGCAACAACAAAGACACAGCCAAATAGGGGACCGGTCGACCGCCGGTGAGGGTCGATCGACCAGTGAAGAAGGGAAAAGCCTACTGAATACACTGCAAGGAAAAATGGGATTTACTGATTGACTAGTGGGGCTGGGCCGGTCGACGTTCGACTCAGACCTATTGGAATCTCTCCATACGCTAAAACCGAGAACTGCTACTCCCATGTTACAAAAGTCAAGACCCACAATCAGCTTCCTCTCAATTGCAATTGCCAAAACCCCATTGCGTTAATTGGCCTCAGTATTACAAGCCGAGACCTATAATTGTTGGACCAAAGTCCATAACCCATTTGTGTGTAATACGCCGAGACCTGCTGAAATCGTGTAATGGCCAAGGACCCACCACTGAAATTCGGACCTGCAGCTATGATCGAAACCCATATCGTGCTCCGATTGGTTTATACTCGAGACTTGAGCAAAACCCGGTGTGTGGCCCAAATCTACATTAACAAATACCTCTAGCTGAAAAATGGTTCAGGATATGGTGGTCATTTCATTATTTGTTAATTATTAAACTATTTTCCTTTTTAATAATAAACTTATAATTCTCCCTCCGCTCAAAGGCCCGTGCAACATTCGTTTGGACTCGAATTTGTGCACCTTTTGTAGCCACATGAATCTTCGCACGAGAGCCTCGACTTTCGTGAAGACTTTGGGCAAAAATCCCAAAGTGTAAAATGACGATAATGCCCCTGAACGTGCGATATTAGAGTGATCTTTATCGGAATGCACCCAAACTTCATACTAAGCACCGTAACACCTATAAAAGCTCAATAATACCTCAAATAACATGTTAGAATATAAAACGGAGGGTGTCTGGTTAATGAGCATAATTATAGGCATTAAAGTACCCGAGAGGCCTAAAAGGCATATGTTTCGAGGGTAATAAGTGTTATGATTCCGGACGAATCATGAGATTATCATCAAAATTTTGGATGGTAAGAAATGCACAAATAAATATTATTTAACCACTCAATGGTTGCTTTTTTTTAACTTTTTATGAATGATATCCTCACTGTGGAGATCATCTAGACCAAGTTTGGTTTAAAAACTCATATTTTATTATTTTTAAAATTGATATGTTCTTTATGTATGTTTAATGAGGTATGTTGGAGTTCTTAACTGTATATTATTATATGTATATACATATTAATACATGTAATAAATTACATCAATATAATGTTGATAGAAATTAAATTAATAAAACAAATTTGAGTATGTTATTATCCCCTATGATTAAAATACGATGTTCAATAATGAAAATATTGGACTCAAATATAATGAAACCATACTATAAAAAAAGGATTTTCGCAAAAACATTAGAATATTTATTATGAGTTAAGCTATGTGATATGGGGTGAGTACCACAAAAGAAAAATTCTAAATGAAAAGAACATTAATCTCAATATGTTTGGTACAAGGAATTTTGAGCTAGATTTGTAGAAAAAATTTCCCATAGTTATTAGGGTGATGATAATATGTTCCTTAAGGGTGGACACTTAAAACCCAAAAATAGTAGGGACAAAGTTCAGACATATAATTAATAGGGTACATATACACATGTGGAGCATTCATACTTGCTATTTTGAAGCTCAAAACATGTACCCTAAGGGCACGTGTTAACATTTTCCTTATTATTATTACAATGAAGAATTGTAGGCCTAAAATCATGAACATAATTATCATGTAATAAATAGGACAATCAACATATTTCATCAATAGTAAGAGAGAAGTAAAAATATTCTACTTTCACCGTAGATGGAGATGGTATACTTACCTTTTAGCCAACCATGTAATGGGAATGGATCCCAAAAATACACAATAGTCAAATGTTGATCGTCGATTATTGGGATAATTGGCCCATCAACATCATAGGAGATAACATCAAGACAGCACAATAAAGTTTTACAATGAAAGGTTATAATATCTTTAAGCAATAAAATGATACATTTGACAAGAACAAAATGAGAGGGGCACAGATGATGTATAAATGTATTTACAACTAATTGAATATACTCATCGACTCTGAAGAGGGATATCAACCCAAACCCTTCACTAATAAGATTTCCTTTTTCCATCGTCTGATGGAAGAAATACACACTTGGATCAGCTGCAAACTAAAATGTAATAAACTCATTATATACCTGTGCATCTTGTTATAAATCATCAATATCATGATTAGACACATCAACCAATCACACACACCATGTACAATAACTTTTCATTAATGAACTCCACTTACAACGAAAATGATTATTTTTCTATATTCTATATATAGAATATATTGGTTTGGATATTTCTCCAATTCATATCATTATTCTTTATAGTATAACTCCAATATTTCAGTAAACTTCTCCACATTTATCATATATTAGTTCATTTTTAGTTTAGGTTTATTCTGTGAAATGAAATCTCATCAATTAAGAATTCCAAACATTATTATCTTTAGAACTCATCATATTTGGAAATTTTGAGAATATACCCAAAAGTCTAGAAATTATAGTTATGGTCTTAAAGTACTTTATGATCCACCACCATCCCTTTTCAAATATTGAACTAAAGAAATGACTATTTAAAAATGTAAACAATTATATATATATATAGTTGAGTTGGCTTGATTCCATGTCAAAGCAATTGAGTCATACACAAAATCGAGCTATATATAATTGATTAATAGTAAGGACAATAGGTTAAAGAGAGTCTTATCCATTGGAATCTATGGACGTTGAATTAAAGATCTTACGGCTCCTCTATATCAAAGCTTATGTATGACACGTATTCTTTGAGGTAGTTTTGGTTGAATCATCCAAAGCTATCAAACACGTTCATGCTCATATTTTTGAAAAAATATTTTTATGTTCATCAGTGAAAATGCGTTTTGAAAATTATTTCCTTGAAAAATTTTATCCAGATGAACCTTGAGTTCTTCCTACAAGAATATGCATGGTTAGAATTCCTTCCCGTACACACGAATTCATGGACATAGGATTAGGAAATTCCCTATCTATATCCGTCCGCACGGGTTCAAATCACCATCGTTCACACAGTCAGGCACATTTTTGGATAAAGTCTTTTACCGCTGAAAATTATGAACACAAGTTCAATTTTCCACTGTGCGCACGGTTGTAATATTTTACATGTGACTTGATTTGATTCCCAAATCCGTGCACATGGGGATTAAGTCCCACCGTGCACACAACGCGGCCAAAATTTAGAAAAATACTATAAATAGGAGAGTTTTTCCTCCCATTTTAAGAAATCCTTTTCCTGAGTACTTCTCACGTCTAGAGAAAATATTTTTAAGTCAAGTAATCAGGTTTAAATACTCCAACTGTCATCTTCACTCGATATTACAAAATTAAGAGAAAAACTTGAATCAAACCTATAATTTAATAGATTTGTGATATTTAAAATTAAATAATACATAGTCTGAATTCAATTCTAATTATTCTACATTTGAATTTGAAGATTTAGACTCCGAGATCTAATATGATGTGTTTGAACTATTGAAGAGTCCAAGCATGGAGCGATTCGAGCATGGAGAATTTTACATCCATGTCCGATCAATAGAACTTTAAACAGATTTCACATTATAACTTGGGGAGAGTCTCACTATCCATGGGCTTTTGTTAGGGTAACAAGAGAGAGGTACCCTCTTGGTTTTTATAAGGTAACTTTTCAAATCTAATTTGTGTGATTCCAAATTCATCTTATACACATTTTATTTCACACACTAACCTAGATCTAATTTTGGATCCAAAATAATCCATTGTTAAATTGACTTAAGTTTTTTTTTTGTGGGGGGGGGGAGGGATAGGCGAGTAAACCCACACAATTTATTAAAAATAATAGTAGAAAAATACTCTCATGCATGACTATTATAGGCACTAATGGAGGAAAAGAAAAAAAATGGATTTTATGTAACCCTATTATAAAGCAATAGATGAAGAAGGAAAACTTGGGATTTTATAAAAAAAAAACGTTATAATTCAAGGCCACATTCTAACATTAGCAATGCTACATTTATCCATCTTAAGAAACCCTCTAAGAGTATTTGGAAGAGAAGATAAGTGATCATGAAAATATTCAATAATTACTTATGCCCCTAAGTTAGCTAAGTAGTCCACAACAGTGTTTGCTTCTCTCCAAGTATGATTCGATGAGAAATTGAATTAATAAAGAAGAGATAATATTTTGACGAAGTTGGTTTTCAATCTCCATGGAATTCTACAACTTCCTTCAATCATATGGATCAAAACTTTAGAATCAGATTCAATAATTATGGTTTGCAGTCCAAGATTCAAACAGAGATTCAATCCGAATTCCAATGCTTTAGCTTCTGCAAATAGGTTGTTTTGAATACCAAGAAAAGAGTAGAAGCCTACGTTAAAATCTTAAAATTAATCTCTAATCACACCTACTTATCCATTATCACTTGGATTTACCTTAGAAAAATCATTTACATTAAGCTTAGCAAATGCCACTTTAGGTCTGATCCATCTAGTTAAGATGAATTTAGCCTCTGATTTACCTACTGAAAGATTGATTTTTTTCTCAATGAATGAATTCACTTTACTATACTCCCCTTTAAAACTTATATTTTGAGCAATGGAACATTTATTGTCAACCATTTGTGACAGATAAATTGAATATTCATATCAACACCTTCCTAAAAAGAATAATTCCTAGCTTTCCAAATCTCACATACGACAATTATAGGTATAGTAGAAAAGAGAAAAGAGAGATGTCCCTTATAATAGAGTTTAAGCCACCAATACATCAGCATAGAGGTAATTGAATTGAAATTCAATTTTATACCCAACATGTTCCCAAAATAGGTCCAAAACTCTCTAGATAATCTGTTATCCAATAAAGTATGCTTTATTGATTCAATGTAATTTTTACAACATTGACATCTAGAGGCAAACCTAACACCATTTCTTTGATAAAAGTGTCAAGAGGAACTGCTTTGTGAAGAATTTTCCAATTGAAAATTGATATTTTTAAAGGGCAGTGTTTGTTCCAACGGAGATACTAACTTTTCACTTTTATATTATTTTATCTACAAACTTCAAAAGCAGAATGAAATGTGAAATTACTTTATATATGTGGCATCCAAATTAAACATCTCGTACTTTTTATATGTTTTCCTCATCTATTTGATGAACCTTTCTTATCCTGTTTATAGAAGAAGAATTCCCTTCTACCAATAAACAACATATGTTTGTACTTAACCTTAATGAAATTTTCCCATAAACCTTGTTCAGTTTTAAGCTTTTAGACAAGTCTCAAATTGCTTGCATTAATTATATCTTTTAATCTTCTGAAGCTAAGGCCGTTTTCGTCAAATGGAAATTAGATCGTCTCCCAATATATCCAATGAAATTTACTTTCACTACCATAACCCTCCATAAGAAAATAGAAAACAATCTATCAATTTTATTATTATAGTTATGAAAGGATTAAGAGAAGCCAAAGTATGTATTCTATAGAGGATATAACATGTCAAATGATGATTTATTTACCACTAGTGGATAGTATTTTAGATTTCCAACCAAATAATCTAAATCTTATTTTATCAATGAGATCAGAGAACAACAGAATTTTATTCCTGCCTTTAAATAAATAAATAAACTCCCTAGATAGCGGATGGGAAGATATTTGAAAGGGAATCCTAGAATATAAGCTATGCTACACCTTTTATTTCTGCATCTCTCCACATCTAAAGATAAACAACTTTTTACTTTATTAATCAACTAGCTTGAAGCTTCTTCATACTCATTTAAGAAGTTGGCTAGTCTACTAATACTTTTCTTTTCACCATTGATAAATATTATAATATCATTATTAAAGCATAAGTTGGAGATCAAAGGGCAACCAGAGGGGTGAGAGTAAGGAGTAATTGATATTCAAATCATCAAATGGTCAATGCCTCTACTTAAAACATTAGTTGTTATGATGAAGAGAAAAGGAGGTGATGGATCTCATTACTTGAGACTCTAGTTGAAGTGGAGTACACAAAGAGATGTCCATTAATGAAAATAGAAAGAAATTATTGGAGATTAGACTACATATGATATCAATAAAAGTTTCATTGAATCCAGACTTCCTCAAAATAGACAATAGAAATAACCAATCCATTATGTCATTGGTTTTAGTCATATCCAACTTAACTATAACACTGGATCCTCTAGTCTTTCCCCCAATTCTTGAGTAAGTTCTTGAGAAAGAAGGATGTTATCAGAATATTTCTATTCTTGATGAATCCACTTTGGTTTGGAGACACAATTTTGGGAAGCAGTTTTGCCAACCTCGAATTGATGATCTTAGAGATGGTTTTCATTATAAAATTGCCCAAACTTTTTGGTCAAAAGTGAGAGCATGAGGAAGTGTTGTAGATCACAAGGATAACGATAATAGTAGTACTTTTAGAACATATTGGAGGATCTGCACCAATAGAAAATTATGAATGGCTAGGACAATGTCATTTTTTATGATATCCCTAAAAAAATTATGGGAAACACCTCCAAAACCATCAGGTCCAGCATCATTGCCTTAATTAATATCATTTATATCCCTATAAACGTCCTCCTCATCGGTAAATTCGAATAAAGCTTTGTCTTTCTTTCAGAAATCACTTTAGGAGAAACATTTAATAGACCTGATCTTTGAACTATAGATTTTGCAGTCATCAAATATTTATCAATTTTATAGCAACAAACTTTTGGTTCATCAAAGCTATACAAGGAAGGTAATCCATTCCAACAAGTTTTTTTTTCCATTAGTAGGCTTGTTTACCACCCCTCTAACATTCTAGAATAATAAATTTAACATTTAGAAACAGGAGGGATAGAGTTTGCATTAATCTTGGAACTAAACCTTGTTATCCTGTTAAAAAGGGAATCTGTAAGAACTCTATTTCTTGAAAAGGGAATAGCAACTATAACTAAGATAGATATAGTAGGTTTCTTTCTTAAGTTATCTTTCATTTTTCTATATCTCTTCACATTTCTATTAAGATGGGATGCAAATAATTCTAATTCCCTATGCATGGGAATAGAAATTTGTATTTTATCTTCAAAGTCTGAATGAATCTCTTTCTTAAAATACCAGTGTTTTTAATAATCTGGAAGCTCAATATTTCTTAGGGAAAGGTTGTAAAGATCAAAATTTTCAACTTCATTTCTAGTAACATCACAATTTTTTATCTTCTCAATTTTAGTTTGATTCTTCTCTGGGAGGACTCCAATATTCTTTCTCTTGATTGGGAAAGAACTTGACTATATGTTGGGCATTTGGGAATTTTTTTTAGTTAGAATGTTGTCTAGACTGCGACGGATTCTTATGGTAACATTATCTTCAATATATTCATTAGGTTCAGATAAATCAATTGTCAATGGTTTTGGGATATCTTTCATTCTTGGATTGTCTTAATGATTGGCAACAGGTTTCTTGATATAATTCTAGGGTTTGGCTTGAAATTTTTTTTTAGGCTACAATATTAGGTGTGGATGATCTTGGATATGATTTTAAGGAGGGTTTTTAAAAAGTCATGTATCATCCACACTAACTTTCACATGTAATGATAGCGATAACTAGGCATATTTCATAACATAATTCTTGCCAAAAAAACAAAATCACCACATTCAATCCATATTCTTGATGGTTTGTCTTGAAGAACATTGATTTTAATGCACATTCTATTAAGACTAGGTCTTAATATTAAAACTATAGAAGCATCAACTTTAAGAGGCTTTCCCTCTAGTTAGGCAATAGACTACAGTGATGCTTTCGTAAAAAATGTATAAGGAGTGAAGCAAAGTTTATCCACTCGAGTAATTATGCTCTATTCTTCTAGTTTGGAATCTCGACTACACTTGAACATGTGTAACAACCCTCGCTTTTAGGAGGCAAATTTTATATTAATTTACCGCATAAGGTAATTATATAAAATGTTAGAACTCCAGTAAATATTAATTTAATGATTTGAAAGTTAATATTTGCTAGATTGTTGCGTATTTACTGCATGTGAAAGTAAATATCATTATGTTGTATGTTTTATAGTGTCATGTATTTTAAATGACATTATGGTTTAAATGAAACCGAAATTTGAAATGGTTTATAAAAATACCGGATGCCAGTTTAGAGGGCGTAGTCAGTCCCGAAATGTGCGAGACAGTCAAAATAAGTGCCACATTGTATTTTTGTATTTCGGGCACTTTTACCTGGTTTTGACTTAAATGCGTATTTGCGAGTCATTTTAATGTGGTATTAACTAGTTAAGTTGGGAACTTGAGACTTAAGCCCCGATTTTTAGTCTTCCTAATCCCTTAATTTCCTCATTTTATGTCTTAAACATAGAGAGCAAAGGAGAGAAAGAGATAGGAAGAGAAAAGTGGAGAAAGAAGAGAAAATTGGAGATTGAAGATTGGGATTGCCTCTACCACAAAGAAATCTGAGATTTCAAATTCAAGGCAAGTTTTCTACTTGCTAATATGTGATTTAAGATGAATAATTTGTGTGATATTTATGTATTTGCATTTGGGGATCAAAAATGGAAATTATGGTATTTAAACCTAGATTTTGGTTTATGATGATAAAATTATGAATGATAATGGTTACAAATCATGCAGGATAATTTTTGGGTAGAAAAATGTTGTTGGTTGTGTTTAAAATGGAAGAGATTTGAGGTTTGGGAAAATTAGGGTTCATAACCCTTAAAACAAAACTTGGCAAATTCGCAGGGGCGAATCGATTCGGCATGGCTGAATCGATTAGCTAGAGGGGCAGTGTCCAGGTCTGAGTGGACCGAATCGATTCGGCCTGTCAGAATCGATTCGGCCTGTCCAAATCGATTTGGCCTTTATGCAGAAGTCAGGTTTTCCTGACAGAATCGATTCGGCTGGTCTGAATCGATTCGCTTTTCTCACCGAATCGATTCGGCTAGGCCGAATCGATTCGAAAACCCTGCACTTTTGAGTGATTTTCTTAGTTTAATTCCAACTCTTTTTCCTTAAGTTTAGGACCTAAGAACCTTCTTGTATGAAGTAAATTTAGGGTCCAAGAGTCCTTGATGAGTCGAAGAATTTCCCTACATTAGAAATAGGTTATGTGGGGGCTTTTCCGGGGATATGCCAATTGATGTTAGGGAATTATTTTCTTTTAGTTGATCATTATGAGACTAGAAGTTATAGTGTTATGTTTGGGAGACTTTAGAAGCTCAATTGAGCTATGTTAGTATTGATGGTTTATAATATCACCACAAATGAATCTTGGGAGAATAAATTGAAAGCTTATTTATGCATCGAGGTTACAACGATAAGATGTATTAAGTATGGCTCCGGGTATAATATGAGGTATTTACAATAATGTAAATAATTACGGTTTCGGATAAAATAAAACCTATATATGGAAAGAAAATGAAATGGATATGTTAATAATGATGGTAAATAATAATTTACTTAATCATGAATACGATAAATGTTAATTTACTTAAACACACCTCTCTAAATGACATCATCAGGGAAGTTCGCGCGCTTGGTGATGCCCCCTGGCTAATGAATGCAGGGTGGACATATGCGCGATTATGTTATGTTTTCTGCGCTGGTGAGGAGATTCCGGGTGTGGTCTTGACTCTCCCGCAGGCATATGGCCGCTTCCCAATGTCTTGCGTTATAGGTGCCCATGCTGCCTTGTTTGATAGGCCCCTGGAAGATGATGGTCATTTAGGCGCGCGCCCAGTGGGGAAACTCGGAGGGGCGGTCTTAGAATCGTTATATGCATAAGAATATAACCATTCTGAATCAAGTGGGACTTGATGTATGATAAATGCCATAAAGAGCATATGATAATGATGATATTCCTGATAAGGAATGGAATGCCACAAGAGCATATAAATATGATTATAATTCCTAATAAGGAATGGAACTATGAGATATATTAGAGTATATGATGGAAGTTTTAGATTAATGTTATTTATTCATATTCTCTTGCATAACTTAATTAAATTTATTGATTAATTAAAATGTCTTAGATTATGTTTTTAAATTGTGTAGGTAGATTCTCATTTCTGTTAGTCATGATTACTATGCATAAACTGTCATACTTTTTTATTCATCTGGTGATCATATAAAATTGGGCCCTGACCCATTCATATTTATTTTTGCACATGCATCTTGTATTCGCTCAGGTACTCCTCCGCAAGGACGCCTGTTCTGCTTTTCCTATTCCGGTGTTTTTGGCGAGCCGTGATGCTTTGCGGGTATTATGGGACATATTGCAATAGACGCCATCATCCTTGTACTCTAGTTAAGATCAGGTCATTACTCGGGCGTGAGGCTCAAGCCTTTGTAACTGTTTAATGTAATGTATTATATAAATTACTAAACTAGTTTAGTAGTATTTGTATGAGTTTGTTGACCGACAGCATATTCGGTCCATTTTATTGTTTACTTGTAGTTATTGTATTATAATCTTGGGGTTCCCACTTTTTTCTTTTCAGTATTAGGTTGTTTAATTTCTTTCCTTAACTTTAAAAACTAAAATTTTTGGCAACCCGTTTTCTGAAATATTAGGTGGTTATCCTGGATACTTTTTATTTTGTTGTGATGCTGAGAATGATTCCATCCATGATTCATGTTATATTGGAGTATCGGGCTGGCCACCCCTTATTTTGGTGAGCGGGTTGTCACAGATGGTATCAGAGCATCAGGTTCTAGAGTCCTCAGGAATCTGTGTGGATGCCTTATGTTTTCAGCGTTGCTTTTGATTTGACATAGAGACTTAGCATTAAGATCGTTGATTTCTCTTGTGAGATTTCGTTTTTCCTGCCATGAGGTAGGACCCATGGAATCTTTTGCGCATTCATGTGAGATTCGTAGGTTTATTGAAGAAGGACGCCAAGGGAAGGTCGTTGTGAAGGCGTCATGAGACGGAATTACTAAGAACTGTATGTTGTGGTCGGGGATGAGGACTGCTTTGGTGGTCGCTCCCTTTTGTAACATGTTCTTATCTTGATATTGCGACTACTAAATACGGTAGACATAGTTTTCTAAGCACCGCTAGAAGCAGAGAGTGGTACTAAGCTTGGGATTTCATGTAACGTAAATTGAAGTGGATAAGAGCCCATAATAAGGGTCTCATGTTGAAGTAAGATGGATGAGATGCGTCCCCATTTGATGAATGCATAAGGTCCAGGAGTTTGGCCTAGAGGAGGGGTATATAAAGTCCTAGATTAAAAGGATGGAGGAAAAAAAATACTTCACTCATAGGAGTAGTATTGAAATGGTGGGAACGTAGTCGCAATAATTGTGGGTACAGGAAGTTTTGCCCATGGAAAAGCCCAGTGGACCCTTGCAACAGCGAGTTTCTCTGGGGTAATTGGACTGATGAGAAAGTGGATTCTCAAGCATTCACACGAGATTCGGTTAAAGGCCGATAGTGAATAAAGAGTTATACGGTTAGGGAGGCCGTACACCAAATAGAGCCCTTCAGTGGAATGATAGGCTCCCGAGTCAGTGTTGTTAACACTTTTAAAGGAACAGTATCCATAAAACCCCATACGGTGGATATCCGCTCAGGGAGGATTTATTGAAATAAGGAAGGGGAGGCCGATAGTGTGCTCTCTTTGGTTGAGGAAGTTAAAGGAACAACGCAGGCTATTGGTACGTGGAGTGTAGAACCACTCATTTCGATTACGTTGATTAAAGAACAAGGGTAAGGATAAGATGCCTAGTTGGGGCATTGATGGATGTAATTTTGGTTCGAATAAGACTCGAGTACGGTGTCTGAGAACCATTAGTATTAACTCGGGGTGATTGGTATAAATGTTAGTGATAACTCCGCCTTGGTAGTGGGTGGTGTATCCCCCATGATAAGATAGAGTAGTATTGTGTTTACTCTAGATTCGGGTGTGTATATCGAGCTTGTGGTAGTATCGACGCTATTATAGGTAGGGTAATTTTATGACTTCGGTGGTAGGGAAGTTTTATGTTTCTTCACTCGTTATGAGGCGAGTGATAATAATTTTAATTGTATATGTATAGTATGTGTTACTTGTATTATGTGTATAATGCTAGTAAAGATATTTTTGGCTTGATTGGGTTGATAGCAAGCAAATATATTACGAGGCTATCCTACTTCTACTTTCAGATTGGAACTAGTTGTCCTATAATTTTTCTCCTGGATACAGGTTGAGGTTTTATGGGGGTGGTTTTAAGTAAGTAGGATTTTCATTACTTGTTGTGTTATTTTGCTTAAGTGTTTGATTGTTCGTTTGCCTTGTTTGTGTTTGTTATGCTTTATCTCCACGATCAACAAGTTAAGTAGGCATGTGTCGGAGGGGTTCCTTGTTTGGATTTCGCTTTGCGAGACACTCTGCCGCATGAACACTTAACGATGTTATGAGTGGAGAGACGCTATTCTTTACTCTTTCTTTTATTTTATTTATTTTGTTGTTAGAAGTGGGGTTGGAAGGTTTAGCCGAGAATCACGTAGTTGAGTGATTAAGGGCCACTAAAGTGCGAGATAGAAGCACTACATATAGTTCTCTCCTCTGATCGATGTGAGGGAGACTGAGATATGAAGTTGAATTGAGACTTCTGGATTATGCCTTGATGAGAAGGCCGTGTTTGTATAATGGGATATATATTTGTAAGACTTTACAAAAAGTAAATGTCCGATTAATTAAAATCTTTATTTATTTGAATGGTGAAACATAGAAGTAAAATCTTGTTAGTAGGGTTATAAATTAGAATTTTTATCGGTCCCGATTATGTGTCTTAGACCGTTATATCTTGATGACCGACGATGCGAGGTAGTAGTATAACGGGAGGGTTCCTTATTTGGATTTCGCTTCGACGAGACGTCCCACGCATGAAACCGAGCGAATGTCAGAAGTTGAGAAAGGTCTTGGGCACTAGGGATATATTTAGTATTATACGCATATGACTTAGATAGGATATATATAGATCGATCTTAGGTTTATTAGGATGTAAGGCCTTTAGGGCATGTGACGTTGATGTAGGAAGGCGGTAGGGGGTTGACCACATATAGATTATGGGTTAACTTCAAGAGGGATGGGGTACCTAGGAACGAGTAGTATGGAATCTAGAGAGTTTTGGTAGGGTAGGCCAAAGGAGATGAGGCCTCTCTGAAATAGAGTGTTTTGTTGGTAACTCAACTTCCGGGGAGTTAAAAGGATAAGTTGACTTTTGCTCCTGAGCCCATGTTGCTAAGCTCAAGGATAGATTTAATGAATAAGTCTCTACCAGAAATGGGGAGTAATAATACTAGAGAATGGACCCCTTTTTTTATGCATCTCTCAAGTTTAAGATTTTGTGGGAAGTATTATTTCATGCTTGATTTAAAATTCATTGTGGTAGTGATCGCCTTAGAGAAATGAGGCACTACTTCTTGGGCAGGAAATTTGGTATTTCTCATGAGCGATAAGTTGTTACAACATGTTGTGTATTGGAATAGAATTGGTGTAGGGAGTTCATAAATGACTATCGATGGGAAATTTCCCCTCGCTAAGGGAATGCAATTGAGGTAGTAGATGCGTCGAGTAGTAAACCTGTCGGAATTTATGAAGGCATAGAAAGCCTAGTAGAATGAGTATGATTAGGAAGACTTTATAGCAAGAGTATTCATGTCTACAACTAACCATTTCACCTATTCGTGTGAAGATGGGTATATTCATAGACGTCTTCATTTAATTACCGGCACCGAAATGGCCGTGATCCTATTGGGGAAAATGGTTGATCGTTTGACCAAATTATTGCTTTTTCGGCTTTATGGGCGGACTAAATATATATGTAGAGGAGTACGCCCCGCTCTATATGGAGGAATGGTAGAACCGTATGAAGTGCCCATCACTGGTGGAGGACCGAGACTAGATATTCATGTCGAGGGTCTGGTAAAGTTTCCATGAAGGTATGGGAATCGTATGGAAATGGAGTATATCTTACCTAATACCAAAAGGCATATCGTGAATGTAGGGATGATGGGAGTAGTAGTCTGTATGGATGGGAATTCCATTACAATAATTCGTATTATCTCCTAAGGTGTGGCACCTTGAGTAGCCTTGTTGTAACCGGTTGAGTAATTCACATACTCGTTGGATGGAACCAGCAGACAATATGTTCCGTGGACTTGGAGTGGTCTCGGAGCATTTCTTTAAGGATTGGGCTTCTGGAGCCATATGCCTTGATGGGATACGCCTATGTGAAGAAAAGTTGAGTAGTGTTGGGGTTAAGCCATTTAGCATCGGTGTAAGTATCCCCGAGGAGGGATGTAAAGTGATTTAGGGAGTAAAGCGGTTTATTCCGAGTTGTGTGGGTATCTCCTTTCGTTGTAAGGCGGTAAGATTGATAATTCATGAGGAACGATGGGGTGATATGTTAGAGCACAAAGAATGTAGACTGAGTTCGATAGTGACGACCTTAGTCCAAGCCCATTTGGAACGCCACGATAATGAGGGGTTTGTTAAGGGTGTTAGAATGATGGTTTAGGATAGTATACCCTTTATAGGAGTACGGTGTGCCAAAATTTTGAGGGCAAAATTCCCTCGTAAGGGGGGGAGTATGTAACAACCCTCACTTTTAGGAGGCAAATTTTACATTAATTTACCGCATAAGGTAATTACATAAAATGTTTTAACTGGAGTAAATATTAATTTAATGATTTGAAAGTTAATATTTGCTAGATTGTTGCGTATTTACTGCATGTGAAAGTAAATATCATTATGTTGTATGTTTTATAGTGTCATGTGTTTTAAATGACATTATGGTTTAAATGAAACCATAACTTGAAATGGTTTATAAAAATACCGGATGCCAGTTTAGAAGGCGTAGTCAGTCCCGAAATGTGCGAGACATTCAAAATAAGTGCCACATTGTATTTTTGTATTTCGGGCACTTTTACCTGGTTTTGACTTAAATGCGTATTTGCGAGTCATTTTAATGTGGTATTAACTAGTTAAGTTGGGAACTTTAGACTTAAGCCCCAATTTTTAGTCTTCCTAATCCCTTAATTTCCTCATTTTATGTCTTAAACATAGAGAGCAAAGGAGAGAAAGAGATAGGAAGAGAAAAGTGGAAAAAGAAGAGAAAATTGGAGATTGAAGGTTGGGATTGCCTCTACCACAAAGAAATCTGAGATTTCAAATTCAAGGCAAGTTTTCTACTTGCTAATATGTGATTTAAGATGAATAATTTGTGTGATATTTATGTATTTGCATTTGGGGATCAAAAATGGAAATTATGGTATTTAAACCTAGATTTTGGTTTATGATGATAAAATTGTGAATGATAATGGTTACAAATCATGCAGGATAATTTTTGGGTAGAAAAATGTTGTTGGTTGTGTTTAAAATGGAAGAGATTTGAGGTTTGGGAAAATTAGGGTTCATAACCCTTAAAACAAAACTTGGCAAATTCGCAGGGGCGAATCGATTCGGCCTGGCTGAATCGATAAGCTAGAGGGGCAGTGTCCAGGTCTGAGTGGACCGAATCGATTCGGCCTGTCAGAATCGATTCGGCCTGTCCAAATCGATTCGTCCTTTATGCAGAAGTCAGGTTTTCCTGACAGAATCGATTCGGCTGGTCTGAATCGATTCGCTTTTCTCACCGAATCGATTCGGCCAGGCCGAATCGATTCGAAAACCCTGCACTTTTGAGTGATTTTCTTAGTTTAATTCCAACTCTTTTTCCTTAAGTTTAGGACCTAAAAACCTTCTTGTATGAAGTAAATTTAGGGTCCAAGAGTCCTAGATGAGTCGAAGAATTTCCCTACATTAGAAATAGGTTATGTGGGGGCTTTTCCGGGGATATGCCAATTGATGTTAGGGAATTATTTTCTTTTAGTTGATCATTATGAGACTAGAAGTTATAGTGTTATGTTTGGGAGACTTTAGAAGCTCAATTGAGCTATGTTAGTATTGATGGTTTATAATATCACCACAAATGAATCTTGGGAGAATAAATTGAAAGCTTATTTATGCATCGAGGTTACAACGATAAGATATATTAAGTATGGCTCCGGGTATAATATGAGGTATTTACAATAATGTAAATAATTATGGTTTCGGATAAAATAAAACATATATATGGAAAGAAAATGAAATGGATATGTTAATAATGATGGTAAATAATAATTTACTTAATCATGAATACGATAAATGTTAATTTACTTAAACACACCTCTCTAAATGACATCATAAGGGAAGTTCGCGCGCTTGGTGATGCCCCCTGGTTAATGAATGTAGGGTGGACATATCGTGATTATGTTATGTTTTCTGCGCTGGTGAGGAGATTCCGGGTGTGGTCTTGACTCTCCCGCAGGCATATGGCCGCTTCCCAATGTCTTGCGTTATAGGTGCCCAGGCTGCCTTATTTGATAGGCCCCTGGAAGATGATGGTCATTTAGGGGCGCGCCCAGTGGGGAAACTCGGAGGGGAGGTCTTAGAATCGTTATATGCAAAAGAATATAACCATTCTGAATCAAGTGGGACTTGATGTATGATAAATGCCATAAAGAGCATATGATAATGATGATATCCCTGATAAGGAATGGAATGCCACAAGAGCATATAAATATGATTATAATTCCTAATAAGGAATGGAACTATGAGATATATCAGAGTATATGATGGAAGTTTTAGATTAATGTTATTTATTCATATTCTCTTGCATAACTTAATTAAATTTATTGATTAATTAAAATGTCTTAGATTATGTTTTTAAATTGTGTAGGTAGATTCTTATTTCTGTTAGTCATGATTACTATGCATAAACTTCATCTGGTGATCATATAAAATTGGGCCCTGACCCATTCATATTTATTTTTGCACATGCATCTTGTATTCGCTCAGGTACTCCGCCGCAAGAACGTCTGTTCTGCTTTTCCTATTCCGATGTTTTTGGCGAGCCGTGATGCTTTGCGGGTATTACGGGACATATTGCAATAGACGCCGTCATCCTTGTACTCTAGTTAAGATCAGGTCATTACTCGGGCGTGAGGCTCAAGCCTTTGTAACTCTTTAATGTAATGTATTATATAAATTACTAAACTAGTTTAGTAGTATTTGTATGAGTTTGTTGACCGACAGCATATTCGGTCCATTTTATTGTTTACTTGTAGTTATTGTATTATAATCTTGGGGTTCCCACTTTTTCTTTTCAGTATTGGGTTGTTTAATTTCTTTCCTTAACTTTAAAAACTAAAATTTTTGGCAACCCGTTTTTCTGAAATATTAGGTGGTTATCCTGGATACTTTTTATTTTGTTGTGATGCTGAGAATGATTCCATCCATGATTCCTGTTATATTGGAGTATCGGGATAGCCACCCCTTATTTTGGTGAGTGGGTTCACACAACATGCACATAGTATATCTACCAGTAAACCATTGATTTGTCACCCACAATCTAACAAATTCCTCCTCAGAGCTAAGTCTTATCAAAAAATGTTAATGATCAAGAAATCCTATCGTGTACGCATTTTTAAGAGAGAATGTTTGGAAAGTTTTTCTAATGAACTCCATTTAAGGCCTTCCATGAAAAAACGAACCTATGATTGCATGACTAAAATGGGATGCCAATTGTTGGATATCTTTGATGGTAAAGAAAACTATTGGTTCACCTTGGAATGAATTGCAAGGGAACTTCTTCATAAGAAAATGACAAAATTACACTTGCAAAAGATTTAGTCCATGACATTTAGAGTTAAGTGGGAGAGGGTGGTTTAGGTGTTATTAAGTATCCATGGGTGCCATGAAACCCTAGGGAAAACCTAGAATCTCCTAAAAAGAGCTCCAAAAAACTTGGAGAGAACTTGACTTAGGGTTTGCATCTAGGTAATTCACATAATTATCTTTGATTCGATCCTAACTTGTTTAATTTGATTAGACATATTTAGATTTGACACCTATATGCATTTTGATTAGATGGATTCAAAACTTGGTTGAGCTAATCTAAAAATTAGTAGTAACTCACCCCCTCCCTATAGGTTTATTCGAGTTGAACATATTGTGTAGAACACACCACCCTCACTATTTTTTCTCCACTTGTAACAATGTTCATTGTCCTTAGAAGTAGACATGCTATGACTAAAACCCTAGAAATAAATCTTCATCCAAATGAACATCAAATTGTATCAATTGTATCAATAGACCTTGAAATTTTCTATCACAATGTTTTAATTATTTTGCAGGATACAAATCTCACGATCCTTTTAATTTCATTATGGATTAATAATCACGCCTTCCATATTTCTCCAACTTTGATTACTCAATTAACTCGGGTACACGACCAAGATTGAACAAGAATGATCTCCACTTAATTACCAAGAGAGATGCTACCAATACCATTCAAAACCCCCAATTTAAGATCGTGAAGTAATATCCATGTCATTATTATAAAACTATAGGTATAATCATGTTTCCTAGACTCATTTAGTTGTCTTGATTCTGTTGACAAAAACACACTTTGAAACGTACTCTACGTTGATCCAGAAAGCTTGATATTCAAAGTTTGAAGACCAAATTTGTTCATCTACATCTAAGAGCCACCTCATTCCATAACTAATGAGAATAGTGCTTTAGGACAAATGTAAAGTACTTAGATGACTTAGGACACCCACGGTTTACCATAATTAAAATGGATTTTCTTAAATTGAAAAATGTATTAAAAGTTGTGTGCATGTGTATTTGACACTATTTTATGATTTTTTTTATAAACATATGCATATATTTTCATATAAAAATATAATTTGAAAATGTGCATATTGTGTAATTATAGGACTTGTTTTTTTCTAATCTTCTAAAAAAAGTTTCCCAAGTTTACTGAAAGCGTGCAACAGTGTGCGAATTTTTGAAAATGCAAAATATTTGGTCGTCGTCATGATTAAGGTCCGATTCTACGGAGTGAGGTTTCAATAGAGAAAATTAAGGGTTCAGTGGTTGCACCCCAGGGTAGAGTTTGTGTTAGGAAGAATGTTTTTGCAAATTCTCATGAATTCTTTTGCACTATTTTGCCTCGAACTTTGCAAAAATCACTTTTCCAGCCATATCCTTTGGCCAGATTTATTTTTGACATAGTTGTGTGGAAAAAATAACTTTGGTCCATGAGAGCTTGTTTCCACAAGTTTAAAATGCCTATTTATGTGTTTTTTTCTTCCCACAGACAAGTTAAGGTTTTGTTTAGGTCTTTTAAGGATTTTTTTAAATAATTTTGGCCTTAAGTTTTCATCTTTATATTTTTAAAGATCAAAAGTTTTCTTCGTATTTTTGGAATTTTGAAAGATTCCTATTTTATATAGAGTTAAAAGTCATTAGAAGATTAACTAATTCTTCTCAATACTTAACAAATATTTTCAAATCAAATCTTATGATACTTTAAATTTTAGGGGAAATACAAAATTAACCTTAAAGTTTGGGGCAATTTTCAACTTTAGACTTGATGTTTCAAAATTTTCAATGTTAACCTTAAATTTTTATGGAAATTATACCCATCGCCACATGTCTGTTAAAAAACTTAACAAAAATTCTGACGCGGCATCCTACACGGAATGTTTGTAAAATATTGCCCACTAATTCATGACATATGATTCCCCAAATTCAGTCTTACATAAAACCCTACCTTTTACAATTAAAAACTTCTAGATCTAAAAAAATATAATAAAAGACAGCAATTTAATCAGATTAATTGAGTTTAGCACCTCCAAAACCATGGTCTCCACCTAATTCCAAAATTACTTCCACCACCCACCGACAAAACTACAATCTCCACCCAACCTTTAAAAAAGTGTCAAAATCACCACCACTAAGGATATTCACCACCATCACCATCTACTGTAGCACACCAACACTGTTTCACAAAAACACATTAGAACTAATTTTCAATCTCAAATCAAAACCAACAACGCAAAAAAACATTGCAATAGTTTAACATCCCTTTCTTAAATTATTTGTGAAAAAACTAATAGAATACCCATAAGAAATATCCCCACAAGTGGGTAAAAACATTATAAAAAATCCATTGAAACTCCCCATATTGAATCAATTTGGATTATTTTTGTAATAATGTTATTGATATGTGATAAAATACTTGAAACTAAAAAAAATATATATCAATTTCAATTTGAACACATACTAGAAATAAGTTGACATAACTTTACAATGATATCAAAACTGACATTAACATTTAATGAAACCCAATTTGAAAAAAGAACTCACACACACACACGTATATATATATATATATATATATATATATATATGAAAAAAAACATGATGGTTTCATACCCCAGTATGATTTTTCAACCTCAATGTGAAGAGAAAAAAAAAGTCGAACTAAGAGATGGCGTGGGTGTGAACACAACAAGGAGATGAAGAGATCATAGTATAAGAGATAGGAGAGGGGGATAAATTATGGAAATGAAAGCAGTGGTAGAGCTCGGAGATGATGGCAGCAGTAGGAGAGCCCAGAGATGGTGGTGATAAAAGAAAATGTTGGAGAAGGCATTTGGAACCATTTTGTTTAGTGTTTATTTAAATACGAGGCATGTACCGAAAAGTCCCTCAAATATTTTTGTATATACGTTTAATCCGAGCCTTTTTATTTTCCTTCTAAAAGTCCATCGCCACATAAAAACACTCAAACAAAAGGACACATACAAACTCATTTACCCATCTCACTCCACCCCCACCCCCTTACCGGAGCTCTAGTAGAACTCGTCGAAACTCCAGCAATGAGGGGTGGGGTGGTGAGGGGGAGGGGGAGGGGGTACCCCTAGCGCGAACCTTTAAAATATGATAATATTGGGTAAATGTGTGTTTGAGGGACTAAATGAGTTAAACTATATAAGTGTCTTTTTTTTAAAAAAAATAGTATTTATGTTGATGATTATTTGGTAATTGACCCTTTAAATTTTTTAATTCCACGTAATTTACTTTTTTCTTTTCTTTTTCCTTTAAACTTTTTTTAAAATCCATATGACACCATTTTATTGGATATATTTTACAAACATTAATTGTAGGATGTTGTGAGTACAAATAATCACAATTAATGGTTCTAAGCAAAAAAATAAATATTTAATGAGTAAAGAAATATCACGACACAAAGAATTTATGTGGTTCGGCAACTGCCTATGTCCACAGGGTGTTTTTCAGTGTATATTAATTCTTTAAGAGTTTTGAAATAAATAATTACACATCCTTTTGCCCCGGAGTAATGGTTTTGTTTATAGTGATAAGAGCGGTTGACCCTTGTCCAAATTCCTCCAACTGCTGATTGACTCTTTTGTTAATCCATGTTGATCTCCTTAGAGATTATAGATAACAAGAAGGAACCCCCGATATTTATCCCACGTGATACTAATTTTGACTGGAGCAACACATTTCATTTTCCTAAGTTAGGCTTATTTAAGCTACTGCATATTTGGGTCGTTATGATTTGCACCCCACAATTGCCCCTAAAATTCTTCGTCAATAATGGGTTGAAGGATTTTATATGCTCTATTGGCTTAAATGATCAGTTCAACGCTTGAGTCTGCGTGAGGTCAAGCCTTGTAATTACCAAGTTATGAAAAGAGGTACTTTGGTCTTTGGTTTGAAAATGAACTTCTAGTTGCATTAAAAACTTCGGACTTTGTTCCTTATGATTAGGCTTCTGGGATTTCATTTTTGTTTATTCACAAAGATTTTGCACCGTCGTTCTTATACCTTTCTTCTTGCAAAAAGATCATTCATATAATTTATCCTTACAATCTTCCTGTAAGTTTTCCTTGCTCTTTTCTTATTTTTCTTGTGACTGTTGTGAGTTTCTTCATTTCCTCTTCTCTATTATTATTGAGTAGTATTTTCTTCCATCAATTATAGTGTATATTGTTAATGAGAGAACAGTGGGTGAGTTTAGGAAAGTATATTCAATCCCCTCCTAGATGATGATTGATTGTGCCTTCGTTCCCAGAGATTATGCCGATGTTAAGGGTGGTCATTGTATTCACACCCTCTCAATAGCCGAAGGGGGGATTACATTTCCCCCTAATCAATTATTTTTGGAATTTTGTGAGTTTTTGTAGGTGGATCCCGCCTAATGTACCCAAAATACATAGTGTATTATTAATAGGGTTCATCGGATTAATGAGTTGTATGGGACCAATATTGGGATTCTAGAGATCAGATACTTCTACTCCTAATCCTACACCATGGATGGTGTTTTATACTTGAAGGCGAGGACGGCTGGTAGGGTTTTGGTCATCAACCTCCCTGATTCCAATAAAGTTTATTAGGATCAAGGTTTTATTACCCAAAATTGGTAACACCCACCTCATTCGGGGGTGAACGGTACAAGGGGTTTATATGCTTGGAGAGGGGAAGTGATATAGGCTAACACCCACCTAATGATTTGTCTTTTCTTTTGTCCAACTCGATCAAAGAAATAAGATCCCTCTCCTTCTCATTTTAACAAAGAATATTTGATCAAGGTCTCGTTGGTCACTGGTGGGGATCATCCAAGCTCTGCATCTTTCCTTTTGGAGTATAAGAATTCCACCAACATCTTTGTATCTTGCCCAGTGGACATAATACTCGAGGTTCCACTTCCTTCAATTAGAGAGGAAGCTTCTACCTCTTATTCCTATGAGTCCATCAACGTTGAGTCAATTCATGTTTCCGAGGAAGAGTTCATGTCTCCTAGGAAGAGAATTTTTTTATTTGATGGTGATGACGATATCGCTTTTACATCCCCTAAGCCCAAGGCTCCTAAGAGGACTGAGCATGAGGTCCCTTTTACCCCTATATTTATACCGTACTCATTTATTTGAGAGAGGAGCATGAAGGAGAATACTTATTCTTCAACATCCCTGATACCTTCCAAGAAGGGTGATGCCCATAACTCTGGGTGAACTAAACAAGTGATCTACATGGTCAAGAATACCTCTTTGACCTTTAGTCTATTAAAGGTTGGAGTTATCATGCTTTATCATGAGCAAGTCAATCAGATGAAGCATGATCATCTTTCTTCTCATGCTGCTCAGACGTTGTCTCTGGTAAAGTGAAATTTTATCCCACTTCGTCTGGTTTTGTGAAAACTTTAGGATCCTAACTTAATTAATTTTTTTGCGACTTGTGGAGAATTTTGTCGCCATTTTAGATAAGCGCATCGAGCATCCTAAGTTAGACGACCTTAGTTTCACCTTGAAAAATTCTCAATCTGCCCTGGCTGCTATGTAGAAGGCCTATGAGGATGAAAGACCATCCACCAACTTGGCCATGACTACCCTAAAGGATGACCTAGCTCAACTCCACGGTAACTCCTACAAGTTGAAGATTTATCATGACCAGGTGGTGGTTAAGCATGATCAGTTGAAAAAGGACCAAATTGAGGCTCTAACTAATGTCAAGGACGCAAGCTATGACAACATTTTCAATAAGGCCTACGCTCATGCCAAACACCAGTTGGTCTTTATCAAGAGTTCAAACTTTAAGAAAGGTTGGGATGCTGCTGTCACAATAGCTGGTGTCCTAGCTAATTCTGAATTTTTTAGCAAGAACCATCCGAGTTGTCTACTGTGGGAAGATGAGGATGTCAGAGCCGATCAGGAATCTTATAAAGTTGATCGAGGCAAGCATATAGAATTGGAAGAACAAGTTCAGGAAAAAGAAGTCCAAAGCTAGTTAGAATAGTTAGCTTGTGAATATTTTTTCTTTTTGTTCTATGTTTGTAATGACCTTGACCATTTTGGTTATAATGAAAGACTTTATTAATGTTCAACCTTGTCTTACATTATTGTTGAATACCCCTTTTTAATCTTACTTTCTGTAGCATCGAAATGTTCTTAGAGTAATTCCTTCATTTACTTCAAGCTTAGATGGTATTCTTGGTCGGGATGCTAGTGTCCAAGCTCGTCGTGATTTCTCATATGCTCGTAAGACTCTTCATAGGGTAACTCATGCCTATAAGGACCAATTTGCCTTAATGGACAAATTAAAAGATGATGTAAAGGACTTGGGCGACGTGGGAACCCTTATGCAAGAGGAGATGAATTCCCTAAAAAAACGGTTCACTGAGGCCAAGGGCATTGAAGATGTAAGGGATCTTCTATTGAAAAAGCTATTACTTAGGCCGCTTAATACAAGATTAAACTATTGAAGTAACTCCGAACTGTTTTTTGAGGAAACTCTTTTCTTTAAATAAAAATAGATTAATCACAAGATGTGTTTAATAAAACATACACGAAATTTGTTCAAGATTAGTTAACTAGTTTTGAAAAATAAAACTATTAGGTTTAAATCATCACACCAACAAGAATTAGATGAGGAGATGTAGAAAGATTAAGGACAAGGCATTTTTAACGTGGTAAAACCTCACCTAACTGAGGAAACATCCACGATGACTTCTAAGTCACAAACCAAAAATTCACTAAAACAAAATATACAAGTTACAAACTATTTAACACACGTGCACACAAAACAGTCCTATAGAAGTTTAGAATATGTACCCACTGGTTTGATTCTAACTTCTCTGCAGGTCTGATGTTAATGTGGCTTTCTCAGTTTGCTAACTTCTCCACTTTGTTCCAGTCTTAACGTCGACTCTTGTAGATTCAAGATCTTATAGCCAACACTTATATGTTGTAGTGTGACAAGTGTTTGTGAAAGTGCTCTAACACATGCATGCACACACACTTATTTATACAAACAGTCCTATCAAATTACAAATCAGATCTAAATGATGTTGTTTTTAGTTTCTCTCTTCTTTAGAGATAAAAGACTTTATTTTACCTTTCAAATAAACCTAGAATCCAAGGCTACCTTGCTCGAAAAGAGGTTCAAGGTCTTAATCAATTTCAGAGGGTTTTGAAAATACTTTTGAAATTGAAAATCGCCAATTGCGATTCCAACTAGGTCAACAGTCTTGTTTCATAAGAACTACAAACATAAAATATATTTGTTGAATCTAAAGTTTTAAAAAACATTTACGGAACCGAAATCAACAAATACGATTTCTCAAGATGAGAAACTAAAATGTGCAGATTTAACTATAATATGACATGCAATAATCAGATCTACTGTTTCTATGAAAGAGAAATAGAGATCTAATATGAAATGTCTATGTTGGAAACAAGATCTCGATCTCAGAGGATAAAACCTCAAGCAAGATTCAAACCCCCACCAATAACACTCTCAAACACACAGGTATAGTGTTTGGTAGATATTGTTTAGGAGAATTGAGTTAGGGTTTGAAAACGAAAAGGGTTTTTTTTCTCTCTCTGGATTCTCTCTCTTCTCTCCTCTCTTCTCTCTCTATTTAGACGAACTGCCAAAAAAGCTCCCAAATGCTGAGGCTTGGCATCTTATATAGGGGCAAGGAAGGATCGAGAAGGTTGATGCAAATCCAAGGGCTGAGATATCGTCAAGGACTTTTGACATTGATCCAATGGTTTAAGATTAGCGGTGGATTAAACGTCCTCTGATTGGTCTAGAGAGGTTCACAGGGATTGAGTTCAAATGCATGCAGAGCGTTGATAACAAAGATCCAAGGGCTGAGATAACACAATGTTTATGTGTCTTGTAATAAACACAAATCAGACCGGTATAACATGAACAGGTGTAGGGCAGAGATCAGTTCTCACACGTGTGTTTAAAAATAATTACACACATACCCTGAATTCTCAAGCGCTTTCGGATCCTACCCAATCAAACATTCAGGTATAAATAAGTAGTAGCAGTAATAACAGAATGACCTCAAAAGTTTTATAAACCAAATTTTAATTTCAAAAAATTATTAAAGCCAATTTAACTGGGATTAACCACACACAACTCACATACAATCTAATAATACAATATATGAACAATGTATGCAACCCTAGTTTGTGTGAATGAGCATTATACCTTCAATTGAATCAAGTGTGGCTTAAAGAAAAAGATTCGGAGGCTCTTTGGTATCTAGGGAAAGGGACTCAATTTTATCACTATTTCCAAACTAGATGAGCACTTATACAATGTAGACTCAAGTGAGTCAAGAGTATAAGGAGCTTCAATCTCCCCCTTTGGAAATATGAGACAAAATCTCCTTTGAGTCATCTAGGACTCGTAGGGCTAAAAAGAAATAAGGAAAAACTATTCCTATACAAAAATTCCGTCTATCCATTTCTTAGAAAAGAAAAATTATATAACTTAACTATTTATACATCAATACCCTAAAAAAATCTGTTGAAAAAAACTGTACAGATTCCTGCAAATAATCACTAAGATCAATTATTTTATAAATAAGTACCAAAAAAGCATAAGATTCAAATTTCTCCCCCATTTTGTCTCAAATGGACAAAGGGGAAAAATACTTAAGTCATAGGAGTTTATTCAGCACACACCATTCCTATCGATTTTTGCAAAGAAAGAAATCTATTGTAATCCAAAGGTTTGGTAAATATATCTGCGTGTTGCAAATCAGTAGAAAGATAATTTATTTCTAATTCCTTAGTCTCAACTAATTCGCGTATAAAGTGATGTCTAATTTTTATATGTTTAGTTTGCTAGTGTTGAACAGGATTTTTAGAGATATTGATCGTGCTTTGATTATCACAATAGAGATATAGTTGATCTTTTTTAATACCATAATCATTTAGCATTTGTTTAAGCCAAAGTAATTAAGCACAGCAACTACCAGCAGCTGTGTATTCAGATCGAGCTGTATATAAAGAAGTGCAATTTTGTTTCTTACTACTCCGCCCTACAATATTGTTACCAATATAGTAACACGCTCCTAATGTGCTCTTACTATCATCAATCACCCTGCCCAATCGGCATCAGTGTATCCTATTATAGTACTAGGAGTATCATTGGTATACCAAAGTCCTAAATTTAGAGTGCCTTTTATGTATTTAATGATTCTTTTAACACAAACTAAATGGCTCTCTTTCAGATTGTTTTGATAACGAGCACACACGCAAACTGCGTACATAATATCAGGACGCGAGGTAGTAAGGTATAGAAAGGTCCCTATCACACTACGATACAAAGTAGGATCTATGGATTTACCACTCTCATCTTTAGATAGTTTGACCGTAGTACTCATGGGAGTTTTAGCATCTTTTGCACTTTCAAGGCCGAATTTTTTGACAATCTCTAAAGCATATTTAGATTGCGAAATAAATAAACCTTCTGAATTATGTTTGACTAGAAGGCCTAGGAAAAATTGTAACTCCCCCATAAGAGACATTTGAAATTCTTTATGCATAATTTCATAAAAAGATTTTACTTCTGAAGGGGAAGTGGATCCAAAAATGATGTCATCGACATAGACTTGAGCTATAATGATATATTTGTCAAAATGTTTGACAAAAAGGGTTTGATCATTTCTACCTCCCTTAAGATCTTTGTCTAAGAGAAAGTTAGAAAGACGCTCATACCCGGCTCTTGGCGCTTATTTAAGACCATACAATGCCTTTTTAAGACGATAAACATGATTGGAATATTGAGGGTCAATGAATCCTTTGGGTTGTTCAACATAGGTCTCTTCAGTCAATATTCCATTTAGAAAGGCTGATTTGACATCCATTTGGTAAAGCGAAAAATGTAAGTAACAAGCTATTGCAAAAAAAAAGACAAACAGATTCTAAGCGAGTAACAGGGCCAAAAGTCTTATTAAAATCTATTCTTTCAATTTGAGAGTATCCTTGAGCCACTAATCTGGCTTTGTTTCTAATGATTATCCCATTTTCATCAGATTTATTTTTAAATATCCAACATGTGCCAATAACCTTTTTGTGATCAGGCCTAGGTACAATATACCAAACATCATGAATGATAAATTTAAGAAGTCCTTCCTGCATGACAGAAATCCAATGAGGGTCATTCAATGCCTCATTTACATTATTTGGTTCCACAAGGGAAACAAAACATGCATAATGAGCATAGTTTCTTAATTGATATCTTGTACGAACAGGATCACTAGGGTTCCCAATAACGTTATCTATGGGATGATCTTTAGAAACCTAGTTAGGTACTTTAGGTGTCTCAAGTGGTAAAGAATCATTTATTTTTAGAGAGTCATTTTCTAAAACATTTTCAGACTCTTCCATAATAGTTCGTTCTCCAGTCTTACCCTCAACAGTAGTGTCACTTACAATAACGTTTATGGATTCCATTAGGGTCTTTATACGAGCATTATAGACATGGTACGCTCTACTGTCAGGAGAATATCCTAGAAAGATAGCTTTATCTCCACGAGTCTCGAATTTGGATAAGTGTTCTCACTCTTTGCAGACATAACACGTACTACCAAAGGTTCTAAGGTATTTAAGATTGGGCTTTTTCTCATACCATAGTTCGTAAGGAGTTTGTTTAGAATTCTTCCTAAGATAGACCCTATTAATGATGTGACAAACAATACGAATAGATTCTACCCAAAAATATTTAGGTAAACACTTGGCATGAATCATAACACGTGCCTTTTCTTGAAGGGTACGTTTCTTTCTCTCAGCAATTCCATTTTGTTGAGGAGTCTTAGAAGCACTAAACTCATGTTTATAACCATTATAGTCACAATACTCTATAATACTAGTATCTATGAATTCTCCACCTCTATCACTACGAATTCTATTTACTTGAGTGTCCTTCTCATTTTCAATCCGAAGTATAATTTTCAAAAAGGTTTGGAATGTGTCAGACTTTAGTTTTAAGAAGGCCACCCAAGTAAATCTGGTGAAGTCATCAACCACAACAAAAATGCAACTGTGTTCACAGAGACTAACAGTTCGAGAGGGACACATTAGGTCCATATGAATGAGCTCCAAGGGTTTAGAGGTAAGGATATCTTTAACTTTCTTATGAGGTGCCTTAACAATTTTTCCTTCCTGACATGATCCACAGACAATAGTAGAGATAGGTTTGATCTTTGAAATTCCTCTAACTATTTCTTGTGAAGATAATCTACTAAGATTTTCGTAATTTATGTGACCCGTCTTATTATGCCATGTTTCATTGTCATCCATTCTCGCAACATTACAGATTTCAGTACTATTAATGACAGTATAACAATTGTCAGGAGTCATGAATCCTGTTATTATCCACTCACCTTTTTCATTTCAAATTTTGTAATTATTCTTTGAAAAGGAGACAGTATGATTTGACTCACAAAATTGCAAGATACTAAGTAGATTAGCCTTAAGACCTTTTACTAGAAGAACATTTTCAAGAATAGGCATTCCTTCTTCTTGGAGTGTTCCTTTACCAATGATTTCAAATGATACACCATCACCAAAAATAAACTTTCCCCAGCAAAGGTGGTTTTGTTTAAAAGTTTTGTATCATCACCAGTCATGTGCTTTGAATACCCAGAGTCTAAATACCAACCAGAAGAGGTGTGTTCAGCTTTTAAAGCAGTAATCAAAATGTTACACTTCATCTGGGGTAATAGCTCATCGTTTCTAACCCAAACAGCTCTTGTTTTTGTTTTGCGCATATTTTCTCTCATTTGATAAAATTTGCGAGCATTAGATTTTTGTTGAAAAATGTTTTACGCATGAGTTTGAATTTTATGGAAAATGTAAGAATTTGGTTTAGGAAAGTGCCTTGTTGTTCTGCTTGGAAATGATCTTTTAGGTTTGGTCTTTCTCTTTCTATAGTTAAAGTTTTTGTCCGGTTGTCTAGGCAGGACATAATTGTTATGGCTCCTCCTAAAGTAGTTAAATTTCTGGTATAGAGGAGTATTACAGACAGGTTTTACTAAACGTCTAGAGTAGCAACCTTCAAAATAATGACCGTATATGTCACAGTAAGAGAAATATTGATTGCTTGAAGAGGGTGTCTCATTAAGAAAGTCTCTAAACATAGGTTTCATGGAATTTTGATGTTGAACCTTATTCCTAGGGAGTACAGTTTGAAAATCAAAAACACTCTTCCTAATCGTAGGGCCAATGTATTTAGCCTTAGGTTGACTATCACACTTAGACTAACTAGATTCCCCAATATCAAAATTTTGTTGTTTTTCATCAAACTCATCTTTTAGGGAATGAAAATCTGAGCAAGATTCTATAGGTCTTTTGCCTCCTGACACAAACTTGATTGATTCAAAGTTTTTAGTTTGTGTCTTTAAATTTGGGCAAAACCCTATTCCAGTTCGATCATTAGAATTGTTTTTTGAGTCAGAAACAAAATCATCAAAATAGTTGGAATTGTTTTCAAACTTAGCAATTTTTTTGAAAACAGTTGTTGTCTTTTCTTTAGCTTGTTCTATAAGGACACAAATTTCCAATTGAGTCCTTTGTAGTTTTGGCTCTGTAAGGACACAAATTTCCAATTGAGTCCATATGTAGTTTTGGCTCAATTCCGGATAAAAACATTTATTCACAGGATAGTATTTAATTATAATATTCTCAAGCCTATGAAGTAAGTATTGAAGACGTAGCGGCAAAGAATTTAAAGCTTCATCAAAATTCCGGTTTGCGTTCCTCGTTTCTACGTCATCAACTAAGGTTCCATGCTCCCAAGGTATGAATGTAATTATATTTATATAGGAGCTTGGAACAAAATTTTATTTGGGTGTTAGGTTTAATAAAAAAACCATGTTTTACTTTCAGAATAATTTAATTGAAACTTTAAAATAAAGTACATAAAGTTTCTGGGCCAAAAATTGAATTTATCAAAAATTTCTGGAAGTCGTTCGAAGTCTCGTTCGAACGAGTTTTTTCGTTCGAAACAGGTTTTCGTTCGAACGAGTTTGCCAACGAACCTAAACTGGTCAGTCGTTCGATATGTCGTTCGAATGAGTTTGGTCGTTCTAACGAGATATCTAACGAGTTTCTAACGAGCCCAGTCTGGTCGCTCGTTAGAAGTCTCGTTCGAACGAGAGTCAAGTTCGTTCGAACGAGATGCCAGGCGGGAACAGTTTTGAGCAGTTTTTGGCAGTTTTCACCCCATTTCCCCACTTGTTTCTTAACTGATTTTTTAAGGCTTTATGAAGGACGGGAATCATTTTTTAAGGGGCATCTTTTTCATACCATACAAACTCCCAGAGAGTGTTTTGATAGAAAATTTGTTTAAGGAAAAAGATCAAGTTTTGAGTGTTATTCTTTAATGAAAAATCCTACACACTCTAGTATATACACCCAATAGTTGTTTATCCAAGTTCTATATACATATCTTTACTTGGAGTTTTGGCACCGGTTTTCTCTACCGAATTGAAAAAGAGACGTTTCGGGTTTCCTTCTACATCCCATCACAAAGAAGAAGTTTGTTGAGGTATTACTCACTTGGAGAAAGGCTCCAATCTTGGGTGACGGTGACCATACAAAGTCCTATCGGTGGATTCCGAGATCGCGGTGGAGCTCCGTGGTTGTCCGCTAGGAAGAGGTTTCTACAAGAAGGAGCAACAAGGCTTGAGAGGGTTCGAGTCGAGGATGTAAGTCTTTTGTCTTGTAATTGTATAATTTCGTATCTAGTGGACTTGTGGCTAGGGCCGTCCGAGGTTTTTTCCCGTCTTGGATTTTTCCTCGTACATCGCGACGTAGTGTGATATTGTTTATTTTATCTTGCACAATTATTTAGAATCCATGCTTTAGGTTTAATTCAAGATAAAATTTGGTTTAATTATCACACTCATTTAATTTGGGACTAAATTAAATTTTGGGTAAATTTTGTTTATTCAAGTCATTTGCTAAAATTGGTTTCGCCTAACTTTGGATAATTGAAAATTATGACTTAGGCAAATTCTAGGACTTGGATTAATGAATTGATTTAATCTTGTTCAATTAAACCAAAATTTGTTTTGTTTAATTGTTGTTGAACCGTCATCTTTCAACGCTTCCGCATCATCCATTGAGTTTTATATTCAAAAGGAAAATTACATACGCTTTCAGGCTCA
This sequence comes from Sambucus nigra, assembly GCA_949130495.1. NCBI lineage: Eukaryota > Viridiplantae > Streptophyta > Magnoliopsida > Dipsacales > Adoxaceae > Sambucus > Sambucus nigra. Next base: position 315,499,638 of record OX422209.1, on the reverse strand, counting down.
ATTCCGAACAAAAACGTTTGAGTCATAGGACAGAGTTAATTGATCCTATTTCAAGCCTATGACGTGTTTGTTGAAAACGTAACGGCCAAGAGTATAAAGCTTCATCACATTTCCGAGTTTGTTTGTGCCTCATTTCTACGTCACCAACATGGTTCCATTTCTCCTAAGGTATGAATTCATTTTGATTATATATATAGGAGCTTGGAATGTTTTTATATTGGGTGTAGGTTTAATTAAAACTGTTGTTTATTTTCAGAAAGATTTAATTAAAACTTTAAAATAAGTTTATAAAGTTTTTGTGCTAAAAATAGAATATTTTAAACTTTCTGGAAGTTCGTTCGAACGAATTTATCGTTCAAACCACATTGTCGTTCGAACGAGTTTTGCCAACGAGTTCCCATTTTGACCACTGGAACTTCGTTCGAAATGTCGTTCGAACGAGATGGCTGTTCGAATGATATTTCTAATGAGTTCACACTGGAACTTTGTTAGAAGCCTCGTTCGAATGAGATCTCATTCAAACGAAAATGTCGTTCGAATGAGTTTTGGCGGGAACGGTTAAATGACAGTTTTGAGCAGTTTTGACCCACCTTCCCACTTATTTTTCCCACTAACTTTTTGGCAGATTCAATATGTGCGGAAATGAACTTTTCTAACTTAACTTTTCATTCCATTATAACTTCTAGAGAGAGTTTTTGAGAGAAAATTCTCCCAAGAAACGTTCATGGTTTTGAGTGTTCATCTCGCAAAGAAAAATTCATTTAACACTCTAGTTGACACCCAATTGTTTGTTTAATCCAAGTTCCATATATATATATACATTGCTTGGAGTTTTGGCATCGGTTTTTTTCATCTCTACCATTTGAAGAGACGTTTGGGTTTGCTTCTAAATCCCACAAAGAAGAAGAGGTTTGTGTTGATTTACCCGCTGGGAGAAAGGCTCCTTTTTCGGGTGACGGTGACCATATAAAGTTCGATCGGTGGATTCCGAGACCGTGGTGGAGCTCCGTGGTTATCGCTAGTCAGAGGTTGATACAAGAAGACGCGTCGAGGCTTGAGAGGGATCGAGTCGAGTGTTGTAAGTCATCTTGCTTGTATTTGTAAATTTCGTACTTAAGTGGATTTGAGGCTAGGGTCGTCCGAGGTTTTTTCCCGTTGTGGGTTTTTCCTCGTACATCGCGGCATAGTGGATTAATTATTTATTTTATCTTTTACAAAATCACCTAGAAAGCATGCTTAGGTAAAAAGATAAAATTGGTTTATTTTAATCACTACATGTTTAATTTGGTGCTAAATTAAATATTTGGTAATGTTTAATTAATTCAAGTCATTAATTTATTGTGTTAAAATTTGGTTTGGCCTAATTTGTTAAAATTGGGAAATATGACTTAGGCAAATTTTCTAGGACTTGGATTAATTGTGATTAAGTGAAATTAACATAAGTGTCTATTTGAATCCTATTTCACTTGGTTTTATTTTAATTTGAAAAAGAAATTAAAATTGGTAATTTGTTTAATTGAACCATCATCTAATGCTTCCGCATATCTCAACAAGGAAATTGATTTTAAAGTAAAAGTATTTTAAAATTGGGGGCCTATAGCTACCCTTCAAATTGGTATCAAACAGAAAATATGGCATTAAAAAGAAAATAATTGTCAAGGCCTATGTTTGATTGATATATTCATTCAAAATTAATATTATATTTGCTTATTGAGGGAGATTGGATGGTATATCAACGGTTTGCACAATTTCCGTTTATCCTAGTTGCGCTTTCAATGCCATGACTCTATTGGTTTGTAGAATCATCAACATGCTAGGCTTGTATTCATTGTGTATGTTTGTTCATTGAGTTCAATCTATATTGTCATGTGAGGTTATATTCAAATGAGATGAAGTTTTCAATCAATTGAGAACTCCATGAACATGTCTTAAGTTATTGGGTCTAAATTTAATTGTTTCTAGTTCACACCCCAACACTTCCGTTTCCATATGACACATTTTTACCATACGAGTGTGAAAAACTTATTATGTTTTGTGTCATTTTGGTGTTTATATCTATATGTGTGTACTTATGCTTAGTTTGAATATATTGTGTATACATATATATGATATTGTGTTTGTTTTTAGTCTTTGCCTTGCTTTTCTAGTCCATCTATACTTTAATTCGTAATTGGTATTCATCTTGTTGCATTCTTTGTTGATATCTCATGCTTAATACTTTATATATCATATTGGTATCATTTTATTGCATCCTAGTTGGTATCCGATGTTATTTATTGGATTAGTTGAATTTTAGTTGCCTATGTGCTTTAACGTTCTCATCATTTTATGCACAATTACATGTTTTAACTTGTTATCCCATTCTATTTATCCCTTGCTTATTTTAGATAAGTTATTTGGGTGTATATGCTTTATTTGGGGGAGATAAGCTCATTTTTTATTCTTTAGCCTTTGTCTATTCCTGAACAAAAAGGGGGAGAATGATAGGGGAAGAAATGGTATCTAATCCTATTGTACTCGTATCTTAATTTGGGTGAGATTTATCTTAGAGGGAGACATATTTCTAAGTTGATCATAGTTGATAAAGGGAGAGAATTAATTTAGGGGGAGTAATTACTTTAATTGCATTAAATATTTTGATTTTATATTCCCTATGCGTGTAATGTGTTTGCTTAAGTGTGCAGGAATTATATTATAAGTGGCAACTTTCACCAGCAAAGATTGTGATCCTTGGGTTGTTTGAGTCAGGCATTGTATTTTTATTTTGGGTGGGACTTTTTGTCAGTCTAGTAGAGCTTGACGGTCCTTTAGGATTTTTGTTAGTTTTTGTCCCGGAATAGCCAAAGGGGGAGATTTGTAAGGACGCAAATTTTCAATTAAGTCCTTTGTAGTTTTGGCTCAATTCCGGACAAAAATGTTTGAGTCATAGGATAGAGTTAATTGATCATATTTCAAGCCTATGACGTGTTTGTTGAAGACGTAACGGCCAAGAGTGTAAAGTTTCATCACATTGCCGAGTTTTTTTGTGCCTCGTTTCTACGTCACCAACATGGTTCCATTGCTCCTAAGGTATGAATGCATTTTCATTATATATATAGGAGCTTGGAACGTTTTTATATTGGGTGTAGGATTAATTAAAACTGTTGTTTATTTTCAGAAAGATTTAATTAAAACTTTAAAATAAGTTTATAAATTTTATGGGCTAAAAATAGAATATTTCAAACTTTCTGGAAGTTCGTTCGAAGTGTCGTTCGAACGAGTTTATCGTGCGAACCACATTGTCGTTCGAACGAGTTTTGCCAACGAGTTCCCATTTTGACCACTGGAACTTCGTTCGAAATGTCGTTCGAACGAGATGGATGTTCGAACAAGATTTCTAACGAGTTCACACTGGAACTTCATTAGAAGCCTCGTTCGAATGAGATCTCATTCAAACGAAAATGTCGTTCGAACGAGTTTTGGCGAGAATAGTTAAATGGCAGTTTTGAGCAGTTTTGACCCACCTTCCCACTTGTTTTTCCCACTAACTTTTTGGCAGATTCAATATGTGCGGAAATGAACTTTTCTAACTTAACTTTTCATTCCATTCTAACTTCTAGAGAGAGTTTTTGAGAGAAAATTCTTCCAAGAAAAGTTCATGGTTTTGAGTGTTCATCTTGAAAACAAAAATTCATTTGACACTCTAGTTTACACCCAATTGTTTGTTTAATCCAAGTTCCATATATATATATATATATACATTTCTTGGAGTTTTGGCACCGGTTTTTTTCATCTCTACCGTTTGAAGAGACTTTTGGGTTTCTTCTAAATCTCACAAAGAAGAAGAGGTTTGCGTTGATTTACCCATTGGAGAAAGGCTCCTTGTTCGGGTGACGGTGACCATATAAAGTCCGATCGGTGGATTCCGAGACCGCGGTGGAGCTCCATGGTTATTCGCTAGGCAGAGGTTGATACAAGAAGATGTGTCGGGACTTGAGAGGGATCGAGTGGAGTGTTGTAAGTCATCTTGATTGTATTTCTAAATTTCGTACTTAGTGGATTTGAGGCTAGGGTCGTCCGAAGTTTTTTCCCGTTGTGGATTTTTCCTCGTACATCACGGCGTAGTGGATTAATTATTTATTTTATCTTTTGCAAAATCACCTAGAACGCATGCTTAGGTAAAAAGATAAAATTGATTTATTTTAATCACTACATGTTTAATTTGGTGCTAAATTAAATATTTGGTAAGGTTTAATTAATTCAAGTCATTAATTTAATGTGTTAAAATTTGGTTTGGCCTAATTTTTTAAAATTGAGAAATATGACTTAGGCAAATTTTCTAGGACTTGGATTAATTGTGATTAAGTGAAATTAACATAAGTGTGTGTTTGAATCCTATTTCACTTGGTTTTATTTTAATTTGAAAAAGAAATTAAAATTGGTAATTTGTTTAATTGAACCATCATCTAATGCTTCCGCATATCTCAACAAGGAAAATTATTTTAAAGTAAAAGATATTTTAAAATTGGGGGCCTATCGCTACCCTTCATGTTTCAATTCTACTAATGTCCCTTTATATTTTTTCTCTAGAGTTTCATTTGTTTCAATCAAATTTTTCAATTTTTGATCAAAAATTTTGACTTCATTTTCATGAGTTAGACATTGGGTAGTGTACTCTTCAGCGTTAAGTTTAACCTTTAGACTAAGGTCTTCTAGTTTCTTAGTGAGGTCTTTCAGAGTATTCTCTAGTCTAGAGCTTTTCTTGAGAGTTTTCGCATAAAGTGTGCGAATATCAGGGAGGTCTTCAGTGTTCGAATCACTAAGTGTAGTGTGTGAAGTGACCCGTAAGGATTCAATTCTAGAACTCACACACATATTGACATCGTCATTATCGCTTTCCCTTTGACTCACACACCGCTGTAAAACTAGCAATATTCTCAGAAATTAAAACATCTAAACCAGTAGCAGCATTATTCATAACAATAGAAGTAAAGCTATTATCATCATTCTCATACAAAGGCACAGACATATCATCATTATAGATTATCTTGGCAAAGAAGGACATGCAAGGATCGAAAACATCACATGATTCAGGTTCCTCGTTTTCAGAATCACTTGAATCATCCCATGTCTTGCAAATGTTGGCCCTAGTATGTTTATTGGTCATGTTCAGTTTAACTCTACAGTCTTGTACTATATGACCCAATTTACCACATCTAAAACATTCAATATTCTTGAAGTCTTTTTTAGGTCTCGTATGAATGTCCTTGTGATGTTTGTCTTGACCTTTCTCGTGAGGTTTGTGGTTAGACTAGGTTGGATAATTTGGCTTGCCTTGTCTGTTTGCCATTTTATTTCTAAATTTGACAATTTTCTTAAACTGTTTTGACATCAAGGCAATTTGATTATCCAAACTATCTATATCACATTCCTCATCATAGTCATTATTGGTAATAGTAAGCTCAGGTTTCATCAGCTTGGAGGAAAAAATTAAATTGGAACTAGTCTATTTCCTATGGGACTGGGTAATTGTTTCTTATATTCTAATTCCATTTCCACAGTTCTCAGTTTACTACTGAGTTATCAGGAGTGAGATTTTGGTCACTCATTTCCTCAATAGCATATCTTTTATTATCAAATTTCTGTGGTAATGATCTTAGAATTTTATAGGCAATTTCATGTCTATCATAAGCTATCCCATTAGCATGCAATTTGGTCACAATGTCAGTCAATTTCATGTAAAAGTCATCAAAAGATTCAGAGTCTGACATAATTAAAGAGTTATACTGCTAGACAAGCATTTGAGTTTTAGCAGCCTTAACTCTAGTGTCACCTTCATGTGCAGTAATCAGTGTATCCCAAGCTTCCTTAGAAGTGGCACAAGATGAGATCCTTTTGAACTCATGTTCATTTATAGACATAAAAATGGCATTATTTCCTTTGTTAATTTTTCGAGAAACTTGCTTCTCTTCTTCAGTGAATTCACTTAACACTTTATTAATCCTCTCATTACTTCCTTCATTGGATGGTTTTGTAGGATAAGTATATCCACTTTCAATAATATTCCAGACATCATCTCCTAAGGTTCCTTGTATGAAAGCAACCATCCTTACTTTCCAGTAAGCAAAGTTGTTTCCATCAAAGAGAGGAGGTCTGGTCAAGTTACCAAATCTTTCATTTTTCTCATCCATTGTTTGATTTTAAGAAAATAATTTCAGAAACACAAGATCTTTAAAGAAAATTTCCAAAGCTCTGATACCAATTGAAAAAGTTGTTACTTAGGTCGTTTAATACAAGATTAAACTATTTAAGTAACTCCGAACTCTTTTTTAAGGAAACTCTTTTCTTTAAATCAAAATAGATTAATCACAAGATGTGTTTAATAAAACATGCACGAGATTTGTTCAAGATTAGTTAACTAGTTTTGAAAAACAAAACTATAAGGTTTAAATCAGCACACCAGCAAGAATAAGATGAGGAGATGTAGAAAGATTAAGGACAAGGCATTTTTAACGTGGTAAAACCTCACCCAACTAAGGAAACATCCACGGTGACATCTAAGTCACAAACCAAAAATCCACTAAAACAAAATATACAAGTTACAAACTCTTTAACACACATGCACACAAAATAGTATTATACAAGTTTAGAATATGTACCCACTGGTTTGATTCTAACTTCTCTGCAAGTCTGATGTTGATGTGGCCTTCTCAGTTTGCTAACTTCTCCACTTTGTTCCAGTCTTTACGTCGACTTTTATAGATTCAAGATCTTATAGCCAATACTTATGTGTTGTAGTGTGACAAGTGTTTACGAAAGTGCTCTGACACATGCATACACACACACTTATTTATACAAACAGTCCTATCAAATTACAGATCAGATCTAAATGATGTTGTTTTCAGTTTCTCTCTTCTTTAGAGACAAAAATACTTTATTTTGCCTTTCAAATAAACCCAGAATCCAAGGCTACCTGGCTCGAAAGACAGTTCAAGGTCTTAATCAATTTCAGAGGGTTTTGAAAATACTTTTGAAATTGAAAACTGCCAATTACGATTCCAACTAGGTCAACAGTCTTGTTTCATAAGAACTAGAAACAGAATATAGATTTGTTGAATCTAAAGTTTTAAAAAACATTTACAGAACCGAAATCAACAAATACGATTTCTCAAGATGAGAAACTAAAATGTGCAGATCTAAGTGTAATATGACATGCAATAATCAGATCTACTGTTTCTATGAAAGAGAAATAGATATCTAACATAAAATGTATAAGTTGGAAACAAGATCTCGATCTTAGAGGATAAAACCTCAAACAAGTTTCAAATCCCCACCAACAACACTCTCAAACACACAAGTATAGTATTTGGTAAATACTGTTTAGGAGAAATGAGTTAGGGTTTGAAAATGAAAAGGGTTTTTTTCTCTCTCTTCTCTCCTCTCTTCTCTCTCGAACTGCCAAAAAAGTTCCCAAATGTTAAGTCTTGGCATCCTTATATAGGGGGAAAGGAAGGATCGAGAAGGTTGATGCAAATCCAAGGGCTGAGATATGGTCAAGGACTATTGACATTGATCCAATGGTTTAAGATCAGCGGTGGATTAAACGTCCTCTGATTGGTCTAGAGAGGTTCACGGGGATTGAGTTCAAACGCATGCAGAAAGTTGATAACAAAGATCCAAGGGCTGAGATAACACAATGTTTATGTGTCTTGCAACAAACACAAATCAGACCGGCATAACATGGACATGTGTAGGGCTGAGATCAGTTCTCAAACGCGTGTTTAAAAATAATTACACACGGACCCTAAATTCTCAAGCGCTTTCGGATCCTACCCAATCAAACATTCAGGTATAAATAAGTAATAGCAGTAATTACAGAATGACCCCAAAAGTTTTATAAACCAAATTTTAATTTCAAAAAAAATATTTAAAAATTATTAAAAATTCCCAAAAAATTATTAAAGCCAATTTAAATGGGATTAACCACACACAACTCACACACAATCAAATAATACAATATATGAACAATGTATGAAACCCTAGTGTGTGTGAATGACCATTATACCTTCAATTGAATCTAGTGTGGCTTAAAGAAAAAGATTCGGAGGCTCTTGGGTATTTAGGTAAAGGGACTCAATTTTGTCACTATTTCCAAACTAGATGAGCACTTATACAATGTAGACTCAAGTGAGTCAAGATTATAAGGTGATTCATATACAAGCTGAGAATGATTCTCTCAAGGAGCATCTCACTGAGGCAAAGACCAAAGAATGGATGGCATTTTAAAGATGGGACTTATTCGTGACATATTCAAGCTTTATTATCTCTTTAGGAAGGGTCCTCGGACAGCGTGGTCTGCTGGATAGGACGAGGGGTGGATAGATGACCCCATTAAGTTGAATGAGGCAAAGAAGATGGCCTACAAGCATAGTTGGTTGAATACCTTAAGGGACTTGAAATTTTTCAAGGACTCTGAGCTTTGGTATTGGTACCAAGTTTACTGTCCAGCATATCGACATCCCCCTTTGGGGAATGAAGAAAGTAGGCTTCCTTTGGATGTTGTTCCTCTTCAACTAGACAACGATTATTTGTCCTCGTGCTAGGGTGAGTATGACTTTCAACCAAATCCAAATGATGGTCGAAGAGAAGCTACTGTTGAGGCGCTTTCTCTCCAGAGATAATTATTGTATTTGTTATGTTCTTCTACTGTTGTAAAAGAACTTTTTGTGTATTATAACTTTATATAGCAACAAGTTGGTTGTATAATATTTTTTTTCATTTTTCCATTCGATTATGCCGATCATGTATTTTAGTGTCTTGTCTTATCTTTTAGGTTATGTCATCATACTACCTCAGGCCTAGAATAGACTCTGGCAAAAATGCACCTGGACTTAAATCCATCCACCTGTTTAGAATTTTTATCCAACCAAAGCCGGGTTCACTTAGTACGTAGGGATCCCCTGTATGTCTTTTGTTTTCTTGGGCGATTCATGAGGTTTTCGTGTTTTTTCATGACGAAGACCTTTGGGCTTCCAGTTTAATTTTAATTAAACATCTTTTTAGATTTTAATTGTAATTAAACTAAGGTAATGATTAAAGTGAAATCCTGCCACTTGGGGACAATGTTAACAATATTAAATAACTTGGGCTTGTAATTTATCATAAAGCTAGGGCAGATAGCGAGCATCATAATTTTTGGAATAAAAAAGAAATAAAAGTTTTCAAAAACTAACTAAACTATAAATGATTTTAAGCAAGAGTGAATGAAAAATAAAACTTATTGAGGTTAGTTTCATCCCATGCCCTTGGTAATTCCCTGCCCCCCCCCCCCCCCCCCCACACACACACACACAACACACATAAAAATTATTTCCAGATGGTAAGCTCCTTGCAAATAATATCTAATGACTTTGAATAGTCCCTCCAAATTAGGTCCTAACTTGCCATCTGATGATTTCTTAGCGCTGCCAAGGACGTTCCTAAGGACGTAATTTCTAAACTGAAATTTTCTTAAATTGACGCCCTTGTTATCCAACTTAGCTAGTTATTGTTGGTAAGAAGATGACTTTATCATGGCATGCTCCCTTTGTTCTTCTTCCAAGTCAAGGTCAGTCCTCATGGCTTCATCGTTAAAACCTTTATTGGCAATGGTGGTCCTCATGGTTGGCAGACCAGCTTCCAAATGAATGAAATCCTTTATCCCATATATTAGAGTGAAGGGTGTTTCCCCAGTAGGTCTTCTAGGAATGGTGTGATATGCCAATAGGAGGTGGGGAAGCTCGTCTGCCTAAGCTTGTTTTTATCTCTTTACTTCAAGCCGTCGGACATCGTTTTGTTATAAGCCTCTTCTTATTCGTTTCTCTAGGGGTAGGCCACATAACTAAAGTGGTGCTTTATGCCATGGTTTTTGCAAAACCTTAAAAGGGTCTACTTTCAACCTGTGTCCCGTTGTCCATAATGATTGTCCTAGGTACAACGAATCATATTACAATTTTCTCCATATAAATCTGATCATGTTGGTGTCTCTAATATTCGTCAGTGGCTCTGCTTTAATCCACTTTATAAAGTAATCTGTGCCGACCAATCGATATTTGCGATTCCCTGGTGCTGTTGGGAGTGGACCTACAATATTAATCCTCACCGGGCGAATGGCCAATGTCTAATTAGGGACTTTATGTCACTGGTCTGATAATGGATCATGTGGAGAATTTTTTGCACTTTTCACACTTTTGGACATAAAAGGTTGCATTTTTCTAAATATATGACCCCCAGTACCCTTATTTGGTTGCTCGAAAGGCAAGAGATCTTCCTACTACGTGGCGTCCGCAGATCCCATCATATAGTTGGTATAGCAGTTGGTCGAAATCAGTTGGACGCACGCATTGAAGGTAGGGACCAGTAAAGGATCTTCTGTAGAGCTTTCCTTTGGGGGCCAGATAAAACTGTGAATATTTAACCCTGACTTAGTGGGCTTGTTTTTTATCGGATGGCAGGATGTCATTTTGCAGATAAATAATTATCGGGTACATTCAACTACTACTTTTTATACGGTGAGAACATGCTCTATGACCACGAGATTTATGATGTTAGTCTTGGAAAGGAATTCCAATTCTATTGTTCTTCTCAAATTAGAGTCCACTTCTTAGCTTAAAGTTGCTACAGCATCGGCATGGTTATTATGCCCCCGGAAGAACTATTAAACTTTGTACTTCCTCAAATTTGGACATCAAGTCATGGGACACATGCAAGTGTGATGCCATTCGTTCATCTTTTGCATTAAAATCTCATGTTACGTATTTAGATTCTAGATTTGAATCACAATATACGTCAAAGGTACTTGCTCCCAACAGGTGAGCTTTACATAATCCCTCTATGAGGGCTTTGTATTTAGCTTCATTATTGGATGCCTCAAAGTCAAGCTTGATTCCCTGCGTGATCATGGAATTCTCTAGTGTGATGAGCATAATTCCTTCCCCCTCAGAGTTGGAGGAACCCTCCACACACAGTGTCCATTTTCTGGGCTGGTCAATCTCGTGGCACCTCAACTGATCGGCAATATATTGGTCATTGTGGACATTCTCTCCCATAAATTCTGCAATAAAATCATCCAATACTTGTCCATTGATCATCATTCTTGGTTGATAGTGTATTTTAAATCTCCCAAGTTCTATCGACCATTTGGACATCCGTCTAGATAGGTCGGCCTTTTGAAGAACATCTATGACCGAAAAAGATGTGATGACTGTGATTAAGGGAGCTTCAAAGTAGTGTTTCAACTTACACGACGCGACGACCACAGATTCGTCCAATTTTTCCAGTGGAAGATAGCGTTGGTTAGCATCCATGGGTTCCTTATTGACATAATAAACGGGGGATTGGCATCCTTCTTTCTCACAAACTAAGGCCGAACTGAGTGTATGGCTTAAAATTGCTAGGTAAAGATAAACAGGATCTCCTAAATCTGGGACGATCAGCAGGGGAGGTTTGCTCAGATAGGATTTGATTTCCTCAAGGGACTTTGAGCATTCTTCGTTCCAGGTGAGGCCATTTTCTTTCTTTAATAGCTAAAAAATAGTCGGAATTGCTCGCAGGACTTTGAGATGAAATAGTTTAGGGTTGTTAACATCCTTGTTAACATTTGAATCTCACATAGTATCTTTGGAGGCTAAACGTTGTTGATTGAGACTATTTGGTAGGGGTTTGCCTCAATACCTCTTTTGCTGACCAAGTATCCTAGGAACATTTCGAATCGAACCCCAAAGGAGAATTCGGCTGCACGGGGCTTCATCTGATAATGCTTGAGGATTTCAAAGGTATTTTGATCTTGCTCTTGACGAGCATATCGTTAATGTACACCTCTATTGTCTCTCCCAATTATTTCTGGAACATCTTTGTGACCAATATTTGGTACATGCATCCCACATTTTTAAGGTCAAAAGACATGACCCCAAATAATATAAGCCCAAAGGAATGAAGTTTTGTCTTAGTCAGAGCCAAACAAATGGATTTGATGGTACCCTGAGTATGCGTCCAAAAAAATCATCCGTTTGTAGCTAGTTGTGGCGTCGACCAACTGATCAATCTTCGGTAGAGGATAATGCACTAACCCTAATTTGGGTCATTATTGGGTCAACCCGCACCGAGTCAAGGAGTTAAAAGGGAAGGTCCATTTACTTTATTCAAGAAAACCCTTTACTTTTCTTTATTAATTACGAATTAAATTTTCTGATTTTAACTTGAGAAAAGAAGTGATCACTTTAAGTAATTAACCAATTTGCAAGGTTTATTTACAAAATCCAATTTGATCTACAATGCTAAATAAATAGGAAATAAACCACATACACCTTGTATAATTACAGACGGTGGCTAAAGGACCAAATAAAAGGTTTAAGTACCAAATGCTTAAAATACCAATTTTCCAATGTTCAAATAAATTACTGAGCTTCTGGAAACTTGGGTTGCCCTCCGAGCTCTTATTAGCGTCCTTTTTTGCATCCTTACTCGACGTACCTGGGGTGGGGGTGGGGGTGAGGGTTTAATCATAAAAAGTAGGGGTGAGCGAGCATTAAGCAGGGTGGGTAATACTAAAATATACATTTTCTACAAAATACTATATGTATACTATGTATTTTAGTCAATTCCAAAAAAATATATCAATTTAGCCAATATTCATGCAACTACTATGCAATGAACCCGAGCGACGAGATCATACTCACACTTAACCATTTGATCACCCTTTATAGGTTCTAGAGACTAATTAATCATATTTTATCTTTTAATCTCATTTATCATATTTCATTAGGTACTTATACATTCTCAAGTACAACCATTACCATTTCCGTTTTACTTTATCTTTTCTCGAAATCGTCCAAATTACCGCATACTTTAACAGGCTCCACATCATCTTCTATGATACCATATGCTCTGGACATTGATTTTGGTTCTTTCACCCCAGGGTTCTGGACCCTCCTTAATTTTCTTCGTATCATCCGAGTCCAATTAATAAAATGTTTTAACATTTTTATCTAATGTCCACATTATTCCATCATTTTTATCGTTTTTCTCATGCTACGGTTTTAAGTCATTTGTTTATCCTTTCAACATGACAAAATTTAACTTTATCCATTTTTCATCCAAAATCGACTAATAGTGAGTGGGAGCCTAATCCTTAGGACCCTCAAGTTTGCCAAAATCACTGTTTTACCCCATTTTGTCATAATTTGTGAAAAACATGTTTACTTTCATTTGGCACAAGAATTAAGCCATTTTCTTCCAATAATGTATCTATAATTTTATGCCCCAAAACCATTTCCATCCATTTTATGTTTTACCACATAAAATACCTTCCAACATTTAAGACCATTTTCAGCCAAAGTTCATAGTCTTGCCTTATGATCATATGTGAACCCTAATATTATTTTTCATCATCATAATAATATTTAGCATACTTTGCAGCCGTTTTCCATACTTGTTCATTCCATTACAAAACCCACTTTAACATGTTTAATTCAGTCTACAACATCATCATGTATGTTCCTACATGTTTAAAAGAGGATTTCGAGCCTAGAAATACCTCAAATGCCTTTAAATCAATAATAATCATGGGTTTATGTATGTTCACATGTGTTCTTCCAAATTTCAAGGTAAAATGACATACTTTTGTAAAAAGACCCATTCAAAGGTTTTATCTTATAAAGAAAACTCCATTTTTGCAAGACTAAACATTTTATCAAACAATTACATTTTAGGCATTAAAATTCATCTAACAATCATCCTACGTAATCTCCATGGCTAGAAAACTTGAAAACATGGAAGAGTAAAACCCTACCTTGGTTGGAAAAGGAGAAACACAAAAGGTGATGACTTGAAAGCTCCTAAACTCCTAATCTCAAGACTCCAAAGATTCTTCAAAATCTCCCAAAAACCTCCTCTACAAACTTTGATCCACCACTTTTCTTCTTTGAAGCAAGATTGAAAATGGTAGAATGGGTATGAGTAGGAATAAGGGTTGGAGAGGGGGAAATGGGTGTACGCACCTTAGAGGGAGAGAGAAATGCTGAAAATATGAGGGGGAAGCCCCCCACCCTTCTCCCTTTTATAACCCAACAATCTCTCCCAAAAATCATTTAAATATCCATTAAAAACCCATCTGATTGATCAAACCACACGAAGATGACACGTCATAAAATCAAGGGCTAAAAACATGACAGCACACAAGGGAAAACATTTTTTACCAAGTCTGTGCAGGTCGTTCAAATGAAAAGGGATTCTCGTTCGAAACATCCCTTCGAATGACCTTGTAACGAGAGTGACCTGTTACACAGAAGGATCTCATTCGATCCAATTTAGAAGCCTACGTTGAATGAGGTTTTCCTTCTCGTTCGAACCACTACACCTCGTTCTAACGAAATGAGGATCTAGTTCAAATAACCTTAGGTTCGTTCGAATGATCAGCTTCCAAAATTTCCCAATTTTACCCAACAACTCCTAACAATTAACATTAAGTCCACCAAAGCAATTGGATGTATATTAATAATTCAAATCCCAATAATTTCTCATGGTTACAAATTACAAGTAAAAGAGTAAAATATTGGGAGCGAGCATTAAAAAACTATCTTTGGGATAGGACTTTCTGAGGTCGGTGAAGTCCATGCACACTCTCTAGATACCATTAATCTTTCATACCACCACTGGATTTGAGAGTCATTTCAAGAATTTAATGTCTCTAATCGACCTTGCCTCCAGAAGTTTCCTTACCTTTGTTTATACTGCCATTGCTTATTTTGGAGCAATGCGGTGAGCCTTTTATATGATTAAAGAAAATGTGGGTCAATGTGAAACTTATAGCATCTGAATTTGGGATCGATCCCAGGCATATCTTATAGTTTCCATGCAAATACATCTTGATTCTTCCTTAGCAAATAAATTATTTCCTCCCTTTCCTGCTCGGATAGTGTGGTATTGATCATAAATTTCTTTTTCAATCGGGTCTCATCAAAAGCTATTATGACACCCCCCCCCCCCTAATTAAATACCGGGTGATCAGTCATTTATTAAATTAAATCAAAGTGTCCAGTTAGTTCAGTATCAGAATCACAGTCGAAAACATTTATTTTATTAATCACCTAATAATTAATTAAGATAGTGTCAAAACATTTTGTCCAATAATTAAGGTCAATTAATTTAAACCATTCAACTCATTCACTATTCTTATGAGTAAACAATTTACGAATAAAAATACCATCTCACTAAAAATGATAAAATTATTCCAATTAATAAAATCCAAACCATCAATCGTAATAATACCAAATCCAACTGAAAAAATGAGAATGGGAAACACATGCACTAACTAAGAAACCTAAATCAAATAACTGAAGTCATAGATGTCGAGGCGTCTAAATACGAGGACCTGCAACTGCCACAATAGTTGTAGCACTTCAAAAGATAAGCCTGACACCACTATGGATGAACACCTAAAATAGTTTCACAAGAAAAAGAGATTTTGCAAGAGACGGGTCAGAGTCCGAGTGTAAAATATTTTAAAACAATTTAGCAAGTAATTAAAGATTGTAATAAAGCCAATATTATGTGCATGTTAGCTTTTCGAGCACTCACTTGAGATCCTCACCTCTTATCTATTGTGCGTGCCTAACGTACCTCTCAACCGTTCTAATTAAGTTTCTCACACCTAACTAGGTCGTAACCATAAACCTTCTAACCCTCACCAGTAGCAATAACCTGTATTCCCCACATATAACTATTATTAAATATTCCTACATTTACTATCGCATGTAAAATTCCACAATAAGGTTAAGAATTCACATAGTTGTTTCAATTCCATTAACATACTCATCTACATATTCACATGGTAGATTAAATTACAAGTATTTATTTTCCATCACGCAATTATAAATAAATACTAATACGGCACCACTAGACTCAGCTACGGTGCGTGTATACTCTGTTATTAAGTCCCGATACATCTCGTACTGAATAAGGACAATCAGTTCGGAATCACTCTCGAACCATATAAATATAAGTCACACATATTGGAGGCGAACATAGTTCCAAGCCTATGGGCTACGCACATACCTATGCACCCATATGACCGTCAACACTATCATTCTCACAGATAGCCCTTACCTAGGTTCTATGTTCCGAGGTACCAATCTAAATCCCTCTGAAGGCTCCTCAAGATAAGACTGTCCTCTCTTTAAGACCTCCCGTGATAGCAAGTATGTAGGTATGTCATACACAGAATAACTATTAGTATAGGTATTCACACACCCATCAAGATCATTAGGTATACACATAAACCAAATATTATAGTTCATACGTAGTATTATTCTCATTGCTGCTTACATTATATTTATTTAATCTTGAATACTCTCTCTCGTAATTCTCAAGGAAAATTCATCACTCCAAACACCTCAAAGTTTTATTCCTAAATAACTTTAATAATTTTGCCCTATACCGAAATTAATTCCACATTATTTAATCTCCCTCGAATTAACTACGTCGCACAAATTGAAGTCAGAAGAAATTCCCAAAAATCAGACACATCGTTCAAACCATGGTTGATCTCGTTTGAACGAGATCACAGGTCATTTGAACGACCTCTTTGAGTGAGATGCCATCTTGCTCGAATGAGGCCCAATCTCGTTTGAACGAGATGGAATTCTTCATCCCCTACCTCTGCCTGCTGCATTTTTTCTCCATTAACAACCCTAACAACCTCTATTGATTTCTCCTAAACTCCCAAAAATTAATTCCAGTCATTATTCCAACATATAGGGATGATTTCTAACAACCTAGAATCATTTAATCATGCATAAAACTTGAAAACTACGAAAATCCCCAAACTAACCAAATAAACCTTAGTTCTTCAAATTTCTCTTCAAGAATATAAATTTTCAAATCCGTTCATCACGGTTAATC
The DNA here is from genome assembly GCA_949130495.1 of Sambucus nigra. Taxonomy (NCBI): domain Eukaryota; kingdom Viridiplantae; phylum Streptophyta; class Magnoliopsida; order Dipsacales; family Adoxaceae; genus Sambucus; species Sambucus nigra. Next base: position 315,482,721 of record OX422209.1, on the reverse strand, counting down.
ATCAATTCGTGATTTTTAACCTACATACATGAGGGATTCAACCTAATTTAATTTCAGACTTCAATTAATTATCTTAAGGCTCGAATTTCATCAAAATTATGAACAATACAAGGGTATTATACACCTCTACTAACATGAGCATGATTAATGCTAAAGATTTGAAACAATTAAACACTTGCCTCATGAAAGGTCTGATTTATTGATTCAGTCGGTATGGTTGCGATCCTCACTCTCCGATCTACTAGGTGGTGTAAAAGGTGCACTGGTGCTGATTTTGGACCTAGAAACCTCTCCTCCTCCTTCCCCCTTTTGGCATATCTGTGTCTAACACTGATAGCCCTAATCTAACCCACGTACTTAATATTTAATTCCTTTATTCATCATTAATTATACTCCAAAAATACAAATTACCAAAACGCCCTCTTGGGATGCCGGTTTGGCCCAAAACTGTCTCGGAACCCAAACTAAACTCCTAGATAGACTTTTCTAACTATTTTAACCCTTCCGAACACATTGGCGCACTCGAAATGACCATTAAAGTGATTTATAAATAATTTACTTTTTATTCCATTAATTTAGTCCTGACACGCGTCCTGACTTAATTACCGTAATTGTCGTATTTCTCACTCATGACAATTCTCATAAATTTATAATTATATATTACTTTATTCGCTCAGTAATATTCACTAATATTCTCATTAATAAATTCTAACCCTTATCTCGCTAGTTAATATTTATTTTAATCCAGATTAATTATTAATTAAATTTTCCATATTTTAATTTTAATTAATCCCTTGTTTTAAAAATCTTAAAAATTACGGGCTATTACATCTATCTCCTTCAGTTTCTCCATGACTCTATCTGTGGCATCAAATCTTATTTCATTTACCCTCGGTCTTTCGTACTTCAGTTGCAATTTGGATAGTGCAGCTTCATCTTGAGACGTTTCGAGGATGACTTCCTTCTCTTTCTTTTCTTCATGTGGCGATAAAACACTTCGAGCAATGGAAGAATTGACTATGATCTCCATTATTCCTCTCTATGTAGAACACTTGAATTTTTGGTGATAAGTTGAGGGAACAGCGTGCGCGGCGTGCAGCCACCCTCTTCCAAGGATGGCATGATAGGATGACTCAATGTCTACCATCAAAAACTCAATCAGTTTGGAGATATTACTGGCCCTAACTGGTAGGGCCACCTTCCTCAATGGCATGGTCATATTTTCAACAAAATCGGCCATAGGAATGATCGATTCTTTCAAGTCTTCCATCTTCAATTTGAGATTATGAAAAACTCCAAGTACAAGACTTAAGGGGAACTCCGTTGATCGACTAGTAGCTTATCCACGTCCTAGTTTACAATCTTGAGGTGCTTACGAGAGAATCATGGTGTGGTGTCCTCACTCTGATCAAATCACCTTTCATGAAAACTATGTTCTTGTTATAATATATTTCTTCTGGAGCTTGCCATCTTGTCTTTTGGCAGGGTCAATTTAGAAGGCCTCCATAACCGGAGTGACCTTCTTAAGTTCCATCCAAACTGAGTTTCCCTATAATAACGTGGGATCTAAATCACCGTGGATAATGGAAAAATCTTGTCCCATCTCGTCATCCAAAACATTATTTGGTTTTGGGTCAATGCTGGCGACGACCTAGTTAGTCTTTTTCTCAACGTATTCATTCAAATGCCCCACCTGGTCTAACTTGTCCAAACGGGATTTGAGATCCCTGCAATTATCTTTCTTGTGTATGTTCCCCTCGTGGTAGATGCACCTGAGAGAAATATGTCTCTTATTCAAATCACGACCCATCTTCTTCGGCCACTTGAGGAATTATAGGTCCTTAATTTTGCTCAAGATCTTGTAGATTGGTTCTTTGAAGATGATGTTGATCGCCTGGAAAGCCTTGGATATGTTTGCCTTGCTCCATTTTTGGATCATTCGTTCTTCTTTTTGGCCCCTTTCTTGGGGGTGACTTTTTTACTATTACATTTCATCGCCCCAATCTCGCCTTGGCTGAGGGCGACCACATCTTCCACTTTGGCATATTTTTCAATGCGTGACATAAGTTCATCGATGGTGTTTGCCTCCTTCTTTGACTGGTGCAACATAGAGTTGTGAGGCGGGCCTATTTTGAATGATGCCCCGACAACTTGCTTTGAGAAATCTTGGACCTCATTAAAGGTTTTCCAATAGAGCCTATCATAATCTCGTAAAGTCTCCTGGGGTTTCTTCCTTATGGTAAGGAGAGAATCCATCCTCTTTGGGCGTGAATTACTCGTTATGAAGCAAGCTGTAAAGGCCTTTACGAGTGACTTAAAGTTCTTGACTGATATGTGAGTTAGCCTTTAGAACTATTTGTGGGTGATATGTCCTGAGCTGGATGGGAATACACGACACATGAGGGCGTCATTATGGTTCCATAGGGTCATCGCTCACCCATATTAGTGTATGTGATCTATGAGATCGATCTTTTCATCGTACATCTTGAACCTTGGAGTTGTGAACTTCTTTGGGGCTCTTACTCCTCAATTTCCATTGAAAAGGGGGATTGCATATGAGTGATGGGTTCCCTCATTTCCATCCCCTCGGTTGATCTAGCCCTACGATTAGTAAGGTGTTGGTCCATTTCTCTCATAACCACACTCCGTATATCATGTTTATGACATCCCTCATCTTGGTTTCGCCTTATCAGATGGCTTTCACGCTCTGAGTGATCATATTGGCGGTGAAAACTCCTTTCTAGACTACGAGTTTTGCTCGTCTAAGGACTAGGCGTCCAACCATGATGCTTGCGGTTGTCTCTACGGAGATCTCGCTCCATTTTTTTTAGACGTGCATTTTCCTCCATCTCGAGGGGTGTTGCTTCCTCTTTTTAATGGAGTCGTTCCTCATAGGTGTCGACCAGCCACGAGATCTGCGTTGATATGGGTTGACCATTGCTCTGTTCAGAATGTTGCTCTTGCAGTCAAAATCGTGGATGGTTGGCTGACTTATTCTTATCCCATGAATCTCAGATCCGACTCTATATAATAGGATCCCAACTCGCAGATCTCCTGCAAGAAGTGCACTGTGAGGGTAAGACATTGCTTAAATCATTTGGTTTCGATTTGCTTTTAAAAAAAAGAATCATTTCCCACATGCGGTGCCAAATTGTAAGTGCAAATAATCAAAATTAATGGTTTTAAGCAAAAATAATAATTAATGAGTAAAGCAATATAACGACAGAAAGTATTTACGTGGTTTGGCAACTGCCTATGTCCACGGTGTATTTTTCAGTGGATATTAATTCTTTAAAAGTTTCACAATAAAGAATTATATGACCCTTTGTCCCGAGATAAAGATTTTATTTATAATGATAAGAGCGGTTGAGCCATGTCCAAACTCTTCGAGTTGCTAATTGGCTCATTTTTTTATCCATGTTAGTCTCCTTCGATATTATAGATAACAAGAATGGTCTCCCATGTTTATTTCACGTGACATTAATTTTGACTTAAGCAACACATTTCATTTTTCTAAGTTGGGCCTATCTAAGCTATCGTATACTTGGGTCATTATGGTTTGCACCCCACAAACACGTCACCATTTCCATTAATTTTTTTAATAGCGGCTTGATGGTGAGTTTAGTTACATCAATTTTTAAAATCCAAGATAAACATCGCAACTTTTGAAACATCGAGTCTAAAATTAAAAATTGACCCAAACTTCAGGATTAATTTTGCATTTTTCTCTCAAATTTTGTATCTCAAAAATACATTTTGAGTTTTATTTTGAGTAGCCAAACACTTTTAAACACTTCGATCAATCATTAGGAATATCACATCCTAGGAAGTAAAAATATACAGTTGTGGCTTCTATTTGTTCCAACTTTAAAGAAGATGTTTGATATGGGTTATGAAGACATTGGTTATGGACAAAAAATGGTTGCGATTGTCAAGTGCTCTCCAGTTGTTGGAGCCTTCTTATCACGGAAGATATGGTGCAAAAGAGTGGATCGTGAAAATGGTGTATTATGTGATTGTTGGTCGTTGTTTTCTTTTGTAAATATCTACCATAATTCATTTGTTTTTTTATTTGGCACGAGATATTTCCCATTGTGGGTTTTTTCCTCTTATATCTTTGTGTTGTGTGATTGTTTTATCTATTTTATATTTTGATTCATCACGTTACATGTGAGTAGAAAAAATTCGATTAAAATTATTTTTGGTAAACTTTATCATATAAACATAAGATTGTTCATTTGCCCATAAATTTAATTAAAGGAAAATACTACACTCACCTTGGTATAATAATATTAATTTGGGTAGTTGCTCTTAGTCGTTGATTTTATCCAATTTTTCCTTATTCACATACGTTATGCGCACTCTTAAGGATTTGAATCACCGATGACCAAGGAACCAATCAGTATTGGTTTGATACCAAAATCTTATCACGAATTTTTTACTAACCCTTTTGTGCAAACCATAATATACAACAGCAATAATAACAAGCACGATAAAGATGCAAACAAGAGAGAACACAAGTAAACCAATGTATATCTAATTCACCAGTTTAGCTACATTCATTGAGAGTCACGATTCTATTGTATAAAAAAATTACAAGTATGGTGGACTATAATACCAATGATAAATCACATACCTGTGACACCCCGACTAATTAAATACTAGGTGATCAGTCATTTATTAAACTTAAATAGAATATCCAGTTGGATCAGTCTTAGCATCACTGTCGAAAACTTTTTATTGATTACCAACCACCTAGTATTTAAAAATCAGATGTCAAATTTTATCTTTTTTTTATTAAAATATGAAAGCAATTAAATGATTACTAAACACTCACCATCCAATAATAATTCGTAGGAATTCAAATGACATAATGGAATAAACTGAGTCTGGACTAAAGACTTCCAGTCAAAATCCCAAATACAATAATCTGAAATGAAGTTAATCCAACAATCGAAATGTAAATGACTGTCTGAAAACTACTATCTTTAAATAAGAACGGGCAACATGCCCAAACTGAAATGAATGTCTCTAAATGAATCAAGGATGAATGTGGAGGCGTCTAATACATAAGTCCTGTAACTTCCACAGCAGCTACAGCACTTCAACTGAATGGAACTCTTATGCTTGGCATTCCTGTGGCTGGGGCACCTAAAAAGTTTTTACAAAAACAAAATAGATTTGACAGAAAACGGGTTAGAGCCCGAGTTGAAAATATTTTTAAAACAACAAGTATTTGAAATGCATAAATACCAAATATTGTATACATGTTAGTCATGTGCTCTCACTTGAAATTCTCACCTCTCAACTATTGTGCACGCATAACGTATACTCCTAACCCGTTCTAGTTATATTGTCCCACCTAACTAGTTTGAATCAAGTCTCTCACTATGATGCCTGAGTCATTGTATCTTTCCGTATTACCCGAATAATACATTCTTGCATTTCCAATATTTATTAATTAATTCAAGTACTTCTTCACTCAGATAAGATTCCACGATTTTAACATGTTTTATATGGCATGCCCTTTCTCATCTACTAAGCCACACAGTAGAATAATCACCAGTACATTTATAGACATCACTATCATAATGTATATACTTATAAGGCACCCCCGAGACTAAGTTATGGTGCATGCATACTCTGTTACCAGGTCCCAGTATATCACATACTATATAGAGGGCTATTGGTTCATAATCACTTGAGAACTGTATAAAACAAAATTCACAAATAATGGAGGCGGATCATAGTTCCAGGTCACAAGGGAGACGCACATACCCACTCACCCTTGAGACCGTCTGCACTATCATTGACAGATAAGCTGTACCAAGGATATATGGTTGTATAGAACAAGTCCATATTCCCCAATGGGCTCTTCAGAATAAGACTGTCCTAGCGCGAAAACCTCTGTGATAACAAGTAGCGGGGTATGATGCATTACACATAATAATCCATACGATAGGTAATCACACCACCTAAGTATATATAAAATCCATTTAGGTATACGCACGTCCCATTTTACAAGTCTTATACGTCGTATATTTATATCTCGAATATCCTACGTAATATTTTATTTAACACGGTAACTTATGTTGCCTAACTTCAAGTACCTTTTCCCAAAAGGTTACAAGTTTCCTTCTATTCCTTAGGTTATTTTAGTAACTAAAATATACCCCCACTACTGGTTTTATCCTTAAGTTATTGTTCATCCGTTTTAAATCCCAATTTATATAATTTTAATCGTAACTCTTTCGATTAACACTTGTAATTACCCCATTCAATCCCATGCATAAATAACATTTTCCGTGTCTTAAGTATATCCAACTGACCTTACCTAAGTCCCAATATGTTCCATTAATCATTACTAAAGATTTATTAAATTTGGGATTTAATCAAATATTAAAAAGGAAAAAAATCACATTTTCCAGGGGAGTCGATCAATCGATGAAATGGGTCGATCGATCGACATTCTTGAGTCGATCGATCGATCAATTAGTTATTTGCCCAGATTTTTTTAACAGTTATGGGTTTTAAGATTTTTAACCACCAAAATTGATCTTTAAACATCTACAAATTGATATACATGAAATCTAGAACCTATACTGATATGTATGAACAATTCCTAACATATCCAAATCGTTTAAACAACATCAACATGCATAAATTCACCCAATTTCCATCTTCCTAGTTTTGACTTCATCTTCAATTCAACATGAAATTTCCATATTTGTTCAACCAATTTTATTATAATAACGTGGGTTTGATTCTACATGCATAATCGAACCTATACCATTTAAATTTTAATCCAAGAATCATAATTTGCACTATCTAAATTCTTCCAAAGCATGAAATATTCACATGAATGTTACCTTATTCTAACATGGATCGTATATTTACCATAAATTTACGCAAGATAATTACTTACCTTATGTAGCAGGTTTGTTCCGTTGGTGACTTAAGGTATGGGGTTGATCCTCTCTCTCTGATATATACGTTGGCAGCTATAGTGGTGCAAATGGTGCTCCCATGATGGTTCAAGCCTTAGAAAACCCTCCACTCTCTTGCTCCTATGCTTTCCAAGATTTTGTGTTTGATATCTCTACAAAGTATAACCCTAGAAGTTGATATCGACGTAGTAATTTCGTGGGTTTAATTACCCCAAAAATAAATATGACTAAAATACCCTCCCGAGGTGTCAGTTTGTCATAAAAATGCGCCAGGACCTAAACTGAACCCCCGAATAGGCTTTTCTGACTATATCGACCCTTTTGGACACTTTGGTGCACTCTAAATGACCATATGAGTGACTTAAAATTAAATTACTTTTTATTTCATTAAACCTAGTCCCAACACGGCTGACACGTGCATCCCGACTTAATTTTCATAATTGTCGTATTACTTGCTAGCGATAATTAATTCATAATTACATATTACCATACTCACTAAGTAATATTCAACATAATTCACATCAATAAATACTAACTCTCATCGCGCTAGTAATTATTTAATTAAATCCGAATTAATTATAAATAAATTTTCCATTTTTAACACTACACCAAATCCTGCGAATGATCACGCCCAGTGGGTCACGGCCCAAGTCCGCGACCAGCTGGTCGCGGACTTGGGCCGTGACCCACTCAATATTTGGCGTGACCAATTTTATTACCACACTAAATTATCCATGCTCTGGAAGTGGTCACGGACTAAATCCCTGACCATAATGGGTCACGGACTTGGGTCGTGACCAGATCGTGACCAGTTTGGCGCCAAAATTCCCTCCAAACTGGTCGCGGATGGGTCACGAACATGGACTGTGATCAGGTCGTGACCAATTTGGCGTCAAAATTCCCTCCAAACTGGTCGCGGATGGGTCACGGAGTTGGGCCGTGACCATTTGTTGGTATGGGTCACGGCTGTAGGCCGTGACCATACATCATTCAAACACCAAGGCTGTTAGAAAGGGTCACGCATTATGGGTCACGGCCCTAAGCCGTGACCAAATCAAAATCCCCATTGTCCTGCCAGTGAGTAAAGGGTCGCGCGCATGGGTCACAGCTCTTGGTCGTGACTAAGTTGAAATCGCCATTGCCCAGTCAGTAATGGGTCACGGCTCTAGGCCATGACCAGATCGAAATCCCCAGCCTGATGGTCATTAATGGGTCGCGCACATCGGGTCACGGGTCTAGGCCGTGACCATAGTCTGGTCTTAAAAAGAAATATTCCCAACTTCTCATTTATTACGTGCGACTTCGTTTGCTGTTAGGGTTCGTGCGATTTCGAGCTCCTGCGATTTCGGTTGGATTTCAGTTGGATTTGCATTTGTATTTCAGTTGGATTTGCATTTGGCTAATCGATTTCAGTTGGTATGTATTGATTCATTTGGATTTCGTGATTTCTATCTAAAGCCCTAATTTTTGCATATGTATGTGTAGATTTATGTTTGTATGTGTGTATGTGTGTGTATGTATAGATTGTATGTATGTGTGTGTATAGATTTATGTCAAAAAAAATATTAGGGTTTAGTAAACCTTAAATAGTATGTGTGTGTATGTATAGATTATGTCAATAAACCCTAGATTGTATGTGTGTGTATGTATAGATTATGTCGATAAACCCTAGATTGTATATGTGTGTATTTTTTTCGACAAAATATGTTTGTCTTGTTTGTTTTTTTGAGAAAATATAATTAAATGATTTTTTTTACATACGAGTCACAAACACGTGTGCACATTACTATAGTGAGATATTGTTGGCTTGGTTGTTGGTTACTATGTTGAATTTATTGAATTGATACTAGTGTCGATAAATGTATATGTTATTAAAGTTGTTGGGCGTGCTCTTGATTTTCCTATGAAAAAGTATATCACATATCTTGCGATTAATGTGCATTTTTTTTCATACCCAGTGGGTCGCGGACTTGGGCCAACAAATAAATTGTGTATAGATTTATGTGTATATGTATGTTTATGTGTGTAATTATGAACAAATTGTTTATGTGTATATGTATGTTTAAACTCTCATAACTTTCAAACCTAAACCTTAATAGCAGGACTCGTATTCATGCCCTCGTATACTTTTCTCAGGAAAAATGAGGCACGGTGATAAATACTGTCAACAAGAGTGGGAGAGGTTGCAATTAGACTGCACACATAACTCTTTTATTAGCGTACGTCATAATGAGGGTACTCCTATTTTTAGGTACGGAAATAAAAAGATCGAACAATTTAACTACCTTGTAAATCATGGATTTGATATCCAGCAAGATTACTTGTTCGATCGTATTTTATTTTCTCTACCAGAAAACTGGGATGACGTTATACAAAATATATTTCACACACCTAATCCCGACATAGCCCTGACCTTGGTTACGTTGTTAGAGAAGGTGAAAAAAAAAATCCACCCGTTATGGATACAACTGCGTACAGAGAGCATTGACATAGACTGTGATGTCTCGCGCCACATGCACGTAAAATTTAATCTTGCCAACAAGTTGAGAAATAGGGGATTCCGAGTTCATGTCACTGACATCTACACATCAATCATAGATACCCTTCCTTCTAGTTGGCCATGTGCAAAAATTCATAGGTTCTTAAAAACTAATACCGAATGGATGGAGATCAGACACATTGAACTTACTCTAAAGTCTTACTTTGAAACGGTATCTATCTATCTATATATATAAAACTAATTAAGCTTGATTAATTAGTTATAATTTCATATTACTATAATCATTTAGTCACTTATATTTTTTAATTTTTGTAGATAATGTCGAGAGGAAACAACCCAAGGGTACCAAGTGCCGATGTGACACCACAACGAGGTTCACCATCTCGTGCAGAACCCTAATTCTCATCACCAATGGCTGAGCAATTCACAACTCCACCAATGGTTCACTCCTCACCAAGTCCAACTCCAAGTGCTCCTACGCCCCAATCCAATACTCCCGTTGCTTTAACGCCCCCATCCAACACTCATGATGCCACCCGCTCAAATGAAAAGAAGCCTATTGGCCGCTTCTCCCTTCTCGGGAATAACCCGACGGGTGATAGGAATGACGTGCTGAACTTTAAAGCCCGGTGTTTGTCGCTGGGAAAAATGAACGTGGGAGTCGGTGGACCAGACAATTGGAACCTTGTTGATCAAGCTGTCAAAGATGACATACATGACCAACTTTGCAAGCATTACTCGTTTCCTGACCGTTCCAAGAATAAGGTTCTATCTCGGGTTGCTGAAGGATTGAGGACATACAGGAGAAACCTTCGGAAGAAACATTTCCCGAAAGAGGCAGCGAGCTCAGATATTTTGGCTTTGAAAGAGAAAGCGCCTATCAATATTGAAATGCCGGTGGATCAGTGGAATAAGTTTTTGGAGAATGAGGCAAAGGAAAAAAAGTTGGTCCAGAGGGAGCAAAACAAAAAAAATAGGGCACAAAAAACTGATATCCATAGGCTGGGATCCAAATCATATGAGGATTTGAAGAATGAATGGGAGAGTAGGACAAAAGATGATCCAGATGCCGGTAAAAACCCAAATCGGTCCAACTTATTCCTTCATGCTCGACAGGACAAAGATAATAAATTCCCGCTACACTTGGCAAAGACACTGGAATCAATAGAGGCCATCAGCAGTCAATCAGATTCGAGCCCTACTGATGACTTTGACCTTGAAAATGATGCCCTGACTAAGACCTTTGGAAAGGATAAAAGGGAGAGGACGAGAGTTGTTGGCTCACATATGCCAAAAACAAAACTTCAACACATTGCACCTCTTGTGGACGAGCTTTCTTCGGTCAAGAATTGTATCTCATCCCAAAAGGACCACCAGTTGAAGACCGATGGGGATGTCCATGAGATTAAAAATTCCCTGGGATTATTGACAAATCAAATTGGGAAACTTGTGAATCTTTGGGAAAGTTATAGGCCCCCAATGCCTCCTCAAGGTTACCCTTACCCTACTCCTACTCAAGGTTTCGCACATCCTTCCCCTCCAACCTTCCCCTCTCAAATGCCTCATCCTCCAACATTCCCCTCCCCTGCACCTCCGCCAATCATGGGGCTCGAATCATCGTCAACAACTCACAGTGACTATGGCGAAGAGTACTATATCAAGGACATGAGCAATTCGAGGTTTGTTGGCGTGTGCATACTCATCTCCAGGGTTCCTGGAACTCTAGTACATCACCGACCTTTGGAGAAGGGTGAGGCTAAAATAATGGTCGATGAAATATACAACGGCTGCGGAGATGTACCTGTGTACGTTAACAGCGGGGATGGGATGGAATTGAGGAATTATGCAAAATCTTTTATTACTTGGCCACTTTATCTGTTGGCCAAGATTTAATAATATTTTCTTTCGTTTCAGTTGTAATAATTTTTTTTTGTTTTAGTTGTAAGAATATTGGTTTTTCTTCGGTTGGAATGATATTTTTTTGTTTCAGTTGTAAGAATATTGGTTTTGTTTCGTTTGGAATGATATTTTTTTTGTTTCAGTCGTAAGAATATTCTTTTTGTTTCAGTTGTAATAATATTTTTTAACCTATTACCACAGGACTGAAATTTGAAGATTATTACATGGATTTCCCACAATACAAAGAGTGGATGGGAGAGACTAGCCGGATATCAATTAATCATGTAAAGGGCATTTATGAATTTGTTAAATACGCTTCCAAAAATCTTAAAAGTGAGAAGATTCCGTGTCCGTGCACACATTGTATTAACAGAAAATATATGTCATTGGAAGTTGTTGAGTTGCATTTACTAAAGTGGAGAATCTGTCAAGACTATATAATATGGACATACCATGGTGAAAAAGTTGTACCTTATGTTCCAGAAGAATTACCGGGAGCCGACCGTGTAACGGAACCTCAAGGAGTAGAAGTGGTACATGATTCACCAACACATCGTCCATTGACCGACTTAATTGATGATGCTTACGGACTCCACAACCAACAAAACCACCGACCTATGGATACAAATAATGCGCATTATGACCAAGTAAATGAACAAATTGATGCTGAACTACTAGGAGATCGGGAATACATACGGTTGAAAGCCGATGCGGCTAGACCGTTGTATAAAGATTGCGATGAAGATCACTCGGTATTATATGCAATGATTGGTTTGCATAATTTGAAGAGTCAATTTGGTTTGTCTGGAAACAGCGTAACCGGAATTCTTAAGTGGGTTAAAGAAATTCTCCCAAAAGAGAACATGTTACCAGACAATTATCCTACCATGAAGAAGAGTTTGAAGGGTTTAGGTTTGAAATACAAATCTATTCATGCTTGCAAGTATGATTGCATATTGTACCGTAATGAGCACGAAGAGAAGGATGAATGTCCTGTATGCAGTGAGCCTAGATATATGGTTTGTGAGAATGGAAATGGCAAACATGAAAAAAATCGCAAGTGCTCGCAAGTCCCACAAAAGATTTTGAAGTATTTTCCACTTGGGCCAAGCTTAAAACGTTTTTTTACTGTACCGTGGATAGCGGAGGCCATGACATGGCATGATCGATGCGAGCTGGGTGGGGATTTGATGCGTCATCCGGTTGATTCACTCATCTAGAAAATTTCAAATGCACAACACCATGAATTTGCAAAGGAACCGTGCAACGTTCGTCTTGCAATCTCAACCGATGGGTTTAACCCTTTCGGTAATTTAAGTACTAGTCAGAGTTATTGGCCAGTTCTTATGGCGCCTTTAAGTCTTCCTCCGACATTATGTATGAGAAAGGAGTTCAAATTATTATCTCTGTTGATACCCGGGCCGAAGGCTCCCAGTGATGATATTGATATATTATTATCACCATTAATCGAAGAACTTAAAGAGTTGTGGGATAAAGGCGTGGCGGCGTTCGATTCTCGTAAGGGTGAAGAGTTCACACTTAAAGCAATGGTGATGTGGGTGATCCACGATCATCCTGCTTACGGGACCTTGTCCGGTTGTAATGTTCATGGTTATTATGGATGTCCCATATGTGGGGAGGAAACTGAAGCCTGTTGGTTAAAACATAGTGGTAAGTTGAGTTACACGGGTCATCGTAGATTTCTGCCGACCAGTCACCCTTTTAGGAACGACAAGTCTAACTTTTTGCCTATCGGTCACGAGCGAAGAACGGCACCTATTCGACTTTCTGGTCAGCAAATTGAGGAGAAGGCGGTGGCTGCGACTGCGGGGAATAGGTACGTAGGCAAACGCCCCCAGTTTGTAAACCTAAAGCGTAAAGCTAGGGAGGATCCTAACGACCCTAGTAAAGCGAAGCCATGGTCCAGGCGATCAATATTTTTTGATTTGCCGTATTGGAAAGATCATCGTGTAAGGCATATAATTGATGTGATGCACACAGAGGAGAATGTTGCAGAACATTTGATAGGAACATGTCTGGGTGGATCTCATTCCAAAGATGGAGAGCGTGCTCGTCGAGATCTACAGGATATGAAAATAAAGAAGAGACTGTGGTTAAAAAATGATCCAACGACAGGAAGAATTTCTATCCCCCTGACTGCTTTTACTTTGACTACTAGTGAGAAGAAGATCCTCTTAGACACGTTGTTCAACTTGAAGACTCTAACCGGTTATTCTGGTAATTTACGTAGGGTAGTAACCTACCAAGCAAATGACTTGAAACAGTGCAAGTCTCACGACTGGCACGTAATCATCCAATTAATCCCGTTGTTATTTCGGCATTGCTTCTTTGAACACAAAGATCTCCGTCGGGCAATTATGCAAATCAGTTTGTGTTTTACCCTACTTTGTGCAAAAGTGGTAAACAGAAGGCACATTAAAGCTGCGAAATCAACTTTAGCCGAGGCAATTTGTGTATTAGAGAAATATTTTTCTCCGTCATTCTTCAATATCAGTATCCACCTACTTGTGCATTTATGCGATGAAGCTTTATTATGTGGTCCCGTGAGGTATCGTTGGATGTATCCTTTTGAGCGCTTGATGAAAACCTTCAAAGATTATGTAAAGAACACACGGTATATTGGAGGGTCAATTACTGAAGAATACGTAAGGGTGGAATCATCGCTATTCGCTAGGGAACATATGCCAGAACAAGAGGTGAGGAGGTTTAATCCTCGTGGAGAACGAGTGATAGAGGAACCTGACGAGTTTGAGGACGAATTATCATTTGGGAACCCTAAAGAGGTGAAACTCACAAACCTACAATACGAGCAAGCAACTCGTCATGTCTTCGAATCGCAAGATGAAGTCCAAGACTGGAGAGAGTGAGTATCTACGGAATTCTTCTTCTTTTATTATATGTATTTTTTATTTTATGATCTAAACTCTATAATTTTTCGGTAGGAAGTACGAGAATGAAATTATCCAAAATCAAAGGAGAAATTGGACGACAACTGACTTTAGGGCATGGGTGTCAAAAGAGGTACTTTTCACATCTTATGTGTGCGGTTATTTATTCATGTGTGGTAAAAACATGCCCTAATACAAATTCATTAATAAATGCACCTTCTAAAAAGAGGTGATGTCTCTTCCAGACTTGCACGCCTAGCAAAAGGTCCTAGTTTTCGTGCGAAAGAGTTTAAGAAATTCTGCACCAACGGTTTTGATTTCATTTCATATCCATATGAGGAAAAGCTTTTGACGCAAAACAGTGGAATATCAATTTTCGCCTTGACCACCTGTATCGCTAGCAAAAGTGATAAAAATCCAAAGAATACGGTGCTAACCTATTATGGGATAATTCAACAAATCCTAGAACTTGATTACTTGGATTTCACAGAAACCGTATTCTATTGTGATTGGGTAAAGGTGGAGGATACAACGAATGCTTGCAAAGTTGATCCCGACTCCAAACTTATTATGGTAGATTTATCAAAGCTGAAGACTAAAGACCGCATAGTCGACGAGCCTTTTATTTGTGCCTTTCAGAATGTAAAGAAGATATTCTACTCGAAGTGCATAAACGATGGCATTTGATCTATTGTTGTGCATGCACCAAAGGGTATGACTACTGAAGTAGACGCATTAAAGGCTCCAAAAGAGTTCCAGTCAGCTCTTGATGACAACCCTAATTTGAAGGATCTTTTAGTTGATTTAGAGGAAGATTGAGTATCAAAATACTATTTTATCCTCATCAATCTTATTTGTATCCTATTATGATATTGACATTGTATTAGCACTTTACATTAATTTATGAATTTCATCTACTTTTAAGTGTAATGTCCCGATATTTGTGCAAATGTTAGGTTATTTATCGGTTCTTTTGTTTAGAATAGATATGTTTTCATTTATTTATCTCTATCGTTTGGCTTTAGAGGGCGAAAACCCGAAACAACCCCCGAACGGTCCCGTGAGGCCCCGTGGGTGGTACCAACACCTCCCACAGGACCAATGTAACTCGTAG
The DNA here is from genome assembly GCA_949130495.1 of Sambucus nigra. Lineage (NCBI taxonomy): Eukaryota > Viridiplantae > Streptophyta > Magnoliopsida > Dipsacales > Adoxaceae > Sambucus > Sambucus nigra. The sequence goes on along the minus strand of OX422209.1, from coordinate 315,467,352 downwards.
GGACAGTGAGTGACGAAAGAACTAGCCTTGGTTTTCTTCCTTTGGTTTTGAATTTGATTTTTTGGTTCTACCATTTTTTTAATTGAACATAACTGTTTGCAAAAAATTCATTATTTTTTCACTGTCATAGGATACATTGATGTTGGGGGCGAACTACTATCAAACATAATCTGAAATTGCATCGCTGATGGCATAGAGAAGGTTCTGATTGGCGTTGGGTGTAACAAAATATCCAGGTAATGGATAGACCTATGATGAAATTTACTTTAAGGTTAAATATGCATTGATTCAATTTTTTAATTATTTTGGGTTTGGATCCTATTTATGTCTAAACCCCGTAATTTTAACTTTTTTGTGCCCCCTATAGCTTGGGTATTCTTGGCGCATTTGTTTCTTGTCACTTCCAGTGGAGGGGGAGAACATAACTTTTGAACAAAGAATAGTTAGGGTGAACACTAGAAAATGAAGTCATTATCCAACGGATTGCCACTTTCTAGGTTTAAGGCGCTCCCGGTTTGATTGTACGACGTAAATTTGCAAAAAATTAGACTTAAGCATAAAAACATGCCATCGAATGGTGAAAACGTAAAATAGCCACAAAACAGTCTCGTAAGAGTCACGAACACCCCGCACGGGACCAATGTAAATCGCAGGAACTGACCGTGTAGTCACGGCGCTCCCGATTTGAGTGTATGACGTAAATTTGCAAAAAAATAAACTTAAGCATAAAAACATGCCATCGAAGGGTGAAAACGTAAAACAGCCTTAAAACGGTCCCGTAAGAGTCATGAACGCCTCGCACGGGACTAATGTGACTCGTAGGAACCGACCGCGTAGTCACGGGGCTCTCGGTTTGAGTGTATGACGTAAATTTGTAAAAAGTTAGACTTAAGCATAAAAACATGCCATCGAAGGGTAAAAACGTAAAATAGCCATAAAACGGTCCGATAAGAGTCACGAATACCTCGCACGGGATTAATGTAACTCATAGAAACCGACCGCGTAGTCACGGGGCTATCGGTTAGAGTATACGACTTAAATTTGCAAAAAAATAGACTTGAGCATAAAAACATGCCATCGAAGGGTGAAAACGTACAATAAGCACAAAACGGTCCCGTAAGAGTCACGAACACTTCGCACGGGACCAATGTGACTCGTAGGAACCAACCGCGTAGTAACGGGTCTTCCGGGTTGAGTGTACGACGCAAATTAGCAAAAAGTTAGACTTGCATGCCATCGAAGGGTGAAAATGTAAAACAACCTTAAAACGGTCCCGTAAGAGTCATGAACACCTCGCACGGGACCAATGTAACTCGTAGGAACCGACCGCGTAGTCACGGCGCTCCCGGTTGGAGTGTACGACATAAATTTGCAAAAAATTAGACTAAAGCATAAAAGCATGCCTTAGAAGGGTGAAAACGTAAAAAAGTCACAAAACGGTACCGTAAGAGTCACGAACACCTCGCACGAGACCAATGTTAATAGTATGAACCAAACGGGTAGTCACAAGGATCCCGGTTTGATTATACGGCATAAATTTGCAAAAAGTTAGACTTGAGAATAAAAAAGATGCCATCGAAGGGTGAAAACGTAAAACACCCACAAAACGGTCCCGCAAGAGTCACGAACATCTCGCACGGGACCAATGTAAGTCGTAGGAACCGACCGTGTAGTCACGGCGCTCCCGGCTTGTGTGTGTACGTGTGTGCATGTTTGTGTGTGTGCGCGTGTGAGTGGGAAAGGGGGGAGGGGATGGGCAGGGGGCGCGTGTGTGCATGTTTGTGCGTGTGCGCGTGTGCGAGTGGGGAAGGGGGGAGGGGACGGGCAGGGGGCGCGTGTGTGCGTGTGTGAAATAAAACATGTTTGGCAGCAACGTGAAACCCCCAATCCAAAAACTTAACAGATATGCCAGTGTATACATGTTTGTGTGTGTGTTTGTGTGTGCGTGTGTGAGTGGGAAAGGGGGGAGGCGACGGGGCAGGGGGCGGGGCGGGGCAATGTTGCATATATATGCAGTGCATATATATGCAGGCATATATATGCAACTGCTGCATATATATGCAGTATATATATGCTGCAACAGCTATTTAAACATTCAAAATTGGACCCATTTAATCATTGTGTTACCGACTCTGCGAGGACATGCAAAATTGGACCTAGGAATTTAGTGATTTAGGGGCTAATGTTGTTATTACCATTGCGGAAGCTTTATCCTAGCATGAATAACGAATAGAACAACTATCTTGATGTAGCTCACTGTTTCTATTTTGGTGTTCATTTCCAGATGTTCTTCAGTACACATTATGCAGGGGAGTCATTGGGACTAAAGTTCCGTGAAGGAGAGCCTTGGAAAAAGGTTTTTGGTCCTGTTTTCACTTATCTCAACTCTGTTCTACCCGATGAGGATCCTCTTGCCCTCTGGCATGATGCCAAAGAACAGGTAGCTTTTCGGTAATTTTCTTCATTTCCCAATTTTGAAAATTTTGTTTTGTTTGAACACTGAAAATGAAACTAAGTTTCAGCGGAAATGTTTATCAGATGTTAATAGAAACAGAAAGCTGGCCATACAATTTTCCACTTTCTGAAGACTTTCCTACAGCTTATGATAGGGGCATTGTGAGTGGAAGATTATTAGTGCATGACAGGTACCTCTCCCCCTATAGGAAAATGAAAAAATGTCCAGCCTTATACTACCCTGGGATGGACCCATCAATGTATTTGATTACACTAATGAATTGTTTTATTTATTGTGTGCTTCTTCATCTAATAGAGGGAGACCTAACCTTTTAAGGGTCAATTTTTTTTTCATTGTTTGATTCTAAATCCATAGGTGGTATTGTTTTCACATAATGAAGCGTGTTACTGTAATATCACTTTCCCAATGTACCCTTTGACATTTACATTTTTTTTAAATTAAATTCACATTTCAGCAAAAAAAAAAGAAGAGATAAGGGAACAATTAACATTTCTTTTGTTTGAAGAAAAGATATGGGAAGCATTGTATTACTGTCATTTCTAGAAAAGTTTAAATCTTCTCTAAATAGGCTTAAAAACATGGCGTTAGAGGGTGAAAACCCGAAACACCCTCCGAACGTCCCCGTGGGTGGCACCAACACCTCCCACGGGACCAATGTAACTCGTAGGAACTGACCCCGCAGCCGCGGGACTCCCGGTTTGAGAATACGACGGTAATTTGAAAATTTCCAGACTTAGGCTTAAAAACATGGCATTAGAGGGTGAGAACTCAAAACTGCCACCGAACGTCCCCGTGGGTGGCACCAACACCTCCCACGGGACCATTGTAACTCGTAGGAACTGACCCCGCAGCCGCGGGACTCCCGGTTTGAGAATACGACGGTAATTTGCATATTTCTAGACTTAAGCTTAAAAACATGGCGTTAGAGGGTGAGATCTTAAAACAGCCCCCGAACGTCCTCGTGGGTGGCACCAACACCTCCCACGGGACCAATGTAACTCATAGGAACTGACCCCGCAGCCGCGGGACTCCCGGTTTGAGAATACGACGATAATTTGCATATTTCTAGACTTAGGCTTAAAAACATGGCGTTAGAGGGTGAGAACTCGAAACTGCGACCGAACGTCCCCGTGGGTAGCACCAACACCTCCCACGGGACCAATGTAACTCGTAGGAACTGACCCCGTAGCCGCGGGACTCCCGGTTTGAGAATACGATGGTAATTTGCATATTTCTAGACTTAGGCTTAAAAACATGGCGTTAGAGGGTGAGAACTCGAAACTACCACCGAACATCCCCGTGGGTAGCATCAACACCTCCCACGGGACCAATGTAACTCGTAGGAACTGACCCCGCAGCCGCGGGACTCCCGGTTTGAGAATACGACGGTAATTTGCATATTTCTAGACTTAGGCTTAAAAATATGGCGTTAGAGGGTGAAAACCCGAAACACCCCCCGAACGTCCCCATGGGTGGCACTAACACCTCCCACGGGACCAATGTAACTCGTAGGAACTGACCCTGCAGCCGCGGGACTCCCGGTTTGAGAATACGACGGTAATTTGCAAATTTCTAGACTTAGGCTTAAAAACATGGCGTTAGAAGGTGAGAACTTGAAACTGCCACGGTCGTGGGTCACGGACTTTGGCCGCGACCAATTTGTCATGGTTGTGGGTCACGGATCAGGGCCGCGACCCATCACGACATGGGTCACGGCCTAAGTCCGCGACCATCTGCCGTGACCCCTCACGGCCGTGACCATTTTTTGGTCACAGACTTGGGCCGCGACCCACGAAAATGGTCACGCCAGAAATGGTCACGGCCCAAGTCCGTGACCCACAGCTTTGGTCAGGGATTTTGGCCGTGACCAATCGCCAATTTTAGTGTAGTGTAAGTTAATTAATTCCACAATTAAAAATCATTAAAAGTACGGGGTATTACATACTTTCCCCCTAATAATGGAATTTCGTCCCGAAATTCGAAAAAATGAAGGTTTACATGGTAAGAATAACTCTGGATACTTTTCGCGCATATCATCCCCGTGCTCCAGGGTAGACTCCTCGATGTTATGATGCCGCCACTGAACACATACTAATGGCACTACCTTTGACCTCAGTTTCCTCTTGTTGCGGTCTAGAATAGAAATTGGCCCCTCCTCGTAGGAACTATCGGGTTGTAGATCAATCTCCTCTAAAACAATATGAGTTTGGGTCAACTCATCCCTAAGATATCTCCTCAACGAAGAAATATGGAACACGACATGAATCCTATGCAAGTACTCCGGTAACCCAAGTCAGTAAGCCACTGGCCCAATCCGCTCAATAATAGGGAATGGACCTACGTACCTCGGCGCCAACTTCCCTTTCTTCATAAACCTCATTATCCCCTTCATAGTAGATACTCGTAACAACACCTAGTCCCCCACATTCAACTCCCTGAAGTACCTCTTGGCATCGACGTAGCTCTTCTATCTATCCTGAGCAACCCGAATACGGCTTCGATTCATCTCAATCCTCGCTTCGGTATCCTGAATCACCTCTAGCCTAATTAGCTTGTTGTCCCCCACCTCTAGCCAATACACTGGAGAACGACAAGGCCTACCATATAATGCCTCGAATGAAGCCATGCCAATAGTAAACTGGTAGGAGTTATTATAAGCAAACTCCACCAGTAGAAGATATTGCTCCCAGCCCCCGCCAAAATCAAAAATGCACATTCGCAATATATCCTCTAACTTCTGATTTGTTCGAACGATCTTCCCATCAGTCTGCGGGTGATAGGCCGAACTCAATCGTAACTCTGTACCCATGGCCTCCTAAAATCTCTCCCAAAATCTTATCCCATTCGGACACAATATCAAGGGGCACCCCGTGGAGTCTCACTACCTCGGTAATTAAGATTTGAGTGTACTGACCCGTAGTATAATCGGTCCGAACTGGCAGAAAATGACCTACCTTGGTCAGAAGATCCACAATCACCCATATGGAGTCGTGACCACTCTGCGATGTAGGCAACCCTGTGATGAAATCCATGGAAATACTCTTTCATTTCCATATAGGTATCTCTAACGGCTGTAAGAGCCCTGGCGGTCTCTAGTAGTCCACTTTTACCAGCTGACAAGTGGCACGTTTCGAAACAAACTCGTTGATGTCCTTCTTCATTACACTCCATCAGTATTGTGACCTCATATAGTGGTACATCTTATCCCCTCTAGTACGTACCGCAAATCGTGAATCGTGCGACTCCGCCATCACTGCATGTTGTAAATCATCCCCCTCTGGAACTACTAGTCTACCATTAAAGTGTAAGCCCCCATATGAGATCACAAAATACGACTCTGCCCCCTCGGTTAGAAGTTATATAATCCGATCTTGACAAAACGAGTCTGCTTCCTGAGATTGTATCACCCTAGTAACAATCTCGGGTGTAACCATCATCATTGACATGAATGAGCGGGCAACCGCATCCTGATATCCCAGCTCCTTCCATTTATCCTTCCACACCTCGGCCACCTCACCTGCTGGCCTACGGCTCAATGCGTCTGCTACCACGTTAGCCTTACCCGGGTGATATTGGATATCGAAATGATAGTCCTTCACAAATTCAAGCCAGCTCCGTTGGCTCATATTCAACTCCCACTGCGTGAACAGGTACTGCAGTGACTTGTTATCTGTGAATAGGAAAAAGTTCTCCCCCAAGAGATAAGGTCTCCATACCCGAAGTGCAAACATGACTATTGCTAACTCTAAGTCGCGTGTGGGGTGATTCCTCCCATGAGTCTTAAGCTTACGGGAAGCATAAGCTTTAGCCTTATCCTCCTGCTAAAGCACACCTCCAAGTCCTAGTAAGGACGCATCAGTATAAACTAAATATTCCACCCCTAGCCTGGGCAGGGCTAGAACTAGTGTTGAAGTCAGCTTGTCCTTCAGCTCATCAAAAGCCAATTGGCAGGCATCATCCCAGATAAATGGCACCCTTTTGCGAGTCAAATTAGTCAACGGACCCAATATCTTCGAGAATCCCCGAATAAATTGCTTATAGTATCAAGCTAGCCCCAAGAAACTACGTATCTCTGTCAGGGTCGTGGGTTGCCCCCACTCCCTCACCGCTGACACCTTCCTTGGATCTACAGATATCCCGCTCTCAGAAATAATGTGCCCCAGAAACTGAACCTCTCTCATCCAGAACCCACACTTATCATATTTTGCATATAACTCGTGCTCACGTAGCGTCTGCAAAACCAATCTCAAATGCTCGGCATGCTCCTCCTTGCTCTGGGAATAAATCAGGATGTCATCTATGAAGATAATGACAAATTGATCGAAGAACTCTCTGAACACCCTGTTCATCAAGTCCATAAACACGATCAGTGCTTTGGTTATCCCAAATGGCATAACCATGAACTCGTAGGATCCATAAATCGTTAAGAAAGCATTCTTAGACACGTCCTCCTCTTTGATAAGTAATTGATGGTATCCCGACCTCAAGTCTATCTTCAAGAAGTAGGCAGCACCCCTCAATTGGTCGAATAGGTCATCGATTCAAGGCAACGGATACGTATTCTGTATCATGACCTTATTCAACTCTCAGTAGTCAACACACAACCGTAATGACCCATCTCCCTTCTTTACAAATAGTATGGGAGCGCCCCAAGTCAAGGTACTCCTACGGATGAAGCCCTGTCCCAACAACTGCTCGATCTGATCCCGTAACCCCTCATCTCCGTCGGAGCCATATAATAAGGTGCACGAGCTATCGTCTGAGTGCCTGGCGTCAAGTCTATCATAAACTCTGGTATGTCCTAAAATACATCAGTTAACTCATGAACAAACGGAATCGAATCAAGTGGAATCACCACCTCCTTAGAGGTATCCTCCTCTATATAATATAAATGGGTGGATTAACCTCCCTTAGGACGAGGCATCGCCACCAAAAACATCTCCTGGCCCGGTACGGAGAACACAATACTACGACTATATAAATTGATCATGGCCCTCTATGTAACTAACCAATCCATCCCAATAATAGCATCATACTCGGACATATCTGAATGAGTGCGCTTGCGTTCAAATAAAGAAATTATTTAATTAAACTCGGTTTTCCCAATTAAACCCTAAACATGCATCTAGGTGTGATTGAAGACGATGAAATAATGCGAGAACGTTCAAACACACACGTATGAGGAAAAATCCCCCAAAGGGTCAAAACCTTTTATTTTCACTATAATTTTGTAAGATACGGTTACACGAATTACAATGAAAGTGACACAAAAATACCCACGGGCATCGGTTCTGATGTCATCGGCTGGAATCTCCCTCGGGAACTCCAGGTGAGCAGCAATGAAGAAGAAAGACGGCTTCTCCACAAAGGTTGAACAAACTCAAAGTTGTGTTCTTGGATTTCAAAAGGATTTACAAAGATTTGGAAATGATATGCGAATCAAAACATGAGTCTTGGGACTCAAAAATATGAAGACTAGAGTAATTAGAACTCTCAAAATCGTCTCTCCAAGTCTTATGAAATAACTCCCCCGAAGTTGGCTTTTATAGGAAACCAAAAGGAATTTTATGATTTTAAAACACTTGCCAGCGTCAGGTACCCCGAACCGGTTCAGGTGTACCGCGAACCGGTTTACCCCCCAAACCAGTTTGGCCTTCGGTTCGAGAAATTTCGCTGGTTTGGGGCTAAAAGGACTCAGCATTTTTCTAAGTCTTTTTCTCAAAATTTTCTCCATTTTCAAAGGTCCATAACTTCTTGATCGTAGCTCGGATTGAGGTGTCATTTCTTCCAGTATCTTCTTTGCGTCAAGATCTTCAATTTCCAATTGACCTAACCTCCGTACGGTGGCTATAAAATTACCAAAATGCCCTTGAACTTCTATATCTTACCTTTTTCATTGTTTTGATTTCTCTTGCGTACCACTTGCATAAAGTCCCTAAAATCGTGGAACGTGAAGTCGTTGAGGCAGATGTGGGACACATGATGGAGATGTTGAATGCATGATTCTTAGAATTCGGATTGAGGCCGTCGTGTGAGATCGTGTAGAGACGTGCCAAATGTAGCGGCGTACGACATACACAAATGTAATATATCGGACATGAGAAATATGTCCTTACAAATCTCCCCCTATGTCTATGTCGGTACATACATAAAAATCCGAATTATCAAATAAGAAATTGCCTATACAAATCTACCCTCCCATGAAACCAAAATTGGAACGATAAAAATGAATAAGTCTTCATCGTGTGTTCTTCCAATCTTCAAAACTTTTCTCATTAGGGTGTGCAACATATTCTCATCAATGAAGTACCTACACACATGAGATAAAGCAAATACCAAGTGACGTATCGAGTTTGAAATAAGATAAACATGGATACCATCTTAAAACAATCAACATCTCAAAACTTCCCCATATTATGATAATTCTTTCTCCCCCTTTTTATTATGTCCCCAAATAGACAAATATGAAAAGTAGAAATAAATGAAAATGGAGAATGTCACAAGGTAAGAAACTCCTATTTTTGAATTTTTCAAAAATTTTCACACAAGATATACAAACAAAGAATCACACCATAAACGAACACAAAACAACCAAGTCGATGATAGCATAAATGTATGGGTGTGATCAAATTCGATAGGAAAATCAATGCATACAAACATGACATATGTGCACGATGAATATCGGATACTCCTAATGAATGAACTCAAAATATTCCTTTGGTGTAAAAAAAATTGTTGAATTTAGATGACATCATCTTATGCAAATCAACAAATAAAAGTCAAAATGATTTCCACACCAATAATGTCCAAAACTATGTAGCGCATTTTCAAGAATTTCAAGGACGTGCAAACCCGTTTTAATTCTCGATCCAAACACCCTAAAATATATTTTCTTTTAAAGGTGTATAAACTAAATTCTCAAACTTCGGAGAATTGGTGCAAAAACCTAATTGGCCCATAATTGGCATGAATTTCTTTTTATTGCCTTTAAATTTTTTCGGGCTCTTTTAAACCTCTTCCGACCCCGGATAATAAAATTCCTCCATTTTTTAGGTCCAATTTAACGGTGGCTTAGTATTCGCAAAGGAAAGATGAACCTTTCGCAGCCATTCTCCGTTTTCAAACAAAGCACACAAACTCACAAAACGGTTCTTATATGCACATTTTCTTATCAAATATTATCGCGCTTAGTTCGTTTTAAGGACAGGATTGAAGTGAAAGCACCCAACCAACATGTGATAAGACAAGCACAATAATCAAATATAGCCGTGCATGTGTGCAATAAAGGAGATAGGAGTCAAACATGTAGAAAGATATGTAAAGCACATGGATGCAATGATGTAGCGTCTCAAATCACTATCAAACAGTCACATGGATAAAATGGAATGAAATTTGTGACTTGGCTATCTTAAGTGCTCATCAATAAAAGGTGCAAATAAAATACAAAAATCTTTTTGTGCTTTTCTAAAATTTTATAAAAATAAAATCTTTTTAGATTTTTCAAAAAAAATCAAAAAATAAAACAAACTAATGGTACATGTTAGCAATAGGCAAAAGAGACATCATGTAAAACACCCTATGCTAGCAAACATGTCAAGACCTCAACCAGGAAGAGCAGTGGAGTTTTCCAAATATGGTGACATCTTTTGAACCAACTCCATAAGATCATGTGTGGTCTTGATAAAAACTTCACTTGCTCGCGAATATGTGCAAACTCTCTATCATTATGTGTAAGCAAAGTATCATGAATGGGTGCATGTACGGGGATGTGTGAAGTGGCATGATATGGCACAAAACCCAACTTAGAACAAAACTCCCTAAGATGTCCTCCCTTCTTGAAGTGGGAGCAAACATAAACCGGTCTAGGAATTGATTTATCAAGAATTTTTGGATGAGCTTTCCTAGACGGGCACCCATGAGACTCACTCACCAAAGTAGATATAGGCTCGGGCGCATTAAAAATAGTGAATGCACCGTCATTGCCTTTTCCAACCTCATTCAAAATGGGAGAAAGAACCATCTTATCAACCTTCTCAGATGCGTTCTCTAATGAGACTCGGACCTCCCGTGCTTGTTTGAGATCATCCTCGAGATGGGATACACGTGTCGTCAGACTAGACACTGTGTTGGTCAAGTCACATTTTTCCTTTTTAGCTCATCACTCTCTTCCTTCAACTCACAAATCAGAAGATATAGGATCCTATTTGACCTTTTTGTTTCCATGGTCTCGATAAATAACTTTTTAAAAGCTTTTCGGATCACACTTTCATCTCCATCCTCATCCTCACTATCGCTTAGGGTAGTGGGTATGGCAACTTTCTCTCCCCTTCTCCTAAGTCTAGTGGGACACTCAAATTTCTTGTGCCCTGTCCCATCGCACTCAAAACATCTTATCTTCTCAAGTTTGTCTTTTCTCTCTTTTTCATTCTCACACCAAGTCTCTCTCTCTCCAAACAGTCTTAAATCTTTCTCTAAAGCAGTGATCCCAAGAACTAACGCTTTGTTACGCTCTTTGGTTTTAAATGACTCGGTACATAACTCAGCATAGGAACGTTGGAGATCACTCTCGCTCTCACTTGCATCATCCTCCTCCTCACTCACATCGCTCTCACTGTCGAGGTGTCCCTATGAAGCAGCATCCTCATCGTTGTGAGGAGCACTAAAAGAACTCACATGACTAGCCATGAATACAGTGAAGTTACACTCATGCGATGACTCATCTCCAGAGTCCATCGACTCGACCTCACTGTCGTCACTGAGGGTAGCATTAAGGACAGCTTTGCCCTTTTCTCTGTTTAGCCTAGTAGCACACTCAAAGGCTCTATGACCCCTACCGTCGCACTCATAGAATCTCTCACTGTCTTTCTTAGGAAGGTCTTTAAAATCTTTCTCAAAATTCTTTTTATCTTTGAAATTACTATTTTTCTTGAATTTGAGAATATTCTTGAATTTTTTTGCAAATAGAGCCAAATCATCTAAGTCAAAGTCACACTCGGAATCTAACGTATCTATCTCTCTTTTTCTAGATGACTCAACTCTCTTTCTTGTCGACCACTCACTCTTTCTCTCCTGGGCATTAAGTGCAATTTTCTTATCTTTAGGCTTGACAGATTTAGGAAACATATCAATTTCATACGTTTTCAAGTCTCCTACGAGTTCCTCCAAGTTTAGCGTATTTAAATTACCCATGGAATTCAGCATAGTGACTTTAGGGATAAAACGCTTAGGCAGTGAACGTGGAATCTTTTTAACAACTCTAGCATTAGGAATGTGTTCACCAAGATTAAAGCTAGTGTTAACAATATCAGACAGTCTAGCAAAAAATTCATCAAAACATTCAGACTCAAGCATGGTGATTGTTTCAAATTGAATTGTTAAATTTTGCAGTTTAGACTCTTTCACGGCATTAGTTCCTTCATGGGTAAGTTGCAAAATATCCCATGCCTCTTTTGACGTAGTGCACGTCATTATCCGTTTGAACTCATCAGGTGTGACAGATCCAGAAATAGCACTTAAACCCTTAAAATTAAAAGATGACCATTTAAATTCTTCTTCAGTCCAAGTAGTGTCAGGTTTTAAACTAGACACGTTATTAACAGTGACGGAGGGAGGAGTCTACCCTCTTTTAACCAAAATCCAGACACGTTCATCAATGGCTTTTAATACAGATCTCATGCGGACTTTCCAGTATACATAGTTTGTCCCGTCAAAAATTGGCATTTTATTATATAACTTCTCCAATAGAACACGCTCTTTTTCAAAAATCAATTTTTCAGAAAATTGATATCTTAGAAAAATTTTGCAGAAAATTACACAGTATAATTGTGTAATTGGCTCTGATACCAATTTAAAGGAGTGGGCTTGCGTTCAAATAAAAAAATTATTTAATTAAACTCAGTTTTCCCAATTAAACCCTAAACATGCATCTAGGTATGATTGAAGATGATGAAATCATGCAAGAACATCAAACACACACATGTGAGGCAAAATCCCCCAAAGGGGCAAAACCTTTTATTTTCACTATAATTTTGTAAGATACGGTTACACGGATTATAATGAAAATACAGTGACACATAAATACCCGCAGGCGTCGGTTCTGATGTCTTCGGATGGAATCTCCCTCAGGTACTCCAGGTGAGCATCAATGAAGAAGAAAGACGGTTTCTCCACAAAGGTTGAACAAACTCAAAGTTGTGTTCTTAGGTTTCAAAAGGATTCACAAAGATTTGGCAATGATATGTGAATCAAAACATGAGTCTTGGGACTCAAAAATATAAAGACTAGAGTAATTAGAACCCTCAAAATCGTCTCTCCAAGTCTTATGAAATAACTCCCCCGAAGTTGGCTTTTATAGGAAACCAAAAGGAATTTCACGATTTTAAAACACTTGCCAGCGTCAGGTATCCCGAACCAATTCGGGTGTACCGCGAACCGATTCTCCCCCCTAAACCGGTTTGGCCTTCGTTTCGAGAAATTTCGTTGGTTTGGGGCTAAAAGGACTCAGCATTTTTCCAAGTCTTTTTCTCGAAATTTTTTCCATTTTCAAAGGTCCATAACTTCTTGATCGTAGCTCGGATTGAGGTGTCATTTTTTACAGTATCTTCGTTGCGGAAAGCTCTTCAACTTTCCAATTGACCGGACCTCCGTACGGTGGCTGTAAAATTACCAAAATGCCCTTAAACTTCCATATCTTACCTTTTTTCACTGTTTTGATTTCTCTTGCGTACCACTTGCATAAAGTTCCTAAAATCATGGAACGTGAAGTCATTGAGGCAGATGTGGGACACATGATGGAGATGTTGAATGCATGATTCCCGAAATTTGGATTGAGGTCGTCGTGTGAGATCGCGTACGACATACACAAATGTAAGATATCGGACATGATAAATATGTCCTTACAATATCTAATACAAGCATATCGACAGGTAAAATAAGTCTCCCAAAATCTATACCCACGGCCCGAAAGATAAAGAATATCAGTGACCCACTGCCCAGCGGCGAATCTACACTAGTAACCGTACTATCTGTCGTGTCTAATAATCCCATAGCACGTGTAAATCTAGTGGTAATGAAAGAGTGTGAAGGCCCCGTGTCAAATAATATCAGCCCCAAAGTCCCCTGAATAGAAAACATGCCCTCAACTGCGAGTGGAGCCTGAGGAACTGCGGCTTGGTGGACGTTGTAAACTCATCCTTACTATAGTTGTCCCTGCTGAACTGGAACTGCTGGAATAGCTGGTAAGGCTGGCATCTGTGGCGGTGCTAGGAGGGCGACTGAAAAGATCGGTCGTTGGGGCTCCTATCGAGCACCCTGCTGCTGCTACGAGGCCCTACCCTCTTCAGGACAATACCGACGTCGATGGCTATTTTTTCCAAAATTAAAGCATATACCACCAAAGTTCCCTCCCCTTTGATTCTACTGTCCTCGTCCCTATTGGTTGTTACCACCCTTCCCTTAGCCCTGTTGTCCCTGCTGTCCCTACTGAAAGCGTTGCTGGCCCTGCTGCTGGTGTAACTGATGACCCAGAATGGCCCTGATGCCCCTACCTAACACCTCCTTATCCCTGCCTGTAATCACCTGATCTGAACCTCTTAGAAAGGTCCCCTTGATGGGAACTCTGCTCACCCTTTCTTTACTGACCTTGAGTTAATTGTGCCCCACTGGCACCATTACCTCATGTCCTGCCCTGCTGGCTGGACTCCCCCGCTCGTTTGCTTCCCTTCAGATAAAAGCAGTGATCCTACCAGTGTAGTAGGGCAACGTTAAGTACATCAGTATATGTACCCAACGAAATATTAACCAAAAGGTGTTGACGAATCCTCCAAGTCAAGACGTCCATAAACATCTGAATTTTCTTACCCTCAGGAGGTACCTCATCTGGTACCAGATAAATCAATCTCATAAACTCTTTCTCGTACTCTGCAATGGTCTTCCCTTCCTGGGTGAGATCCAGTAACTTCCGCCTCATCTCAGTCTGAACGACGAAAGGGAATATTTGCGATCGAACCGCACCCAAAAGTCCTGAATAGTCATGTTGTCTCTCTCCTCACCAGTGGTAATAGACTCCCACCACTGCAGTGTCGCTCCCACTAGCTTAAAAGTAGCTATTATCTGCCTCTAAACCTCAGTGCACTCGTACATCCTCTATTGCCACTGGATGTCTTTCTTCTATTGGCTCGCTACCACAACATTATAACTCCCTGCGAACTCCGGAGGATGTGCCTTCTGGAAGGCATCTCTGACTCGCTCCCAAGAATAAGGGAACGCGTGAGCTAGGGTGGGGGCAACCGCCTGTGCCTGGGGTGGGGCCTGTTGTACCACGACTAAAGCGCATTTACCGCTTGTGTTATGATAGCGGCAACCTCCGCAGCATTCATCGTGTCCTGGGCCGGAGCTGGTTGAGGATCAGGTTGGGCATCCCTAGGAACTCGTTGTGCACGTCTGGGAGGCATCTGAAATGAGAGAGAAGCTTTATAAGTCCACAATAAATATCTCCAAATAGATGAAGACGTAAAATGCGCAATTATTGAATACAACAATCCTAAATATAGGGCTCTATATCAAAGAAAGCCACGTTGAAAGCATAATAAGCCGCACAGATCCTAAAGATTCTAGAACCTGATGCTCTGATACCACCTGTGACACCCAGCCTAATTAAATACTGAGTGATCATTCATTTATTAAATTTAAACAGAGTATCCAGTTGGATCAGTCTTAGCATCACTGTCCAAAACTTTTTATTAATTACTAACCACCTAGTATTTAAAAATCAGATGTCAAATTTTATCTTTTTTTATTAAAACATGAAAGCAATTAAATGATTAACTAAACACTCACCATCCAATAATAACTCATATGAATTAAAACAACATAATGAAATAAACTGAGTATGGAGTAAACACTCCCAGTCAAAATCCCAATTACAATAATCTGAAATGAAGTAAATCCAACAATCGAAATGTAAATGACTGTCTCAAAACTACTACCTCTAAATAAGAACGGGCAACATGCCCTGACTAAAAAGAATGTCTCTAAATGAATCGAGGCTGAATGTGGAGGTGTCTAATACCGAGGTCCTGTAACTTCCATAGCAGCTACAGCACGTCAACTGAATGGAACTCCTATGCTTGGTGTCCCTATAGCTGGGCACCTAAAAGGTTTTTACAAAAGTAAAATAGATTTGACAAAAAATGGGCCAGAGCCCGAGTTGAAAATATTTTTAAAACAACAAGTATTTGAATTGCATAAATACTAAATATTGCATATATGTTAGTCACGTGCTCTCACTTGAATTCTCACCTCTCAACTATTGTGCACGCCTAACGTATACCCCTAACTCTTTCTAGTTATATTATCCCACCTAACTAGTTTGAATCAAGTCTCTCACTATTATGCCTAAGTAATTGTGTCCACCTGTATTACCCGAATAATACATTCTTTCATTTCCAATATTTATTAATCAATTCAAGTATTTCTTTACTCAGAAAAGATTCCACAATTTTAACATATTTTATATGGCATACCATTTCTCATCTAGGAAGCCACATAGTGGAATAATCACCAGTACATTTATAGACTTCACTATCATAATGTATATACTTATAAAGCACCCGAGACTAAGCTATGGTGCATGCATACTCTGTTATCAAGTCCCAGCTTCTTGCATACTATATGGAGGACTATAGGTTCATAATCACTCGAGAACCGTATAAAACACAATTCACAAATAATAGAGGCAAATTATAGTTCCAAGTCACAAGGGAGACGCACATACCCACTCACAGATAAGTTGTACCGATGTTCTATGGTTATAAGGTACAAGTCCATATTCCCCCAATGGGCTCATCAGAATAAGACTATCCTAACGCGAAAACCTCTGTGATAGCAAGTACCGCGGTATGATGCATTACACATAATAATCCATACTATAGGTGATCACACCACCTAAGTATATATAAAATACATATAGGTATACGCACGTCCCATTTTACAAGTCTTATACGTAGTATATTTATATCTCGAATATCCTACGTAATATTTTATTTAATGCGGTAACTTATGTCGCATAACTTCAAGTACCTTATCCCAAAAGGTTACTAAGTTTCCTTCTATTCCTTGGGTTATTTCAGTAACTAAAATGTACCCCCACTACTGGTATTAACCTTAAGTTATCGTTCATCCTTTTTAAACCCCAATCTACATAATTTTCAATCGTAACTCATTCGATTAACACTCGTAATTACCCCAGTTAATCCCATGCATAAATAACATTTTTCGGGTCTTAAGTATATCCTACTGACCTTCCCTAAGTCCCAATATGTTCCATTAATCATCACTAAAGATTTCTTAAAGTTGGAATTTATTCAAAAATTCAAAAGGAAACAAATCACATTTTCCAGGGGAGTCGATCGATCGATGAAATGGGTCGATCGATCAGTTATTTGCCCAAATTTTCTTAACAGTTACGGGCTTCAAGATTTTCAACCACCAAAATCGTCTTTAAACATCTGCAAATTGATATACATGAAATCCAGAACCTGTACTGATATGTATGAACAATTCCTAACATATCCAAATCGTTTAAACAACATCAACATGCATAAATTCACCCAATTTTCATCTTCCTAGTTTTGACTTCATCTTCAATTCTACATGAAATTTCCAGATTTGTTCAACTAATGTGATTATAATAATGTGGGTTTGATTCTACATGCATAATCGAACCTATTCCATTTAAATTTTAATCCAAGAATCATAATTTGCACTATCTAAATTCTTCTAAAGCATGAAATATTCACATGAATGTTACCCTATTCAAACATGGATCATATATCTACCATAAATTTACGCAAGATAATTACTTACCTTATGTAACAGGTCTGGTCCGTTGGTGACTTAAGGTATGGGGTTGATCCTCTCTCTCTGATCTATACGTTGGCGGCTATGGCGGTGCATATGGTGCTCCCATGATGGTTCAAGCCTTAGAAAACCCTTCACTCTCATGCTCCTATGGTTTCCAAGCTTTTGTGTTTGATATCTCTACAAAGTATAACCCTAGCAGGTGATATCGACTTAGGAATTTCGTGGGTTTAATTACTCCAAATGTAAATATGACTAAAATACCCTCCTGAAGTGCCGGTTTGGCATAAAAATTCCACGGGACCCAAACTGAACCCCTGGGTAGGCTTTTCTGACTATATCAACCCTTTCGGACACTTTGGTGCACTCGAAATGACCATACGAGTGACTTGTAATTAAATTACTTTTTATTTCATTAAACCTAGTCCCAGCACGACTGACACGCGCATCCCGACTTAATCTTCATAATTTTCGTATTATTCGCTAGCGACAATTAATTCATAATTACATATTACCATACTCACTAAGTAATATTCAACATAATTAACATCAATAAATACTAACTCTCATCGCGCTAGTAATTATTTAATTTTCCCGTTTTTAAGTTAATTAATTCTACAATTAAAAATCATTAAAAGTACGAGGTATTACAATACCCTTTACTATCCACCCAAATTCTACACAACTCTCCACATAAGTGAATCAAAGATTTAAACCTAACCCTCACAAATTCTGGTTAGTTATTCTACACAACTCTCCACATAAGTGAATCAAAGATTTAAATCTAACATAAGTGAATCAAAGATTTAAACCTAACCCTCACAATCTCATGCTCACAAGTATTTCCAATATGCCCAACAAGTGTATTTCATTCTCCACATAATTCGATGAGACAATCTCCTAACACAATATAATTAAAGCACATTTTATACATGAAACACTCGCACACACTCATCCTACGTCTTTGAGTAATATCCATGGGTGAATGGGAAAATACATGACCTCTCATCCCCAAAAACTCACATTATGAATGATGTATCGCATCTCTTTCTCATTCAAGCTCACAAGAGATGTTAAAAACTAAGGATTAACCCAATTATTCTCTTTATCATTTTAAATGTGGAAGAAGTTTGTGGCAAAATGCTTGAAATATTCCTCATTTAACCCAATTTGATGCTGCGAACAAACCGTTCATTGGCTGCCAACTTTCCTTCGCTATAGCAAACAAAACCCTCGCTGGCTGTGGAATTCTAAATCCTGAAAACCCTAATCTCTGTCCCCACTTAGCGTGCAGAGAACCACCCATGCGCTGCAACAAAGGGGCTGATATTTTAAGCCAATTATAACATTACCCATAGGAACCTGGCTTGTCAAGGCTTGAGTAATAGTGAGAGGTGGGAAGAAAACCCAAACGGATAATGTGTGTCCGTGCCAACCAAAATTCAAACATATGCAAGTCATAACCACATTTTACACCAATGGTAACCTTGCCAACCAAATGGACGAGACTTGTTCATGGAAGGCTAATGGAACCCATTTATCACATAAGAGGAAGCACCAAACTTCTTGTGTTCTTCTTTGGTTTCGTGTCCCATATGCAGGTTCACAAGGCCCACTATTAACCAAAAACAACAAAATTGCTTGGTCATCGTGGAAAATCCTACTTTTTACTCACAAATGTGATGCCCAGCTCCTCGTCTCTTTCCTTCTGTTTTTTCACTAATTGAAAATAACAAATGGAAAGAACAAGCAAACTACAGACACTGCACATGTAGTTTATTTGTTCTCCTTTTGAGAGTGCAATTTGTTCCTACACAATTAACTGTCTGAATTTGTTGAGCCTCGCATTCTATTACTAAAATAAAATTTCCAAAACATCATCTTACATTTTAGAACATGACAATTAGTTGACACACATCTCGCTGTCAATAAGAGCAAACACAAGCCATAGGAATGCGTAACAAAAGGCAAAATGAAACAGCAAACAAACTAATAAGAAATTCTTTTTAGTTAAGGGTCAAGACAGAATCTATTCTTAGGAGCCAGGAGTTGTAACTAGAAGACCTGCATTTTTTTAACAGAAGCACACAGCAGAAAGAGTTTTCTTGTATACTACTTTGCCAGTTGGAAATTAAAATAGATGGTGCTTTAATACTTGGTTGATTCACCCCGTCATATTGTTTTGCCATAAAACTAAATTCTCATGATAGGGTTAGAATATCAAGCAAACATCCAATACGAAGCTGTTTCCAATATTAAACTAATCAAGATTGTTACAATTCCATATTCGTTATCTGTCAATAACCACATTCTCAACAATTGGTTCTGAGATATTATTATTTACAATCAAGGGAGCGAATATACAACAAGGTAAAAAGTTTAACTCAAAATTCATGTGATATAACATATGGTTTCCCAAACAGACATTATTATGACTAAAACATTTTTATTAGGCCTGGACAAACTAAGGAAGGAGGTTAGTGAGCTCCCTGAGGTCAATTGGGTAAGATGGAAACAATTAGATAAATAAAAAAGTATAAATAATATAATCATGAAGAAATTATACTTGTATAGATCAATCTAGACACAATTAGTTATTGGTGCTTCCTCTGATACAGTGAATAACCAACAAAAGCAGACATCAAGAATGTCCACAGCACCTGCAAAATAAAAGAGGGAGGGGGAAGTAAATATACACATTCTCAAAAATAAAAAAATAAAAATAAAAATAAATAAATAAAAACAGGATATGCAATCAAAAAGAAACAGTATCGTAGAAAAGACTATCGGAAGTACAGTATTAATGGTATGCCACCGCTCAAGTCTTTTGATCCTTGACTGCATGTCCTCAATTATGCCTTCTAAAGGAGTAGCTTCTCTACTTGGTGAAGACTCTGAGGCGGAACTGCTACCCTGTTTGTCCAAAATATTACACTAAAAAAATCAGAATATTAGGCGTCACTTCACACATGGCCATCTGTCTTTCCAGATTGATATAATCCACATTATTAGCAATATATTAGCCCATAGGGCGATAATTAAAAATACACTTTTAGAATACCCTTAAAAATAAGAACACTGAATGGCTTTCTGTATAGAATGGATATATATATATATATATATAATTATTTGTTTCTCTAATATCGAAGATCTTGAACCAATCTATAAAACTCAGTTAGACATTTGCCAGTGGGAATGATATGAAGATTTGATTAGGGGTGACAATTTTTTACACGACACGAAGTTAGCAGGTTAGGGTTGGTCATTTCTTGATAGGATCACTAAATTAGGTTAGGGTTGGTCATTTCTTGATAGGATCACTAAATTGACATGATTTGCAAACACGAATAATAAAGGGAAAACTACTCTTAGGTCCCTCACAAACAAATTTTAAACACTTAAGGAATTGTTACAAATTTTAAACACTTAGGTCTACTAATTCTCTTCTTGTAGAAGTCCACGATAGTGGCATAACAAGTGGACCTAAAAGTAAATTATCCTTAGATGTTAAAAAATTATTACCAAGGGACCTAATTGTAAATTACCCAATAATAAACAGCCTGGGTTGTGTCACTAATGACTCCAATAAACCTATTTAAATGGTATCATACGAACAGAGAGAGAAGAGGATCGTGGTCTTGTGCTTTGGTTTACGAGTTATCATTTGGTCATTTGACATGATTAGTTAGAAAGGTCGAGATAGTGTTGACTAATTGTTGAAATGACACAGCCCAGACAAACTCGAATTTTGATGATCAAATATGACCCTTAAAACTTTTAGAATTTGGATAAAAGTAAAAGAGGCGTATCATTTCTCCTTCACACAATCCTTGATGTTTTAGGACAGTTTTAAGGATATGCTAGGCTGGGCCAGGTTAAATGGACCTGACAGCGTGTGCGCCCTGTTTTTTTCCTCAATTGTTCAACATCTTATTTGAATGCCATGGCATGGTCTGAATTAATGTCGAATAAATTCAAAACTATGAAACTCTCCAAGACCCAGTGCAACAGGATAGTTTCTTTCCCCTATCTAAAGGTGCGTGTGGAATGATATTTTTTTCTAGAATGACTTCGTAATTCTCCATCATCATTAAGGGCCTCACCTTCATTTTTCTAAAGTTGAATCAACCACATTATTTAGATGTAACGATGTAAGCATCTCAATCTTCAATAAAGGATTTTAGTAAAGGCTTCTATTAGCATCATTTTCTCAATGCATACCACATATTCCCACCCCTTAATAGCAGAGATCTAATACTTGGCATTCCATTACAAAGGTAATATATTCCACAATTTTGTGGGCTTTTCTTTTGGGTGAGATAATTTCGAAACACTACATAAAAGAACCAGATATATCAAAGCATGTGTCTCTTATAGCCTACTAACAATAAAGTACCTGAGATTGTATATACTCCACAAGTTCTTGCAACCTTGCAGCTTGCTGAGTGTGAATCCCGCTTGAACTTCTTTCAAATGCTGGCAATCTCTCCACAACTATTTGAAGGTAACTCTGAAAAGATCCGTATAACAGTAAGGTATCAACCCAGGGTGTATTAACATACATTTGACTTGAACCGTAATGACCCATAGGGGTGAAATATATTTCATCTGGGTGAATGTGCGAATAGTATTTTCACCTGTTCAGAACTAAAAAAATGTTCAAATTAAATTTTAAATCGGTATACATGGTATAATTATGTAATATTGGACAAAGTAGTGAATAAAAGTTAACTCCATATAAATGAAAATATTTTCACCCTTTTAATTTTCAGTTAGGTGGAACCAAATGGGGCACTAACTACATGTTGGGAACAATGCACACAAACAAGTATAATGCAAAGTTTAAAGTCAAAACCTTTGTGGTATATGAACCACATGTTGAGAACAACACAAGCACGCAACTAGATAAATATATGGAAGTTTTGAGGCAAAACCTTTGTGGTATATGAACCATCCAGCTTAAGTAATGAACCAGCAGCTGCTACGGTCTCTTTATTAACCCCTTTTATCTGTAGGTAAGGACTTGGGGCATCTAATAGATGATCCACCTCAATAAGAATCTACAAACATAATTTTCTTCCACTTAAGCAATTTTCATATCAAGAGGTTAAAGCAGTGCTAGTTAAAAGACCCTTATGTCCCACGAAAAAATTAAAACCTTTCCGTCCTGGTAGATATATGCAGATGCTTCAATGTAAGCTACAGCTTGATACCTGAAATTACAAAAAGGATCAAACATAACATGTCAACCAAAAGACCTCAAACCTCCAAGAAATAATAGAGGAAATGCAAAAAAAATAAAAAATAAATGCTACATGTCAAGATATGCTGCACATAATACAGAAAATTATGAAGCAAGAGAGAAACTGCAAGGTTAACCAGGAATTGTGGTTTAAGAAAGTGGAGAGAGAGAGAGAGAGAGAGAGAGAGTCGATTCAGCCTTCACTGTCCAAAACCTTTTGTATCAAAAACATCTCTCAGATCCATTAGTCTTAGCTTCTGAATCTCCTCAGTTATTTATTATGTCTGTCTCGAACATTGATAGGTAAGCGTTCCAGTGTAGTGTTGGCATCATATTAGAGTGCTTTGTTTATACTTCAATACTACACCACCAAACATACATTTCACATTATGAACTCATTTGAATATTACTAACACCACCCCTTTCAGTCTACTTTGAATCCATGTGACTGCATCTATGCTTCGCTGCTTCCTCATAGACTCATTTGATTCTCCCCATAGGTTTCGTTCCTAGGCACAATTGGAAGTAAAGTGACACTGCAGTCCAAGAATTGTGTTGTATCACTACTGACTAATTAGTGGGATCAGTAATACGTAAGTAATTTAGGATTTTGGAATTTTTATTCAAGGATATATCTTTTTAGTAAAAGAACTGGAATAGTACATCTTTGGTTTCATTATTTGAACCAAATTCAGAGCAATGCCTATAGTACCCTCTTCAAATTCTACCAATTCACCCGCCATTACTTCATCAAGACCATGAATACGAGCAATGCCATCGCTTACTTGGAGTACAATACCGGTATTTACAATCTTTACTTTGCTATGATTCGGATAAAATACAGTGAAAGTGCGGTGATTCAAAAAATTCAAACAAATGCGATACAAGTATGGTGGGAAATAAAATTATAGCACATATTAAATTATTTCATAATTTTTATACAACCAAATCGAATTCATGTTATTGTTTATATAACCAAAATCAAATTTGGAGAACATATCACCTGCTTGTAGTATTTTTCATTAGTAAGGGTTTGATTCCGTGCTCAGGTCAGTTAAGCCCTTTAGTGATCCTGCATGTATGGCCCTCATCGAGTCTCCAACGGGTCGTCCCTGATTGCAATGACTCTCTCTCTCTCTCTCTCTCTCTCTCTCTCTCTCTCTCTCTCTCTCTCTCTATATATATATATATATATATATACACTGTGATCCTCTCTACACTCCTAAAAATTTGGCCTATTTCACTATTTAAGAATCCAACAAGAACCCACAATTATAGTTAAATACTTAATAGGTGCAAATCAGGATAAAGTCTGAATGCATTTGATTCTTTGACCATTTTAAAGAATCCGTGCTTCGTAGATGATTTGTGTAAAATTAACAATCCTACTTGATCCAGTCTATATATTTCTGTGAACTAGGTTTTTGTTAATGAGATGCATACATAATCCATATACTTTTTGTCTAATATTTTTACAAGTGATTTGGAAATTTTGTTGTCCTCGAGAGAAAGAAAAACAAAAAAGATACGTAAGGAGAAGAGAAAAACTGCTCTAAGACCAGATGAAATAAAATAGCTAACAACAAACACTCATCCCTGCACTGCTGAACTAACTCCAAAAAAAAAAAAAAAAAAAAAAAATACTACCTGCAATTCCCATGTCTCCTTTAACACCTACACAATACACTCCGGGCACTTGTGGGCAATACAAGTCTCCTTTAACGCCTGAACAATACACTCTGTCCACTTGTTCAGTATCAGAATACATCCATATTATTGAAAACGGAGGCTGAAGCTACCCAAGATGAGGTAAGCACACGAATCTTCTCCCAAATCACATTTAAATTCTCTTCCTTATCCTAATAAAATCTATTATTCCTTTACATCGAACCACCCAAGCAAATGCCATAACAACACATCTCCAAAGATCTTAAGTCTTTTTCCTCAACCCTAGGACACCCAATCAAGCAGCACCATTTGCGACCAATACTAAGGAAGAGCACCTTGAATGCCAAATTCCCATAAAATTTAATTCGACAGTTAATGACATAGAAAACAATGCATCAGGACAAGATCACTTGTTTTCATCAGCTGACTTGCATAGAATGCAACAGGATGGAGAGGAGACGTTTTCCTCCTGAGTTGGAGGAGGTCGCAATTGTTTATCATCCAATTAGAAGCCAACTAAGCAGAGATTTGGACTTTCAAAGGGATATCCGCCTTCCAAATTACTTTATATAGTTCAAAGAGAGGAAACCTAAAGGAACCGATTAGGATCCGGAAAGTATTTGCACAATTAAATACCCAAAGAATCAGCCACCCGAATTCTCATCACGAGAACCTAAGAAGAGATGAAACTGTTAATTAATCCAAGGAAAATACCATGTAGGATACGAGTCCATATAGAAAATAAGACTCAAGAAGAGGAATGAATGTCTAGTAACCCCTAAAAGTGGAACAAAGAAGACCCAAATAAACTCTTCATTATTATAAAAGAGGGTCGATTGATTAATTTGCAACGACTGTAAACCCCATTTGTTGTGCGGCTATCCCATCCCAATAGGATAAAATAATCCAACATCCTAAGTGGGATGCGTTTATTCCATTGAACCTAGGATAAGAAGCTTACATGAGATAAATTTTCCTACTTTATATCCTATTCTTTTATCCCATCCTATTAAACCATCCCGATTGGATAAACTAATCCAACATCCTAAGTCAGATGCATTTATTCCATTGAACATAGGATAAGAAGCCTACATGAGATAAATTATCCAACCTTATATCCCTTCCTGGCTAACACCAAACACGCCCTATCCAATTCTCTTATTTTGCGTATAAAAAGTGGGGTAAGATTATTCTGTGTGATAGCTTAACCTTTCAAAATAAGATTTATAGTGTTGCGCGTATGTACCAAGAACGGGAAAAAAGATGGATTTGGAACACAAGGATTAGGTGATGAATTTCAAATTGAGAAGAATGCGATTTATTTAAAGATAACTGTCAAAAGAAGATACATAGAACGTAAAGGATGGATCAATGTTACCTGAATCGTGGATTAATCTGGTATACGTAATGAGTACGTGGTACATTGCTTTAGCTAGTATGCGGTATGATGCTTAGTTGGTTCACTACTTCATATCACAGGATACTTTAGAATCTTTGGTGGGTTCTTTTAGTATTATAATCACGAACTTCATCCATATAGAAAGCTCCCTAAAAATGTTTGCAGTGAATAATCTCGACATTCTATAATATATTAATATATAAAATTTACGTATATATATTGGTTGAGAAGTCCTTCCTCTTCCCATTTATTCAATTGTCCAAGTCAAAAATGTCTTGTAACTAATAAGAACTAAAGCAATAAATGTTAATTTGGGGATGCTGTTTTTGGAGATTCGGATCGAGAACTCGCCATATTTCAGGTCATGTGACCCCGGATCGTGGTACATAGGGGATGTAGGCCTGTCAACGAGTCGGAGCCGGGTCAGGTTTAGGAAGATCCAGATCCGTGTAATTGGGTCTTCATCGGGTTTGGATCCGGGTTCGGGTCTTCATCGGGTCTACAATATTGGATCCTGACCCGGATCCATTCGGGTTTTCGTGTCTCGGGTTCGGGTCCGGGTCTGGACAAATATATACATTTATTTTATATTATCCCCCTTCTTTATTTTTTAATCTTAAATTAAAATATTTTGTAATGTATTATAGAATATTATTAGTATAAATAAAACATATACTATTTATATTTATTATATACATAAATATATATTTTTATATATATTACTTACATGTTATATTGATAAGATATATTTATAAATATATATAAATTTATAGTATATGTATATATATTTAAAAATAATAATTTACAATCCGGGTCGGGTCTTCGGGTCCGGGTCTTGTATAAGATCCAGACCCTACACATTTAATAAACGGCTCTTCGGGTATTCGGGTCTCGGGTCCAAAAAAATATGCTCAGACCCTATTATACGGATCGGGTCCGGGTCCGGGTCGGGACCTGACCCATTGACAGGCCTAAGGGGATGTAGTGAACCCGGTAATGGATCTAATGCAATGTGTAATATTGTGAATGTTGTATTGAATGAATAAGAATGTTCTTTGAAAATCAACAGGCAGGAAACTAATAACTAAGGAAACCTTGCGGTAGATGAAAAAGTTTCATTGAAAACAAAAAGGATTGTTACAAAACGTGACAAAAGACCAGAAATGGAGAAGGATTCACAAGATAAAACTGCGCAATAAAAGAAATTGTGGAAGAGTGAGAGATGCAAAGTTTAAAGTATATGGTGATGTTTAAACTAAGTTAGAGACAAAAGAGGAGAAAGAGGAACATTCAAAGACTTGTTAAACTCAACTCAACGAAGCATTTTCCCAATTATTTGGGGTCGGATACATGAATTTATTTTTTATTCCGTCTTGCTTGGCACAATTTCTTCGGCTAAACCACATCATAACCACATCATATCACGTCCTGCCAAGTCAATTTAGGTCTACCTTTGCCTCTATTGGTCTACGTTTGACATGTCCAAATCATTTTAGGTGATTTTTTCTTAGTTTATCGTCTACAGGATCTATTTCAACTATTTTCATAAATATGTTCATTTCTAATTTTATCCTCTCGAGTTTTACCACACACCCATCTTAAAATCCCATCTCCGGCGTATTCATTTTCTGCACATATTTTCCTGATTGCCAAACACTTCCATCTCATATAACATCGCAGGTCTAATGATCACCCTATAGAACTTCCTTCCTTGTTAACTTCGCAAGTATACGTCTATCTTATAATACGCAGTACCACCGCTAGCACTTCTCCACTTGACCCAACCTACTTTAATCCTATGGGTAACATCCTATATAAGGGAAATGATCACTTTTAGATTTGCTAAATTAAGGGAACAAAGTACAAAATATTTAGATCATGTTTCGTATTAGAGCAATGATCGATCGTGATAAATGTATTAAAAGAGACGATCAAAGAGTCTCAAGGAAAGATTAAATAATTTTTTTAAAAGTGTTGAAAATTTATGTGAGCAAATCAGTTGATGAAGAATTCAGCAATCTTGCGAAAAACAGGAGGGGCTTTAAGGCCAAAAGAAGTGTTTGAGGAAAGGAAACTTCTTAACAATAATATGATGACTAATAAGACGTCTAATGAGTGACAAAAGAACTAGTGCTTGTGAAAGAAAAAGATGTAATATCCAATAGTATGTTGCAATCAAGTTGGGTGTAGGATTGGGAGGTCAATAATGAAAGCTATATGCATACTACGAAGTCTCCCTCCCTCCCTTCCTTCCTCTCTCTCTTAATGTTTCCCTTATTTTATCATATCGTTTGCTCTTTTATGTTCATAGTCAATTGAAGTTAGTTGCAAAGCGATTTTATGTTTTTTGGGGAGAGATGTTAAATTATTATATATGTTTTATTATTATTTATGTTTTCTATTGTTCATGGGATGAACATGGTAGGTCGTTTTTTAATTATTCATGAGATGGGAATGATGTCATGATTTTTTTTTTGGCTATATTCATGAATGAACTAATGGAAATGATATGTGTAAGCTGTGTAACTATGTGAGAAACCAGCTTTTAAACATTATTTAATCATTAATCAAATTTCACAGAAATAACTAAAATAACAAGGGGACAAGCTGCCCATTCTAAGATTATATACTCCGACCAGAAAAAACTAACGCAAAGGGGTTAAGAAGGAGGGACTACCGAATAGAAACTATATATAAGCAATTGTTCCACGACATTGACATAGAGGAGAACGGAATTTCCCCAAAACTTGAAGATGAACAAGCCACGAAGTTGCAAAAAATTTATTTCCCCTCAAAAACTCTCTTTCTCTACCTTGTTATCTTCAGAAATTCTTAGCTATTTTCATTCCAAATTATCCAAATGGAAGCCATCCTATGCCTCCAAAGATGTTATCTTTTATACTTCTCGTCGTGTACCACTAATTCGATGAGAAACAAATCTTACGCATGTATAAAGAGCACTTCGAAAACACCAAATTCTCTCATAACCTTCCTCCAAATGAATGAAGCGACGCTATAATGTAGGAGCAAATGGTTCCAGTTCTCACTTGAATTACTGCACATGACACACCACTTAGCTGAAATAGGCCTTCTTTTTTTTATCAAATCACAAATGTTCACCTTCCCACGAGCCACCATCCTAAGAGAAGACTTGGAACTTTGGAAGGAATGTCAATTGTCCATAGAAACTTAAACGGAGAAAATGAGTCACTCGGGGGTAGTGAGCTCAAATAAAAAAATAAAAAGATTTACAAGAGAATCCCTCCCCCTCAAATTCCAAACCCTTTCATCCCTCAACCGCGGAGTAATATTAATACCCTCAAGCATGTTGAGCAAGGAAGCAAATTGCTCAATTTCATTATCCTTAAGGTTCCTTCTATAACAAAGATACACAAGGGGGCCATTGGAATGTGACCTCTTCATACACACTCCTAAGGTGATTCCCCGTTCCTCGTCTTAACGAACAAACATTGAAGGAAGGAATTAAGGCTTCTTAAAATGTAGGTCTAAGGCTTCTTAAAATGTAGGTTTATGGACTTCTAAAGGTCCCCCTTTCGCCATATTGGAGTCCCACCCAATTCTCGTGCAACCCATAGAAGTTTTTAATAACAATGTAAGGGGAAACGCCACAACTACATACCCAATAGAGCTTTATTTTTCCACATCAAAGTTTCCACTCCCCAAAACCCCAAATTATTAACCTCTAGAGACATTATCCTAGTTAATAAGGTAATTTCTTTTATCTTCTTCAACCCCATCCCAAAAAAAAAATCCTCATATTTTTCTCAATCAAATTAGCAAAGTGTTTTGGAAGTCTAAAAATGGATCATATATATAGTTTAACTACTAAAAACGGCCAGAATTAAAGTAAATCATCACCCATAGAGAGAGAACTCTTTTTCCAATCATCTAGCCTCTTTTTCACCTTATCTAAAATCGGGTTCCAAAATTTTAATGATAAGGGGATACCCCCCCCCCCCCCCCCCAAGGTAGCCCAAGATAGGTCATTGGCCACTTCCCATGTCACACCCCACAACCCTAGTCTTGCCCTATCAACTAATCTTCCTCCCCAATTATACCCGTTAACATACTCTTCCCCAAGTTGATTTTCAAACCATACAACATACCAAAAATGCTGATTAAAGTTACCAAACTTTCTAGATTGTCTTCCTTATCCCCATAAAAAATATGGTAACATCCTCAAATTGGAGGTGAGAAACCTCCACCCAATCCTTTCCTACTTCAAACCCTTCGAACACTCCCCTCTCATTTTCCTATTCAACCGATAAACTAAGTACTAAAGACATCCGACACCAACGTAAAAACGAAAGGAGAAATTCAATCCCATGCCTCAATCCCCTAAAAGAGACGACCTTACCTCTAGGCCTACCATTCAAAAAAAAATCAAGTCCACTGAACAAGACACTCTAATCCACATCCCCCATTGTCAAAAAAACTTTTTTATCGAGCATTAATTCAACAGGTCCCAATCTACATGGTCATATGCTTTTTCAAAGACAATTTTAAACACCACACCTTTTTTTTATTACTCCTACAATCTTCCACCACCTCGTTTGCTATGAGCAACGTATCGAGAAATTGTCTACCTATAACAAAATCCCCTTGATTCCTTCATATGGTTTCACTAAAGACTCAATATGTCTAATGGATAGCACCTTTTACATGATCTTATGAACCCTGGTTATCAAGATAATTGGCCTAAAGTCTTTAAATAAATGAATTGTTGCTTTTATGTTTTATGCAATTATAGTGAGTTAAATAATTTAGGTAGTCGTACGATTAATAAAGCCTATTAAATTAGTAAAGTTTTATATGTATATAATATATTATACTATTAATTTATTAAAAATACCAGTCATATTGTAGCCCAGATTTTTTAGATTTGTTGTATCCCGCGTATCTTATCACAAACGCTACTTGTATATGTATATGTGCTTCCTCGGGAAAGGAAATAAAGAGGTATACTGTTCAATACAGATTAAACCAATGTTAGCCTACCCCTTCTAAACAAACAACACGTATTTCAATTATCGAATCTATATCCCACTTCTCCACCACTGGATTATAAAAATCATACCTACATGGACTTCCCTCCAACGACACCACAAAATAACTCAATGACCACGATCCGCCTCACCCCTACCGAAATCGCTAATCTACCCATTTTTTCTTCCAACCATATTAATGTCGATGGCTGCATTTTTGGATATGTTCGCCCTCAGCACTTGAACAATTACGGAAGCAAAAGTCAACTGAGTCCTCTCTTTATCTATCTCAAAAACATCTACTACAACACACCCAATTCAAAAGTTTCCCTTAGACATCCACTCCCACCAGGAAGCGAAAGGGGGGAAGAGGTCATCATGCCATGGTCCAAAGTCGTCGTATCAGTGTATGACTCAGACCCCAATTTGTAACTCGGTATTGATCGCGGGATCGGACGATACACAACGACACTATTTAGAGAACCCCAAAAAAATTTGAAATGTGTGTATATATAATTTCATAAAATCAAAATAATAGTATTGCTTAATTCGACAAGCACACAACCATCATTTAGTATGCATAGCATTGTTTAATTGCTTATACTAACGTGTGTCGCACTTGTTAACTGCAATATTTCATGATAGTTTAGTAATAAGTCAGATCGAACAAAATAGACGCAAACATCATTTTTTTTTTGAAGTAAATAAATGTTAAATATATTATTTTCATTAATGTAATAAAATATTAATTATTAATTAAGTAAACAATACTTGATTAATAGATTCCATAATACAGTTATAAAATATTTTGATTAAATAGAGGTGCAATTTAAGGAGAGATAATAATGATATATATATATATATATATATCCATATAATATGGAGTAAAGGTGTTTTACTATTCATTGGATGCATGATATTTTTGCTTTTTATGTATGATATTTTGGCATTTCATGCACATGCATGAAATGTCATGCCCAAAGTTGTTTTTTTTGTTTTTGTTTTTTTAAAAAGGGGAAAAAGGGTTTTTATAAATATTTTATTTTTAAAAAATATTTTTTTTTTTAATTTTTAAAGGTGTTTTTTAAAAAAAAAAAAAAAAAAAAGGCGGGTTATTATGGGTTGGGTTTTATTACGGGGGCAAATTTATCGCCGTGCCCTCGGCGCGGGCATCCGCTAGTATATATATATATATTAGTACATTTTAAATAAATAATGATACATTTTAATACGTATTAAGTTCATTATGATACATTTTTAAAAATTTATTTGCAGTGAATAAATAAGTGTTTAAAGCACAATGATTCATATATAATACATTTTATAAATAGACATATATACCTTATCACTCGTATGGAAAGCATTTAATTCAAACGTAAATAACATCACAAGTTTAATATAAGTAGTGCAAATTTAGTGACTTTATAATTGAGATCAAATTTATAATGAGATTTCGCCGATATCGTCCGAGTCGACCGAGATCGCACCGATATCGTCCAAGTCGACCGAGATCGCACCAATATCATCCAAGTCGACTGAGATCTAGTTGATATTGTACGATTCAAGCCAAGAACGCATATTACTCATATCGTGTCAAGGAATCGTAACGGTAAGCCACGAAACCGAGTCAACTCGGTATCGACCTATACTTTGAACTATGATCCTACCAAATTCCACGAAACCCTCAAACTTGACCCGAGGTCTACCATCAACCACAAGTAATAATTGGTCAACAAAAGTCGGTCCCTAATCCATCTCCTCCATCTATCCACAAACCCTTCTCTCTATAAAATTAGTCTAGAAAATTTCAATCCAAATAAAAAGCGTTAGGCCCCACTTGACCTGTAATAGGAAAATTATGACTTCAAACGAACCAAGAAATTCACAAACAGGTCGAACTCGGCTCTTTCTTTTTTGTTATTGGACTGAGTTTGGACCACACATATGGCCCGTTTGTTAAATGAGGTCGAGCCACATATGTAGTTCGTTTAAAGCTCGGCTCGTATAGGCTAGTGAACATGGCATTTCTAAGCTGGCTAAGACTCGACTTCATACGGCTCGTGAAATGGTTCGGTAAGTCTAATAATGCAACGCATATCTTTATTAAATAGGGTAAAATTAGACTCGGCACAAAAAAAATTATGAGATCAAGCTCGTTAATGGCTCATTCGATTATTCGAGCCAAGGTCGAGTTGGGATAATTTCTATTGAGTTGAGCTTTAATATTGATTGAGCTCAATTAAGCACGGCTTGAGCGCGATCTCTGTTAAATTTACAGGAGTTAAGCTTGGCGCGAACTCGGCTCGGTTCATCCAGCCCCAACTCCTATGAAATTCCCTTCCCACTCCGAAGTAAACAAAAATCTATCTAGTCTTAACCTCACTTTAGAGTTGGACCAAGTATACTGTGGATTCATCAAACCCATGTCCCTCAATCCAGACTCTGATGTATATCAAAGACCCTCATGCTCCGAATGAATCTCCCGCCACTCGACATTGAGCCTACCAATCGTGTGATTAGTTGCAGACCTTCACCTAAATCAATGATGAAGTGGATTAGGATTATCTGTATATGCATTACGCATTATGTGTAGGAGGGTACATGCGGATGAGTCCATTGAACCCTCTTGCAAAGGCATGACGTAACATGGTTTCATACTGCTTTGTAAGAACTATACATATTGCTGAAAAATTGTGACTAGTAGCGAAAAACTCAAGAACCTATAGCCGAGGGTGACTAGTAGTATTGATTAATAGACTCTTCTCTTAAGAAAAATGGTCAATTATGTAGCATCGTAGCCTAGTGGATAATTAGTAGCTACCACTGAGAATATTATCCCCGCATTTAACATGCGAAGCCTTGCAACCCAATATATAAGATCTTGGGATCTCTCCATCAGTTGCTAAGTGGTTATGAGTTGGTTGTTCCAAACATTAACACGGTATCAGAGTAGCTCCCAATTACTCCGTGTCACCTAATATAATCTATCCACGTGTTTGGTTCAAGTCATGTCACACCAACTCACAAGTTAGGAATATAAATCTCACACTGGGAATGCAAAACCTTGCAAGTCAATATATAAAATTCCGGGGCTTCTCCACCCATTGTCAATTGGTTATGGCTAAAATTCTCGAAGTTTAATAGCTATAAAGGTGGACATGAATGAACAATAGGATCAAGTATGAAGCTTGCAAAAAAATGACATGACCAAATATTGCAAATTAAACTACGGTTTGAATCGAAGAGCCATAAGCTTCCAAAATGAAACCTGAGAAAAAAGAAACAACGAAACAAAAAAAATACATACTTACACTTTTCATAAGTTGTATTCATAATTCCACAAGAAAGGCAATGCAACTATACAGGCTAAAGCTTTGAAGCCAAATAAAGTTAGTAGAAAAGCAACCTTGGCATCTATTTTTGGTAGTACTCAGCCTGCCAAGTTGGACTACAAGACTTGGACCTCAATGAAAATCCTCGAGCACCATATACAAAAGCCAAAGCAATAAAATCCTCTACTTGACCAATTTCCTAACTCTTCAAATAATACTACACTTGATAGTTGATACTTTGATTCCAAACGAGGTTTTGGTCAATGACTTGGTTGTACAATTTGACTTGGTTTCGGATTTGGGCAAACACAAAACTATACATTATTTTAGAGAGAAATTTATTCATTAAAACAATACGACTCGGTAAATTGGGAATTGCCGGTATATCAGTCATTTAGTTTTTATTTTTTTGAACTATGCGATTCAGCCGAATTTAGTTGATTTCAATAATATATAGATACAGATAACAATTTGGGTGCTGAAACGGCAAATCAAGTCTGTTTGGCCGAGTCTTTAAACCGTGCTAAGTTTTTTTATCAAAATCAAATAATTTTATTCACAAAACATGAATATATATAAAGAACAAACAAGTGAACAAACATCACGAGAAAGAACAAGCAAAAAAAAATTCTCCAACAAGAGAAAAGTCACTGTTTGCTGCCCATAATCAGGTCTGACTCCTGCTGCCCCAAACTGCTATGAAGAAACGTTTGGCACATTCCCAACTGCTTTGCCTTCAGCCCATTTGTTAACTATGAATGAAAGACCCACTGTCTAACTATTTTGATGTTCACACCCAAAGGGAAGCCAATTAACTGATTCTCTCCCACAAGTCTTCCTTTGATGTCGCTTTTCCTTCGATAATTCTCTCATTTCGTTCTTTCCAAATACTTCATGCATCAAAATAAAGAGATGCTTGTCCACAAACTTTTCCTTTTCTTATGGTATCCACTGATCCATAGATAGGAAAGCATACCACGACCTCGGAATAGCTCCCACAACATCTTGTTCAAAAATAGTTCTCACAAAAAGCTACAGAATTCACAATGCAGAAGGATATGACCAGTGTCTTCATCCATATTTTTATATAGGATGCACCAAGAAGGAGACTTGTTGCATCAATTCACAAGTATTCGGATATTTGAACTTTTGAATGAACTTCCCCTTCCAAATTATTATTGTTCAAAAGAGGGAAAAGAATGGGAGTGAATCAAAATATTAAAATAAGATTTATGTGAAAAGACCCCGAGGAATTCCCCACCCAAACCCTTCTATCAGAAATTTCTCTCGAAATAGGTGTCCCGATCATTCCAAGAAGAGAAGGGAATTAGGAGAGTTATCTATCAATGATATTTCTTCTAAAGAAATTATTCCAAGGAATAATTGAAAGATGAAGTCCCTGATACCAAAGAAGCTATAAAAGTAAAAGAGCAGAATAATACAATCTCAGGAAATCAATACACATTTTGGAGTCGCCAAATATTCACCCTCCCAAAATTCAATCACACCCTGTAACTCTTTTTGCAGATGTTGAAACCACAACAGTGCTGATGATATCAAGAACATTGGAATTGGAACTGAGATATCACATTGCGATGCATTTCTTACTCTAGCAGCAGCTTTCACAATATACTCACCTGTGCATGTGAACCAGGCCCTACCCGTTGAAGAATGAAGAGTGTCGAGAGTATAAAGTCCCCATTGAGCACTCGAAGCCTTCCCTCATCACAGTGTATAAAATTATAGGGACTTCTCACTCATTGCAAAATAGTTATGGGTCGAATGTTCCATAATTAATATGGTATCATAAATCCATGAGTCAAGTCTCTTAATTTCTTGGCTTGTTCTCGTCCGCATGCCTGCTCTCCACATGTCAAGCGGGGTCGTACGTGAAAGAGGATGTCAGAGCTTGTCCCTCCCAAGCATTTCGATGGATGAATTATATTGGGTGAACTAGAGCATGTGTGACCAAACTGGATTAGACACGTGCATGAAAGTACCTACTGTGTACCATGTTAATGCATTCAACCCAAAACTTATGTCCATAGATGAAGAAGCCCTTCCAAATTATGTGCTAGTCCAGGGGCCAAATAAATTGGTATGGGACAAGCACTAACAAAGAGAATCTCCATATTTGCTTCATGAAAATTAGTTCACTCGGCGATAGGCAGGACTATGTAAGTTGCACCTTCAGGTACAATAGACCTACTGCTGCTAATCAACACAATGCAAATCTTTGTTGGTTTTGAACTAGGAAACCACACACTTTTGGCCTATTAGACACGAATATATAGTGTTAAACATTGACAACTCCCCCTAATCAGCACGGGTAGTGAATATTCACTACATCTATAAATAGGACATACTGAGAAAAATCTGTTTTGATAGAAACAGGATGTAGGATAATCAATGTACTATATCAAGCATATATATACTTGAGTGTATGCTGCACAAATAAAAAGTGTAGGAAATAAAGCTCTATAATGTATTCCCTAACAACACTAACTCAATAACCTAGTGCATTACTTATTATTCAGGTAAAAGAAGGTGGACTCGTCTTTGCACTTTTCTTTTTCTTTTTTTAATATTAAAAAGGTGAACTCTTTTTGTGAGTGTCTTTCCGTCCACAAGTCTGTCAAGAAAAATGTCAAATTTTGACACTATTTCCAGTATTTGGAGTGCATCATAAGAGAATTTTCAAGCCCCTTTTATTAAGAAAAATGCAGCTGCAACTAAACATTTCAGCTCCAATAAGTATGACCAAATTAAGAAAGCGTGATGATGCATAAATATCCAATATCAAAATTGCTACATACCCAATGTTAAGAAGGCCAGCAACTGTACTAATGCTGATATCAAAGTCCACTTTTGGTTGAATGATAAAATTCCCCTCTCTTATAGGCTAACAGAAGTAATTCAAAAGCCAGCAATGATCAATCATTTGCAGTAATTTTCAAATGAAGAATTTAGCAAAGAAACAAATTTCATGAGATCTACAAACCTCTCGTATCAGCAAAGCAAATCTTCCCTCACATATTCTGACTCGTATGCAGTCACTTTCTGCCAACTGGCCATTAGAAGGAAATCCAGGAATCTTTAAATATATGTCAATGAAATTCTGAACAGAACTGCAGATCTTTGCAGGGTCTAGGGTTTTTAAAATATCTTGATAAGCCACCTGTTATTGATACAAGTGTGTCAAGGAAAAGCCATGTTATAATAGTTCTGGACAGCACAATAAAATGGACCTTCTTTTCGGAAATTACTATAATATGGACTTACTTGCTTGTTGCTTTTCAAAACAAACAATGAGCTCTCGGGGGAAAGCACGGGATCAAAGTCATTTCGAATTTTGAGCTGGAACAAGATACCAAACATAGCATCATCAAATTACCTCAGGCCAAAAATCAAGACAGGCGTATGAAGAGTGATAGGACAACCGTCTTGCTAAATTGAGTTCTAATATTTAATTATGTATACATATATGTAATAATCATACACTCATATATGTGCACACAAATATTTTAAGGAATTAAGCAACGCAGTCTACAGTAATCAAGTAAGGTGTGTATTATAGACAACAGCATATCAATATATATAGGATTGAATCTTTGAAACTCTCAGTAATTATTATTCAAAATTCAGGGTCTGAT
Source organism: Sambucus nigra (assembly GCA_949130495.1). Classification (NCBI taxonomy): domain Eukaryota; kingdom Viridiplantae; phylum Streptophyta; class Magnoliopsida; order Dipsacales; family Adoxaceae; genus Sambucus; species Sambucus nigra. The sequence continues at coordinate 315,429,717 of OX422209.1, read as the reverse complement.
TTACTAGGGGTGGCAATTTGTATTTTTGGGTCGGGTTTCGGGAAAACACGACAAGGTTTTTTGGACACAAACACGACACGACAAGGATTTTTTTTACCTGACACAAACACAACCCATATAGAACACGACACAACAAGACTAGCACGATTTCTTTAATTTTATGCTCAATTAAACTAAAATAGGCACGAAAACCCAAATAAAAACACGATTAAGACGACAAAACACAATAACACGACTCATAATTTTGACACGAACACGACACGACTTCGTATCAAAAAGATCCGACACAACAATTATGAGTGCTGTGTTTTCATGTCGTTTCTAAAACTTCCTCTGATTTACAAAGAAACACTCAAAACTTTCAAAAGCCAACTCAACAGACACAGCAAGTACTAGAATTTATTTGAACTTGTACATGAAATTTAATAAGATCTCTCAAGTTGCTCCAAACCAACTAACATGTGCATGAACAAGATGAGGTTCAATGTGCTGCTGGAACATGGGAAACACTGTCGTCATAATTTCATTTTGGGACATAAAGCACCCGACTCTAGTTTTGTCTCTTTGAACTCGAGAAATCAAATGTGAATGGACGCCACCAACCTGTTTTCAAACAAGCAATTAATTTGTGCCAACTCAGAGAATAAGCGAGTGAATCAACATAAATGTATAATACAGCCTATCAACTTAGTGAAAAGTCATTCTTACAACAGCAATCCACAAGTCGAGCGATTTTCTGATATCGGGGTGCAACGCATAAACACCTTCGAAAATGACCTGGCAACATTAAACAATAAACTTACATTTAGATACAAATTAGATACGACAAAACCAGGGTAACCAGCGCTAACTGAAACATGTCGACAAGAGTTAACTTGAACTGCACCGGATAATTTATTGATCATAAAAGTAAAAAACTAAAGTAACTTTGGATTGGACAAAAAACTATTCCCTAGCCGTATGGTTTCACTTTCAAGATCAGACGGGAATCTAGCAGTAGATTAAACACATCAGACCCAAATTATATCCGTATGGTGCCTTTGAAGATACTATTAGAGAATCGATTCCATTTGGAGTTCAAGCTTTAAGTAATCAACCAACTCAATTTAAGTACCAAAGGCATGTTATATCTCCATCTGCTAATTTTATCTTCTCCCTAACTGTTTTGCAACAACAGTGAGTAGCAATAAGTAAGAAAATTGTCATAATTCATAATATACCACTCCACAATCTTCGGAAACTACAAGTTCTTTAAAGCCACTGCGAGCACCAGACTCCATGTCAAACACAGGTACTTTAGTTCTTCTACTGTTTCGTATGTCATCAATATTCTGTGAACAAGACATAGAAACAAGATTGTTAATACAAAGGCAGTCAAGTGTTTTGAACAGAAGATATTAAAGCTTAACCTATCTTATATGGAATGCATTCTATTTTCATAACTTTTGCACTGAAACTAAAATCAAATCATATTTTGCTGCTTACTAACCCTTGTTAGAAAGTAAAGATGATTAAGAAGTGCTGATAGCAATTGTTAAGTATTGAAACATCCAACTCAAAACCAATTAGCAACTTAGGAACTTATATACCGAGGTGCAAGGCTTTAAGTTCCCAATGTGGAACTTATATCGTCAACACTCCCCCTCATGTGTGAGTTGTTCTCCCAAGGCAAACACATTATATTGGATGAAACAGAGCATGAGAGGCCAAATTGGGGACAAGTAGCAATTGGCCTACTCAGATATCATGTTAAATATTGAAGCGTTCAACTCGAAACTAAATGACAATGTTGGAAGGGCCCCAAGGTGCAAGGCTTTAACTTCTCAGTGTGGACTTATATTCTCAACAGCAATTATACCAAATTCTGGAAGACTCAGATCAAAAGTTGGCCAAAAACTAACAAGTGAGCTTCAAAATGATTTTAAGAAACGTATGCAGACTCATCTTGAGTTGTTATGTGTCATTTTCAGTTAAGATATATCGAGTGGTTCCTATTCAAGGAAATGAGGCATAGTGGCTTAGAGTCCATGTTTTTGTTTTCTTGACAGTAAGGAAACCAAAAGTAGGTTTATTGCACTTATTTTTTACATCAAAACCATTTGTCACCTTAATTGTCCACTTTAGTGTCGGTGTTGAGTATTGAGTGTTTCAAAGACAGAAACTTAAGGTTAGAAGGATATGGGTTAGAAATAGAATTGCTGTCCCCCATCTACAATTTGAGAGCATTTAAAGAATCACTTAGTACAAAAGGCATCCCCCGAGGTGATTCTTTTTCTTTTCGATTTTCTTTCGGTCCTCCTTAATATTTTCAAACCGGTACCCTTACCCAGGTTTCACAGCTACTTATCATGTGACATAGAGGAGGTGAATAAACAAGACTTAAGCAAAGATTTTAACAGTTTAGGTGATTTGAATAGAGAGATACTAGACTCACTAGAGTAATAAAAAGTTGCAAGTAGTGTTATGAATATTATTTTGTTCCTACCTTTATGTGGGTTGCCGTATTAACTGCACATAAATTTGAGGAATCCCGTTGGTTGGGCCTTTGCTTAGCACAGAGAAAAAAGTGGTAGCGTACTCAAGTTCATAGAAAGCTCCTCTTAAATAAAGATCATAGCTCTGTATAATGATGGTATTCTAATTGTTAATTAGCCTGATTAATAAAGGTATGACAGTAAAATGTCAGAGAGATCAAGAAGAAGTAGCCAAAATCCCACTCAAAAAACTCCTTAGGCCCTGACAAACTGCTTCAAAGTGATCCATGATGTGATCAATAAACCAAACGAGAATTGTGAGGGTCGGTATGTCCCTTTGTTCCTTATGTGAATCTATGAATGCGGAAGCATTATTATTACAAGTACATTACATAACAACTACTAACTACACAACACCAACAACAACATATAATACTAAGCTAAGGAAATAGGTTTCTTTCTCTCTATATATATTCTCTTTTTCTCAATATTCAAGTGTAATTACAAATAAATGCCAAGGGCCTATAGGAGAAAAATTACTTGGTAACCAAGTAATGACCCAAAAGATTAAAAAGGACAACTAATAGCTAAAAATGGCTAATTAGCCCCAAACATGTTTGGAGACCAATTAAAGACTAAAAATAAAAGGAAATGACAATATTACCCTAAACTAAAATACAAAATAAAAGATAGTCTTCTCCCAGGAGCACAACCACGCGCTACGCGTCGCTATGTATCACAAAACACATCAGTTCCATTCGGTGCACATTGGTTAGGAACTAACACACAACATGCCCCTGAGAACAAACCACTCAAAATCAAACAAAAACTATCAAAAAGGACAAACAAGGAGAAGAGACAAAAATGAGTAGTCAAAATATAGAACTGGTGAGGGAGATTTTGAACCACACTAGGAATGAGATCGTGGAAAAGGATTAGCGGAATAAGGAGGTTAGTAAGTATAGTAAACAGAAAATACAAAAACTCTTACTTCTTGTATTCCTTGTATTGCCAGTGATAGATACCCCATTCTTAACCAAGCTTCTCAACATAATACAGTTAATTTATCGCAAAATGTTCTGATACAATTACTCAAATTCTTTATTGAAAAATTTACTGAGTGTTTCACATTGGCATTACTTTTGCACGAAGTGGGGACCCTCATTTTCTTCACATATTACCAATTAAGCCAAAATGTGTATTGCCAAGGAATAATATTGAAGTTCGTATGAGTATCCTATTATCAAGTGTTAGATTTCATGTTATTTTAGTATTTTCCCCTTTGTATTGGGCCCTCCGTGTTTTGGGCCTTAGTTGTGTAATCCTAGTTTTGTAGTCTCTAAAACCTTCTACAACTGTAATATGTCTAGTACAAATATAGGGCTCCTAATTGGATAAGCTATTACATCACAAAAATCTTCTTGATATCAGAACCAAAATAAAATCCCTCTCCACATATCTTTTCTCCTCAACCCCAACCTAAAAACCGTTCATTGTCACTTTTCATTGTCACTGTCCACGGCAATATTTATCGATACTGTTCATCGATGTTCCAATTGGGTTTTTTAAGCCAAACTTTTTATCGTAGCCTCTATTCTTCTTTGTTTTCCTAATTTTTCACCCTTTTAGGGCCTGTTGGGGTTCTTCATGAAGGAGCTGTTATTTTTTTTTTTGTTGGGGCTGTCAAACTGTTTGACAGCGTTCTTTTGAATACTCTGTCATGTTTTCCGGTCATTTGAGTGGTAGCTTATTGATATGTGCACCTACAGCATATTTTTTATGATTCTCCAACAATTGTTAGTGAGTTCTTATTGTTTTTAGTACAAATCTGCCCTTCAAGAATTTCAGATTGTTATTTGGTCAATTTTTGGGCACTTTTTGAGTTATTATGGGTTATTCGGATATTGGCAAAGATGTTTTTCATTGGTAAAACGGATCCCGACTCAATTGACTACAAATATCCTCATAAATGGGTGCACTTTTACTTTCGAATCCCGTTGTGATGATAGGGAGAGAGTTTGTCATCATCATCCGGTTCTTGGCATAGAGATGTTGATATAACTTGTCTTCATGCAGTTACTCCTCTTATTATCGATTTTTCACTCAGTGCCACCATTTAGGCTTGTCAAGGGGTCGGGTCCGGACTGGATCTGGTTGATCCAGATCTGTTTAGTAAGAACTTAATTGGATTCGGATCGGGTCTTAATCGAATCTAAAATATTGGATCCAGATCCGGATCCTTATAAGATCGGATCGTATCGGGTCCGGATCCGAGTCTGGCCATATATATACATTTATTTTTAATTTTTATTTTATCCCACTTCTTTATATTTTAATCTTAGATTAGAATATTTTATTATTTATTATAGTATATGATTCGTATGTATAAAGCATATATTACTTTGATCTATATATATTTATACATATAATACTTATATATTATATGGATATAGATATATTAATTGACGTAAACTACACGTCAATGGCTTAAAAGAAATACCAAACCCTAATTTTAGAGAGAAAATCAAATGATTTCTTATATTTCAAAATAGAGGAATGTCTTCAAATGAAGACTACATGAGTATTTAAAGGGAGGAGTAGCTTAGGCTCCAAGCTAAGGCACTAATTACAAAAATGCCATTACTACTCCTAACCTCTAAATACCAAAGAAAATAAAGGAAAATACAAATAACAAAAATAAAGAAAATACAAACGAAATTAAAAAAGATAAAAACAACCCTGGAATAAGGTCCATTTCCATCACTCTCCCCCTCTTAAAATCAAGCTCGTCCTCGAGCGTAAAAATGGGGACTCGAGAGAAAATGCCAAAAATAGGTGTCTGGGTGAGCTCACAGTGGGAGACCCACGGAATCGCCTTCCAGAACAATAATCAAAGCATGCGGTGGGAGCTCTTCGAAGGCGTCCAAATAGTCAGGTGGGTCGTCCATCGCCAATAGGGCATGGCGCTTCGGAAGAGAGCAGTCAGAAGCTCGGTGGCCAATAATGCCACAGTTGTAACACTTGAATGTAGGGGGCCCGGTGGGTGTGATATCGCGGCAGCAGTAGTGGAGGCGGAAACTGATGCTGACAGAGTAGGGGTTGGGGCTAATGTGAGTGGGGCTCGAGAGGCCGAGAGAGCTGCGGCGCTGTATGGTAAGCCTCGATTTTGGTCGCGTACTCAACCGCTTTCAGGAAAGTCGGTATCTCCCTCAGACCGAGATCGTGCTGAATATGCGGTTGTAATCCCAATATATAGCAGCTGATCCGCTGATCCTCCGTCTCGGGAAGGCGAGCTCTGGTGCATAGAAGCTGGAACTGCTCCGTGTACTCCACTACCGATAAAGTGTCCTGCCTGAGAGACTAAACGCGAGCAAAGAGGTCGCGCTCGTAGGTAGGTGGAATGAAAGACGCCTGGAGAGCGGCTTTCAACTCAGGCCAGGTCTGAATAAGAGGCAATCCGACCGCCGTGCGGCGGTAGCAGAGATCGTTCCACCAAACCCGAGCAAATCCCTGGAATTTGGTGGCTGCGAGGAGAACACAGGAGCGGCCTTGAACCCGTTTGTACTCAAAAAATGTCTCCATTTAAGCTAACCAATCGATCATGGTGTCAGGAGAGAATCACCCGTCAAACATGGGTACGTCCCGAATATCGGCCTGAAGACTCCGAGAGAGTAACTATAGTGCCGTCGACAAGTGATCGTCCTCCGGTCGAACCTCTAGGCCCACCGCATCACCTAGCGCAGGTGCCGCAAAACCCACAAGGATCGGTGGGAGCTGAACTGGTGGTGGATGAGGGGGGTAAGGATGTGGAACCATGGGAGGTGCAGGAGCTGCGATGGGGGCACGTGCCAATCAGGTGGTCGTACTCTCCACAATAATAGCACTGGCGGTCCCGAAGCGCGACGAAGCAGGGAGGGTCTGGTGGTGGGGGGGGAGATCCACTCGAGGATGTTGTTGTGGGTATCCCTGGCGTCGGTAGATGAAGACGCATCCGTGCAGGACAGGGAGAGGTCATGGTGGGAAGGGGTATGGTGTGATGGTGGGATACCAGGGGGAGGTGGGTATGCAGGCATACGATGAGTCAGTGCCACAGAGTGGTGGGGGCCGTCAAAAAAATTGATCGGGTCGGTGTATGGGGGTGGACCATGACTCGAGGGGTTAGGGGGGCTAAGTTTTTGGTCGGTTTGGTGGGTAGGGTAAAAAAAAGGGTCGGATGGGGTCGAGAGTGGGTCGGGGCAGATATGAAGTGGACGGTCCTAAAATTGGGGATGGGTTTAGCCCAGTATAGTAGGGTTGGGCGTCAAGTTGGGGATTCAAATCGAGTGGAGGCATTTTTGAGGATTGGTTTGGGGGTGGACTAGGGTTTCGACACCTAGGGAGTGGGGCGGAGGGTTGGAGGGAGTGGGGCAGAGGGTTGGAAGGAGTCGAACGACAAGAGGAGGGGTCGGAAGAGCTTCGGTGAGGCAGGTGGTGCGCAGCGGGGCGGTGGGGGGAAGGGCGGGTCGGGTCGAGGGGTTTAGGGTGGCGTTCAGCCGGTTAGGGGCAGCAGGGGTGTGCGACAGTGGGGAAAGGGCTGGTGGCCTCGGGAGGCGACTGGGGGCTGGTGGTGAGGGCTGTCAGGCTAGGGTTTAAGGGTGGGGGGGCTGGTAGGGCAGTAGCAGGGCTTGGGAGGGTGGTGGGTAGGGTTTGGGGCTGTTTTTGAGTGGAGACAACAGGAATATGGGGGCTAGGGTTTAGGCCACCTGGGTGGGAGGTGGTGGGGGTTGTTTGGGCCGCAAGGAGTGGAGCCACTTGTTGTTCCAACCTCACGATTTGTTGCCTCAATTCGAAGTTCTCATCTTGTTGTTTTTTGAATTTCTTGGGAGCCATTGTTATAGTGTACGATTTTGATACTACATATCAATACACCAATCGGGAAGCGACACCTCGCTCTGATACCAATTTGACGTAAACTACACGTCAATGACTTAAAAGAAATACCAAACCCTAACTTTAGAGAGAATCAAATGATTTCTTATATTTCAAAATAGAGGAATGTCTTCAAATGAAGACTACATGAGTATTTAAAGGGAGGAGTAGCTTAGGCTCCAAGCTAAGGCACTAATTACAAAAATGCCATTACTACTCCTAACCTCTAAATACCAAAGCAAATAAAGGAAAATACAACTAACAAAAATAAAGAAAATACAAAAGAAATTAAAAATGACATAAATAACCCTAGAATAGGGTCCATTTCCATCATTAATAAATACATAAATTTATATATGTTATATTTAATCGGATCGGATCCTCAACGAATGGGATTAGACTAGATCCATATCCAATCCATTTAATAATCAGATAATCGGGTAATCGAATTTTAAAATATGATCCAGATCCGAGTAAACGGATCGGATCCGGGTCAAACCCGACAGCCCTACCACCATTCATCAAGTGTCCCCTCTGCTTTTCATGTTCTGACTGCAAAGCCCACTTGAATTCTAGATTCCGGAGTCATTGATCACATGACAGGGGAGCCATCTCCTTTCCTCACCCGCTGATCCTATTTGTTTTTAAGTGTGTATTGCGGATGGCTCTCGTACAAGAATCTGTAGCAAGTGGTAAGTGTGTTTGTCTACTGTTACTACTCTTTCCTCAATTTTGCGTTGTCTTAATTTTTCTTTTAATCTCTTGTCCATTAGTCAACTTGCCAAAAATCTTGATTGCGTTGTTATGTTTTTTCTTACCTATTGTCTCTTACAAGACTTGATTTCAAAGAGGATTATTGGTAGGGACTATGAGCGCGACAGGTTGTACTATTTTGGGAAACCTCCACCACGGCAACCTCCCACCCATAGTCTCAATGCTTCCATCTTGCCGGATTTTATTTCTTATGATGTTCCCCTCCAGACTTTGCATTTGTGGCATGCCCGCCTAAGGCATGTCAATTTCCAGTACTTATGTTTGTTATTCCCTTCTCTTTCGAAAGCGTGCAAGGACTAAAAATTCTTATGTGAAGTATGTGAGCTCTCCAAGCATTTTAGGACTAGTTATATTCAACATTTGACTCGTGCTCCTAGTATGCTTGATTTGATTCATTGTGATGTAGGGGGGTCATCCCTTGTCACTGCCTTTTCTGATCATCATTATTCTGCGACATTTATTGATAATTATTCTCGGTGTACTTGAGTGTATCTCCTTAAAAGGAAATATGAAGTTCTCCCCTTATTTGTTTAATTTCTCCAAATGGTTAATACTCAATTTAAGACGGTGGTTTGTAATATTCGATCTGATAATGGGCGTGAGTATGTCTCTAATGAGCAAGATCCCAGCTTAATCAAAGAGGGATATTACATCAACCACTTGTCCATATACCTCCGAACAAAATGGGGGTGGCAGAATGTAAAAATCATTACCTAATGGGAGTAGTTCGATGCTTGTTGAGTGGTATAAAGGTGCTTAAACCCTATTGGCATCATTGTTCAAAGTCGCGGTATCGGTCTATGACTCGGACGCTCAATTTTGTACTTGGCCGCCATCTTGGGCAATAAGCAACTATACACTATTTAGAGAACTCAAAAAAATTTGAAAAAAATACAGAAAAGTTTAGAAAAATAAGAATAATGATATGGCTCAATTAAACAAGTACAAAATAATAATTAAGTATGCATAACACTGTCTAATGGTTTATATTGAATCATCATTTAATATCTATGAAGCACGGACACTTCCCCGAAGGCCCCGTACGAGTGTCGGACACTCAAAGGACAAGGACACGCTTTGGACACGGCTTGGACACGTGCCCGACACACCACGTGGCATGTCGGACTTGAAATGCATTTAAAAATAGTTGGACACGGCTGAGACACGTAATGGACACGACTGAGACATGTACGGGACACGGCTGACTAAAAAATAGAATAACTTTTAAAAAAGGGGCAGGAAACATAATAAGTTATAAAATATAATGGGGTAAGTTTTTAATTTTAAAAGTTTCTCTTTGTTTTATCAAAACCCACGACTATCTCAAAACCCACCACTCTCTCAAACTCAAAAACAAAACTAGGGTTTTCTTTCTCTCCACACCACACCCCCTCCTCTGCCCGCAGCCCCCCCCCCCCCCCCCAACCTCTCTCAAATCTTCTTCACTCAGATCTCTGCTGGTAAGTTTTTTATTTTTTATTTTTGCAATTCTATTTTTTCTTTTGCTACTACCAAGCATATTACATCTTCTTCTTTTGCTTCTGCTTTTGTTACTCAAAAAACAAAAAAACTGAACAGTTCATTTTTTATTTTTTTTTCCTCCGTTAATCTTTGTTTGTTACTCAAAAAAAACGAGCATTTTTGCACTTATGTTTGTTTTTTAGAGTTCAAAAGTTTTTTTTCTTAGGATGGGTTTTATATGCATTTTGGTTGTTACTAGTATGGATTCAAGTTTGATGTTTAGTATATGTATTTAAGACTAATGTTATGTATGGTTTATATAAGTTTCTTTGCATTTTGTTTGTTATTAGTATGGGATTTAGTATTATTGTGATGCTTAATGTTTAATGTTTATAGTGGATTTAGTACTCTTAATGCTTATATGTTTAATGTTGTTCTTAGTATGAGATTAGTATCAGTGTGATATTTCATATTTTTTTACAAAAATAAAAATAATTATAAAAAATATTTATTTGATGTCGTGTCCCCGTTGTGTCGTGTCCTAATTTTTTTAGATTTTCCGTGTCGGCGTGTCCGTATCGTGTCGGACGCGATATCTATGTCCGTGTCCATGCTACATAGTTTAATATGCATAATATTGTCTAAATCAATATATATTTAGTAATATATTCTTCGTGGATGTTATAATAGTACCTATTAGTAATTAAGGATATATATAATGTAAATAATCATACACCTTAAGGATAGATGAATAATGATACATTTTAATACAAACTAAGTAAATACAAAAAAAGAAGATTAAATGGGAGACAACCCCTTTAGTAACACTAAAAGAAAAGAAATGAGAGATTTAACCAAAGGATCCGATTTGTGACAATGAAACATCATAATACCGAATTGAAAGCGATTGTCCCGATCGTGACATGGATGTAAAATCGAGGCTCAATTGAGCGAGTTATAAGTTGAGATAGAGATATCGATGCTAAGTAACTTATACCATCTCCGTCGATATATCACTGATATCGGTCGATACTATCATGATATCGACGATATGGTCGATTCTACCGCGATATCACCGATATGAGCTGATGCTACCAAGAAATTACCGATATAGGGTCGAATCACACCAATAATTGAAAACTCAACTCGTAACTTAAAATCGGATCGATGGGTACCGATACCTAGTCAACTCGGTCGTATCGTTGCGGTATCGACCTTGACTTTGAAGCATGATTGGCATCTTGTTGTCATTACCGCCACTTTTATTATAAACCGTACCTCGAGTCGGGTTTTGGGGAGGAAGGCGCCTCTCCAATGCCTTCAACCCGATAGCACCTTATTCCCCATTCTTCCTCGTTTGTTTGGGTGGACTTACTTTGTTAATGATCATAGAACCTCCCAGACCAAACTTGATGATAAAGCTATTCGGTGAATTTTTGTGGGGTACTCCTCGATGTCCAAGGGGGTATTGGTGCTATAATTTGGTATCAAAACACACGTATCACTCTCTTGATGCTACTTTTCATGAGAATGTCCCTTTCTATAGGGTGGTGAGTCGTTTGCAAGATCCTGACTCCCCATCCCTTAAGGATATGATTGACTCACCTTCTCACAAGAGCGAGGCTTCATCATTTGCCCGTCCTATTCCTACATTTGATGAGGTTCCTCCTCCCGCATCTTCTGAACCTTCCTTACAAGTATACTCTCGTCACCCCCCGGCGCCTCTGCCATACGCTTTTCCAGACTTGGGTACTCCCTCCTCTTTACCACCTCCTATTTCTGATTTTCCTTCTCGTTATATTTCTCATATTAGACGTCTTTTGTTGGTAGTTTTAATCATCTCATTTCCCAACATCTTTCCTATGACAGTCTTTAAGATCCATATCAAGCTTTTCTGTGCTAACCTAACTCCATCTCCATTCCCCCATCAGTGGCTGAGGCTCTCCAAAATCCTAAATGGGTGGAGACAATGAAAGTGGAAATGGATGCTTTGGACCGAAATGGTACGATGGAGCTTGTTTTTCTACCTCCCGAGGAGAAGACCGTTGGATATAAATGGGTCTTCAATGTGAAACATTTAGTCAATAGCTCCATTGATCACTATAAGACACGATTGGTGACTAAAGAATTTACACAAGGATTTTGGTACTACATTTGGCCGGGTGGCCAAGCTTACTTCCGTACGATTATTGATCTCTCTTGTGGCTTCTCACTCTTGGCATCTACATCAGTTCGAAGTTAAGAATGCCTTTCTACATGGGGATCTCTCCGAGACCATCTATATGGGCCTTCCTCTGGATTTTCGGCTGAGGGGGAGTAGTATATTGGAAAAGTATGTCACCTCCAGAAGTCTCTTTATAGCCTTAAACAATCACCCCGGGCATGGTTCAGTAAATTCAGTGAGGTTGTTATATCCATGGGGTTTACACAGTGCCATTTCGATCATACGTGCCTTATTCGTCGCCAGCCCGATGGTGCATCATTTTGTTAGATTATGATGATGATATTATTATTGCGGGTGATGATGTCGTTGGGATTGCACAAGTGAAGATGGATATAGGGAAGGTGTTTGATGTGAAGGACTTGGGTCCTCTCCGTTATTTTCTTGAGATTGAGATGGCTCGGTCTAAACGTGGAATCTCTTTATCCTAGCGTAAGTACACTTTGGATCTTCTTCAAGATACCAGAATGCTAGGTTATCGTCCGGCTTATACTCCTATGGATCATAACCTAAAGCTTTCGAAAAGACGGTTGATTTGATTCTTGATCCTTCAGTTCATCGGAGATTGGTTGTCTTATTTACTTAACCAACACGAGGCTAGATTTAGCATTTGCTGTAAGTATGGTTAGCCAGTTTATGCATGCTCCACGAACCACACACTTGGATTCTTTCTACCACATTTTGAGAATTCTCATGGTCATAGACAGGTAGACGTTCCACTTCGGGCTTTTGTACATTCTATGGTTCACACCTCATCTCATGGAAGGGGACAAAGCAGGCGGTGGTTTCACGTTCTTCAGCAGAGACCGAATACCGTGCGTTGGCTCAAGGGGCATGTGAGAGTTTATGGCTTCGATCGATTTTGGGGAGTTGGGTTTTATGGAAAAAGAATCATCGAAGTAATGTTGCGATAATAAGTTACCTATTATGCTTGCATCTGATCCGTACTTCATGAGAGGACGAAGCACGTGAAGGTTGATATTCAATTTATTCAAGGAAAAGGTGAGGTCCGGCATCATTCGCCCACCTTTTGTCCCTTCTTCGGATAAGACGGCAGATTTTTTCACTAAATCAGTTAAGCCGTCTTTTCTTCGATCTTCCATTATAAAGCTGGGATTGATTGATATCTTCGCTCCAAGTTGAGGGGGGGTGTTGGATTTCATATTATTTTAGTATTTTTCCCTTTGCATTGGGCCCACCGTGTTTTGAACTTAAGTTGTGTACTCTTATTTTGTAGTCTCTAGAACCTTCTAGAATTGTAATATGTTTAGTATAAATACAATTATTGGGCTCCCAATTGAGTAAGCCATTACATCACAAAAATCTTCTTCAAGTAAAGGCAATCAACATATTCATAGCAAATGGAAAATAAGTTCATGTGTTCAACCCATCAATTTAATAAATAAGTCAGAAAATTCATCTTTTCCCCAAAAGATGTTCTGGTCCATGACTCAATGTTATAAAAATCGGACTAGACGGCACCTTGGTGATAATAATCAGCTGTAAAAATCTGCCAGGGTGATTAGGCAGGACGTAGGCGGGCTGGGCAGCGCCTAGGCGGAGGTGGGATGGGTGGATTTAGGTGGACTAAGCGGATTTTGGCGGTCTAGGCAAATTTAGGTGGGTTTGAGGGGATTTTTATGGGTTTGGAGGTGGTCGGTTTTTCACTTTCCTTTTTATTCTCCTCCATGTTTGATCACTTGCAAAACAATCGTGTATATATGATTTTAGGCAGATTTAGGCGGGTTTGAGGGGATTTTTATGGGTTTGGAGGTGGTCGGTTTTTTCACTTTTCTTTTTTTTCTCCTCCATGTTTGATCACCTACCAAACAATGGTGTATATATGATTTTTGTATATATGAGCAAATTTAGTCAATATAATTAAATTTTGGGGGGAAGTACCTTTCAATATATATGACGATTTATGTGTAGATGTGTAAATTCAGACAAAAATTATTCGGATTACTCCTTTCTCGATATAATTAACGATTTCTGTAATTAGATATAATATAGATCTGAAATATATGTATAGAAATGCTCTTGTAAGGACCTAAAGTAAGGACCATGTTTTACAGCATTAAATGCATTCTCTCCTTTATCTGTAACACATCTAATGGTGGAAAACATGGTCCTTATTTTAAGTCCTTAATTTACGTCCTTACACGAGCAATATGCCTTCTAGAAAGTGATTCTGGTCAAGTTAGCCCATCTGTCTTCCAGTTTCATTCAAACAAATAATAACAAATAAATAACAGTACAGAGGCTCCGATCAAACAATTAGATAAGTACAGAAACATATTGCCTCACCTTTGACAGCAACGGTAGATCAAGTGAGCTGAAGTCATCATACTTAAAATCCTTTACTTGTTCAGGTTTGTAATAGCTTTCAAGTGATACAACTTCACAGCCAACAATATTTGCCATTTTACGAGCCAAACTAGTTTTCCCAGATCCACTAGGACCCCCTACAGCAATAACAAGAAGAGAGGTCAACCTGGAAACGTTTGAATTTTACGTATTTCAGGACTAACGATGTAATTTATCAAAAAAGAATTAGGTGACAATAATTCAGATCCATATATTTTTTCTGAGCATTTCATTAACATGCAAAAATTATGCCAAAGTACAAAATTCTACAAAACCAAAATAATGAGCGAGGAACATCTGTTATTCATCATCCCATATGTTATTTATAGTTTCCAGAAGGCAAAGAAGGATAAGTACCCACTGACATAGCTTTTGCCAAAAATAAATACTCGAGTACTTGTGCATTTTTTATGTAACAACTTTAGCAACAGATTAGAAGCTCGTGACTTTGTGGGGGGGAAATATAAAGAAAAAACGAAGTCCCGTGAGCAAGAAAAATTCCACTGTTGATTCACATTAAAGCTTCGTTCTTCACATCACTTCTTCCATTTAAACTTCATCTCTTAGTTCAACAAAATCTCATCAGATATAACATATCATAAACCATCTCTTCATTTGTGATACAAATCAGAAATCAACACTTCCCATTTTTCTAATAGACACGGTAGAGCAATCTGAGAAGAATTTAAGTCTTCTAAGTTCTAAAAATCCTTATCATCAGTGGATCAACAATGATAATATGTTCACATTGTCATTAGTCTTCACACGGAAAACTAATGAGACAAATAATGTTTTGGACAATAACAAGTACAAATTAATGAATTAATCAGTGCCCATTAGTTTAAAGCTGATTGACCTTTATGGTTGTAAATGTAGTACTTTTCAGCCAATTTGAATTATCTGTCATGAATAAGCACAACTCTGATGAAGCAAAGCAAATTAACTATAGGTTTAGGGTCAGACAATAATATCAGGCCCACTCGTTTTTGCCTGACTAGAAAAATATGAAGCATGATGAAGTACGAGCACTCCCCTGAATTATATATTTTTATATAAATCGGTTATTTATAGAGACTAACTCAGATTGTGTTTTCTAACAGTTACGTGCTTTAAAATTTAATACATATTTAAAAGAATCTCATACCTTACACTTTTCAACTTAGAGGTCGGAACCTATACCTAATCATGTCTTTTGACTTATTCAGATAACATAACAATACAGATGCTGTCGAACAAACATTTTTCAGATATCGCATTGTACATAACAAGCCCGGATGCAAACAGGAGAGGAGAGGGGGGGTGGGGGCGGGAGGGGGGGAGGGGAGAGATATATAGATCTATATTTACCAATTCCAACTATAACTGGGAGACCTTTATTCTCCAATAAAGCCTGAAACAAGAAAAGAAAAAGTAATGCCTCAAGTTTGGAACCAAAAAATGATACACGCGGAGTCTATTTGGCTAGACTTGGGGATTCAGTAGAGGCAATATAGAATATATATGTATCCCAGTCAACTTATCTGATGTAATTACCTGTACCGCTTGAACAGAGAGAAGCAATCCTCTGTCCAAGTCATATGAATCAAGCATTGGAGCAAGCTTCAGGGTATCCCTGAAAGAAGACGGATCTGTGGTTGTTTCATGATAGGAATCGAGACATTTTAATGCAAATTTAAATCCACAAGAATACAGAATTGATACATATATATATATATATATATATATATATATATATATATATAATTTCTAAAGGTGAAAAACCATACCACTAGCAGAGCCATCAGCAGGTGGATGATCCGGTGAGATGAAATGCCATGTTGCCAATACAGGTTCCATTTTGGACTTCGTTGGAGATCGAGTCCATGGTTGAGATAAATCGTCAAGCCGGTTAACTAGATTTGGGGTAATACGAAGAGGCTTTGGTGCAGCAATAATCCTTTCTTGATTACTAGCGGAAGATCTAGTAGACAAAGGTGGGGGTGTATTAAGGCGTGGTACACCTGCATGTTGGATTAACCGGTTAGAAAGAGGATCGATGGTTAAAATAAACGTGTTTCGACTATGGCAGAGAGAGTTATCGGAATGTTCCGGTCCAGTTGATTTGGACCATTAATTGGTCTGCCAGTGATGGAACTGATAATCATTAACTTCCAGAAAGTGCTTCAATCTATAAAACACACTAGACCAGGCAACCATTGAACAGGTTTGTGGACTAGACTAAGGCTTCAGAAATTTGCTTAGTCATGATCTCTAGATCGTCCTTCGATGAAATCATTGTAATTTTCGCTCTCTGTTATATATAAAACTATTTATTCTTCCAAACCATGGGTTATTAACACGGTGGTTTCTAGCATCCCAATTTCAACTCAAATCTTAATCAGTTGGAGAATTTATCCCCACTCCACTCAAATCAAAAACTTTATTTAGTTTGAGATATTTAATATTCTTCTACTTCCTTAGTTGGATTGAGTTTAACCCAGTTTGCACAGAAAAATAGTGGTTAGATCGATTTTTGATTTAATGCAGCTCCAATCCACCATCATTTTATTACAAAATATATAATAAAGGTCATATCTAAAAATAAGTCACGTCAACATTCTGTTCAACATTTTATTTGATAGACACTTTATAGTAGACTAAAGCAATACTAAAGAAAAGTTAATATTTGTACAAGTAAGCATGTGAAAGTGTTTCGAACCAAACTTTACATTCAACCCATAAATTGGGTTTCATATCTATGACTATGACATCATGCATCCTGATGCGACAGATTGATGTGGGCTGACCCAGATTTGATCAACAGTTCATTTCTTAATACGTTGATGATGTAACTACGTTGATGTTTTAACCTGTTGTCTCAAGAATCAATTCAAGATATGATTTAGTGATCCATGGCCCACTGACACCCATCCTCGCTGCTTCTTCTCCAACCGTCTATATAAGAGAAATGCAACAAAAAGAAAACATCAGTCCGGACCTACAAGTTTTTCCTGATTAAGGAACAAGACAACACCGGT
Source organism: Sambucus nigra (assembly GCA_949130495.1). NCBI lineage: Eukaryota > Viridiplantae > Streptophyta > Magnoliopsida > Dipsacales > Adoxaceae > Sambucus > Sambucus nigra. The sequence continues at coordinate 315,412,495 of OX422209.1, read as the reverse complement.
TCCAAACCCATCAACCAAGTTATGTACTAACCAAATGAGAACAGAATTAATAGGGATATTTCTATAATTTGCAAAAGCATTGTAAGAGTACTTTATTAATTTAAATGAAACGAGGTTTCGACAAATAAATCTTCAATTAAGAAATTGGTCGTTTGGCCTTGGCCCCCAATTGTTACGTAGGTATATCACTTCGGTGCCAAAATTTGATATATGATCACTTTAGGTACAATTTTCACTCTTTGCGATAACACTTTGTGTTTTTATTCAAAGTTTTTTTTATTGCACAAGTGTTGCAAACGAGAAAATAGTATTCAATGTGAATATATGTTAAACTTTTGTGTCGAAAATAATATAGTGCATAATAAACTGGTGTCAAAGACCAAATAACCCTTAAATAGAGAAGTATTATGAGAAAAAGAACTCCTTAGAACTTTATTGTCAACAAACAAAAACAAAAACCAAATCATGAAGTATGTTGTCTAAGAGAATAAAATAATGCCCATAGAAGAAAGTTAGTTACATAAATAACGTGAACTTCCATTTCTAGAGGCCTCAATACCTTTCTTCATTTTATAAAACTTTTAAGGTGAGAAGTCGGGAAACTATTAGATTTTGGGTGGATGCTCGTAGGGAGGATTCTTCATTTAAAACTTGGATCCCTTCCCTAGACCGAATCTCATCCAACAAGAATCACAATATTCACCAAATCTCGTACAGCAAGAGTCACAAATATTCACCGAACATCATCCAACAATAATCATAAATATTCCACCCTTTATATTGAAACCAATTACATGCCTCATTAAAAATTTAAAAACAATTAAATTTAGCAGTTTCCTTCATTGCTCAAATTGGTGGAGGGCCTTGGTGGAGGGAGAGAGGTTATATTCAGGGAATAAGGATGTGAAGGAGTGGTATTGGGTGGGTGGGGAGGGAGGAGGATGTTATAAATTATTCTTCGAGCATATCCATTCATCCTTACCTAGTGCCCCTTTTGCACCATCGAAATTTATTTGCGTAGCTGGCATTCCATCCCAAGTGCAAATATTCTCTTGGCTTGTGGCACATGAGAAGGTAAACAGTTGTGATTTGACCCAAAGAAGGAGACATGATTGCCTCCTCCTCGATTGTTATGTTATGTGTCGCAATGCAAATGAAGAGTTGAATCACGTGTTGGTCTATTGCAAGTTGGTATCATTTTGTTTGTCATAAAGTGTTAGGGGTATTGGGCAGTGGGAACTTTACCTATAAATGCAAAAGATTTGTTCATTGTGGAAATGATGTTCCAGGGAAACAAGAATAGGCGTAGACTCTTTGGAGGAGTATAGTTACGGCGGTTTTGTGGACAATTTGGAATGTAAGAAATGCCAGAATTTTTCAAGGCAGAGAATGGAAAAAAGAGAGCTTTCATGGTTTCCCTTGCACCAAGTTTTCAAGACACACCATTTTCCTCATGCCTTCTGAAATGATTGCATATAACCTCGGTTTTTTGTTGTATTTCTTTTTGTTATTATGCTATATACATGGGCGGAATTAAGTGGTCCCGAAGGTGGGCGGCCGCCCACCCTATTTTTTCAGGAATTTTTCCAAGATATATACTAAAAAAAATTGGATTTTTGTGTAAGTTTTCATGGTGAAAGGCAATGAGTTTTAAGTCATTTTAAAAGCTTAGGGGCGGAGCTGTAATAATATCTTCTAATCATCACTCAAAAAAAAAACTACCATCATTTTCTATTTCTTCCTTTCCTCCCCTCTCTCAGCGCAAGTCGTCGATGCCCTTTCCTTACCCAACCCAAGTCGCCACGCGACCCCCCTACCTTCCCTCCCTCCGATGACAAAAGCCCGGCCGGAGCCCTCCCTCTCTCTCAGTGGCAGGGAAACACCTATTTCCCTCTACTGCACATGTAACTTTTAAAGTTCTAATGACATAATTTTTTTTCAGTTCAATAATTTTTTTTATTGTTTATTATTTTCAGTTCAATACTTTCAGTTCAAATTGTTCAAGATGATGTTTATTGTTTAATTAAATTAAACTTTGAAAGTAGAACAATGTAAAATTCATTTAATTTTTCATTTCAATGTTCAAAAAATGTAAAATGTTAAGTTAGTTTTAATTTTCAATGTTTAAATGATTGAATGATTAAATAGGATTATTGTAATTTCTGAAAAAATTGTTAGATTAGTTTGAAGTGTTGGAAGTTAAATTGTTGTGATTTGATTGTTGAGTTTCTCCCTTTTTTTAATGTTTAATTGCCGTAATTTTTGTTTTACGATATATTATTGCTAAAATATAACTTGAATGAGTAATTTTTATAATACAACTTGAATAAGTATTTGTCATTCTATTAATATATTTTTTAGGGCTAAAAAGTTGAAAAAAATTATAAATAACCCTAAAAAAATCGCATAGGGGCCTCCCGCCCCTGAACCAGTGGCGCTCGAAACTTGCGCATTCCCTGACTGAAAATCCTGTCCGACACTGGCTATATAGACAGCTTGTCCACAGCTTGTACTCTCTTTACTGATTATCAAATTAATCCTTTCTGTTTCCGATAAATAAACGGTCCTCATAACGTGTACCTAAGAGCACATGGTAAGTACCTAAAAGTAGTAAGGACAAGATTCTGACATACAATTAATAGGGCACATACTCGTGCAAGAACCATATACTCACTATTTTGAGGATCAAAACATGTGACCTAAGGGCACATGTTATCATTTTTCATATAAAATAGCACATGACTACTCAACTCTAATCCCTGAAAGGATGCTTAACTAGAATACTTGTCCTGTCCTCTAAAAACATCTGATGGCACCAAACATAGGAAACTATTTAAAAAAGTGAAGACCAAGTAGCAAAAGGCAAACCCATACTTTTCTATTCCCAACAAAACCCAATTATTATATAGAAATAAAAAATAAATTTAAACCCCTATGCAATACCATGTAAGCTCACCACCAAAGCATGCTGATGAAAACAGATTGAGTACTGCCAATCCATCAACATATATATCAAAAATCAATACAAGAATCAAAAAGATTGAAGCACGACAAATGAGTTCATACTTTCCTATTTGTGCCCCTAAGCACCATGTATGTCTCGCCAAGAGTATCAATGGTTTCCAATGACACTGAAAGATTGCCATCATTGACTGATGTAGATGCACGTTTATAACTCACTACAACACTGTACCCTAAAGCCAGCAATCCACCCAGAGTCATCCGTCCAACCTGTTACAATACCAAACAGGCTGAGAAAATTATTTAAGACCAATTAGCAAAAGAAAATCTAAGAAACTACAACCATCTGAATTTTGGATTGGGTTTATATATGCATATCCAGTGGCAATAAACACATCTAAACAAAAAGAGGTTTTATTCATATATCCTGTAGATTGTAGGCAAAATAGTGACAAGTTAAAAGATATTCAACCCATGGTCAGTCTAACTCCATTTAAGATCAGAAAACTCGCATCATCAGATGACATAAGATGTATAAAAATTACAAGAAAAAACAAAAGAATCCTTCATTCATATATTTAAGAGACGTAATGATGCAAACACCACCAATTGGATCCAAAGTTGAGAGAAAACACAAGCACAAATCTGAAAATTATATTAATAAGCAATTATTACATCACTACCTATTTATACTAGTAGTAATCCTACTCTAGCTAGGAAAGCCTTAAAAGAGTAGGATACCATTCACTTAGTCTAATATTACATAAAGAGAACTAAACCCCTTTTATTACATTTAATATTGACATTTAACAAAATTAAACAATAAAGTCTATCTACATTATTCCCTACATCATTCTCCCCTCATTTGAAAGAGTTCGACCTCGAACTCAAAGGGGTGTGCTTTCAGTGTTGGGGTCGAGTTGAATGACAAGTGTTAAATGGATCTCTCGTGGCTCTTCGACATCCTCTCCAATGTCATCTGTGGTGACCAAAACCGGCTTCTTCTTCCGCTTAGGACATTCCTTCATCTTGTAGTTGAATTGGCCGCATTCGTAGCACTTTATTGGAGGGAATGGTTGAATTGTCATTTGTTTTGGGGGTGGCAGGCGTGTTGGGAGGAGATTTCCCATCGCGAAGATAAGCTTCCAATCGCAATGCATATTCGACGACCTTTTTAAAAGTTGTAATATCTCTTAAAGCGAGCTCATGCATGATCGGTGCTTGCAAGCCATTAATATACCGACCAATTTTCTACTTTTCGGTCTCTCCCAAACCGGTCCAGGTACACAATAAACGGAATGTCTCTGTGTAGTCGCTCGAGCTAGAGTAGGATTGGGGCAAGACTTGGATGCGGGCAAAAAGAGCCCGCTCATATGAAGATGGCAAAAATTCAACTATCATGGCTTCTTTTATCTTAGGCCATGTATGAATTGGAGGTTGATCATAAAGGGTTCTTTCTCGCACGAGCTCATTCCACCATACTTTGGCAAGGCCTTGTAGCTTATTCGTTAAAAGTTTTACACACCTATTGCCCAAATAACTCTTAAGATTAGACACTTTTTCCATTGTATCTATTCAAAAGCATCTGCATCCATTTTTCCATCAAACGTGGGAATATCGATTTGTAAATCTCGTTGCATAGTTTTCTCTTGGAGCTTCAATACTGGTTAAAATCATTCCCACCTTGGGAGGCAACTTCATCATTATAGTCTTTATGGTCTTCGGGTTCGTTATAAGGGCCTAATGCACATGATTTCCTTTCCCTAAGATGAGCAGGAGGTAGGTTATTGAAATTTCTCTCTATTGTAGGCCACAAATGAAGTGATGGAAGTTCGGGCGGCCAATCAACTTTGAGGTGCCCTTTTGGACCACGAGCAAAATAATTTCGATTCTCTAATGGAACAACATAGGGGGTTACATTACGGATTGAATAGTGAGGTGTGTCCGAGAAAATTTCATCAACGTCGAGGGATTGAAGTGGCATATAATCGGAACGACGTTCTTCCGGCTGCCTGGTATTAAATTTATCCCTAATTCGTTCAATCAGGAGGCCGAAAGGATTATTAAAAACTTGAAGATCCACCGAAAGGGGTGAACTTTGTACCCAATTCCGAAAGCGATGACCTTTGTCACGAACAATTAATTTGGGTCCAACGGAGCGGAGAAGTTAATCGATTGTCAAATTGGTACTCGCAGAAGTTTCAATGGTGGCTGACCTTCCACCATATACACATCAACATTGGAGGGGATGTGGCGTGTTCCCGACAAAATCGGTGAGGTGAATATTGAGATCGGTGTGGAGGATCCTTGCGATGGTGAGGTTTGGTAGCCATTAGAGGTTATTTTTGTTTGTCATGATAGAAGTAGGGATTAGAGGGTTGGCATGGGTTGGTAGCCAAAAGGGGAGGTGGGATGGGGTAAAGATTATGATTATAGGCCTGGGGGTGTTGGTTAGGTGTCGCAACCCTAAAGTTTTGATAACCTGGGGTTTGTATATTTGCAGTGGAAGAGTCTTGGGGGTGTTTTTGGTAGGGTGAAATCTTTAAGTTTGGGCATTGATGGTAAATTGTCAGGTGGTTCTTAAAGAATTTCAGAATTAGGGTTCAAGATTGGGTTTAGGTTTTGAATTGGAAGGGGTACTGGTGGAGAAGAAGAGAGACCTGGCTCATTTGGGCCATACCTTTTTTTACGGCAACAAATCGATTTCATAATCGGTGTTCTGATTTCTCTTCTTGGAGTCATTAATGGAGATGCAATAGGAGGATAGAAACCCACTCACACAAGGAGCCCACCTCACTCCGATACCGATTTGATGCAAACACCACCAATTGGATCCAGAGAAGAGAGAAAACACAAGCACAAATCTGAAAATTATATTAACAAGCCAAAGAATAATGGGATCCCTATTACATCATTAGCTATTTATACTAGCAGTGTTCCTACTCTAACTAGGAAAGCCTTAAAAGTCTAAGATACCCTGCACTTACTCTAATATTTCCTAAATAGGACCAAACCCCATTTATTAAATTTAATACTAACATTTAACAAAACTAAACAATAAAGCCTATCTACATTATTCCCTATATCACGTAATAATCTAGATATAATAAAATTAATTTAGTGGAGCAACATAAGAAACACATAAAAGACTCTCGAATAATAGTCCAACTCTGGGAGATAAAATTTGGATACAAAAACCAAGACAATTATGATGAAAACAATATACTAATTATAGGCCATTCTTAGTCAAGCAAGACTAGTTTCTGATGCAAAATGCTGGGCAATTTTGAAGCAACACGTAGGGCTGCAAGCAAGTTCAATCTCGGCTCGTTAAAATCTCAAGCTTGGCTCATTTGTTAAGGAACGGAGCTCAAACACGAATTTGAGCTCGTTTCACGGCCCGTTAAAATCTCAAGCTCAGCTAGTTCGTTAAGCAATTGAACATGATCTCAAGCTCGATTAGGCTCGTTCAAACTCAGCCCCGCTAGAGCAACCAAATGGTAAGGTACGACAAATGAGTTGCAATAAATGAATGCAGACGATATTTATTTTGATCATTATTTGGGTACAATGTTTAAACTAAGATCATAGAGGAAAGATAGATCTCACCTCAAATTCAGCTTTTGGCCGGATAATGTAATGTCTATCAACAATCCTTTGGTCCCCTAGTGACAAATAGTATCTGATGCCAGATTGCCGCACCTTGATCCAATCATTTATACGCGCTTCTTCGCTTGCAGATGGAGGCCTTAAGTACATCTCGATAAAGCTGAAAACAGGATTTCAGCCACACTCAGTTAGAACAAACACTTGAAGTAAAGAGCTGTCAGAAGTAGGTAAGAACAGTTCATCAATAACTCACTTATCCAGTTGCGCTTCCTTTCCTTGAAAAATGTAGGCTGAATGTCCACTTTGTGACTGCTATAGAATCTCAACATTTTAGTTCAAGAAGGGTGTTTCACATGCGACACGAGGGGGTCGGGAAAGGAAAAACAGGGGTATGATGGAAAACATGGGCAAAGAGAGGAGCGTTGAATCAAATGGGTGGGCAGATCAAACTATAAACAAAATAATTGCTTTTTTTTTTAAACACACACAGACACAGTCTCGGGGGGGGGGGGGGGGGAGGAGCAAATCTTGGTAAGTTTTAAGAAGAATTTGAAGACGATTACTGCAAAAAATATTCCAAGGTTAAATGCCTGAATTTCAAATTTGTTTACGGGCCAGAACTTCCATTGATTATAAAGGACAAAATACTTACAAACCTCGCTTTTGCACTTGAGCTTGTAGATTGGCTCTCTGAATGACGAAACGAAACTATTGTTAATTCTGATCTGCAGCGGAATAAATGAAGCAAATAAATAATCAGCAGATCAGACAACAATATGAGACCATGGCACGGAAATATCTACCTGTGCATGATGAAGGTCAGGCTCAATGTGCTTTCTAAACAATGGGAAGATGCTGTCAATAAGGTAGTCCAATGAACATGATTCTCCAATATCATATTGAACTTTGGAAAGAAGACTAAAGTGAACACCACCAACCTGACCCCCCAAACATATAACATACAAATGATATCAAGTACATACATATATTTTTACCCAAACAAAAATATAATGGTTTGCAAAAAAAATTCAGAACTACTGTTTTTGCAAGGAACCCCTAAACTATGCATTTTGTTGAAAAACTCCCCTAGCTAATTGTTGCTAAAAGATCCCCACAAAGGAATCTTTACAATTCATAGTTTAAGGGGGTTCTCATTTAAAATAGTTTGAGGGTTTCTTGCAAAAACCACATAATTTGAGGGGGCTTTCGCACTTTCGTCAGATAAAAAACATAAAAACAAAGAAAAAATTACCACTGCAACTCGTATATCTAGCAAAGAACGCAGTCTCGCATGCAGAGCATATGTACCATCAACTATTACCTACAAATAAAAAGCAAGGTAACAAAATAAAAGGCAAGGTAAAATGGTTAATTGTGCAAAGCGGGAATGATATGCACACTCACCACCTCAAATGAAGTACTTTTTATTGCTTTAGAACCAACACGCCTTTTTTCTTGGAAATCGAACACTGGCGTCAATACATCTTGACCATTTATCAAATCCTATTGCAACACCGAAGCCTATTTAAATGTTTGAGAAGAAAAGAACAGCCCATATATGATTTGCAAAGTAAGCACAGTCATTAGTCATGACTAATTCATACAATAAAATGATTTTTCCTGACAAAAATCAAATCAGCGTATATCACGTCCACAACTTGATAAGACATCATTTTGGGGTTCTAAGAGAAACAAAACAAAGTCACTCAAGTTGCAAAAAAAGCAACTCCCAAAGTAATACAACTGTTTTTTTTATAAGCAAAAGTAGTACGATTGTTCACCAATGCCTTGAAATACAATTGCTAATTATAGGGATTGGGCCAAGTATTTGCCAAATCTCAATCCAAATAAATTAGTATTGATACATGTGAAAGAGATGTGTACCTCAAGATTTTGAACTATGAGATCAAAATCTATGGGATTCAACTCATTCCCATCATCAACAACGATGCGATAATTCTCCATCGATATGACAGTACAACCAATAACTGATGCTACCTTCTCTGCTAAGCTTCAAAAACCATTTCATTCAAACAGTTATGTACTCTTTAATCTAAAATCAGCCAGTGCCAACGATAATGTAAACATGTTGTACAAAGTTTAACCCGAAATTCTCTAGATTTGTATATTGTGTGAGAAGATAAAATACAACGATAAGCAGCATATATACCTCGATTTGCCTGACCCACTGGGACCACCAATACCAACAGTTACGAGCCCCTCTTTCTTTGACCTGAGTTCTTGAATAGATTTCACCAACAAGTAATACCCATGATCAAATGACTGCAGAATTCCCAAATTCACAAAGGTTAGGCCACTACACAAAAATATTTTATTCACTGCAAAACGCGTAGATATAAATAACAAATATTGACAAGCGGCATTGCAACTCAAGATAACATAATTTCAACAATTTCATAGTAGTTTGGCACATCTGGTTTCAAATGCGTAATACAACCGAAAATGAACAACATAATCAGATACGAAAATAGTTTTTTTTTACTTTAGTCCCGTCTCCAAAGATTTGTTAGGCTCCACTCCTATATTTGAGGCTTTAAAATTAATTTTTTGTACCTCAAAAAAATTGGCATGTTTTTAATGTGTGTGTGTATATATATATATATATATGATATATCGTTGTGCATTTTGAGGCTTTAAATTTATTTATTTTGGAATAGATGATCCATTCCATCATGTATGGAACAACAGAAAAGTGATTCATTTAGAGCAAAGATATGTTAGTGGTATATATATAATATGCATGATAATAAAGATATGAGAAATAGAGAAAATAGAAGGGGGCGTACATACCACGTGGAGAGGAAGGGATTGAAGGATAGAGGAAGAAGATGAAGAAGTAGAGGGTTGTTGTTGATAGTAATCTCGCCCACCTTCTTCGAATACGCGCTGAACCACGTCATCATCCATGCCTAAAGCAAAAGATGAGATACAACACAACACAACACAACACTCCACAGAATCTCCAATTGCTTCCCTTTGCTTTGCTTTCTGGGTGTACTACACTTAAAGACACCCAACCCAACACAGTCTCCCGCTATTATCAAACAGGCACAACCCGAGATGCTACTGTTGTTGTTGTGTTACCCTTCCAATTCCAAAGGTCTCTAAATATTACACCTAAAAAAATAATTTCACAAAAGCGGTCTCACCCACCACCTAAACCATACTTGTAATTATATTTATATATATATATATATAAGCGAATCACTATTTTCACTCCAAAATATTGTTCCCCCATTTTACTTTAATCTTTAAATATTAAAATGAGTAGAGTGTCATCTATATCTATATCTATATACTACTATAAAATGCTTTATAATCATGTAATATTCCGAAGCAAATAGCCTATCCACGTGAGCAAGTTTCCACAACAGCTCAATATCTTCCACGTCAGACGCAATTCAGCTACGAGACCATACGTATTCCTAATCCAATCGTCGATGTTTATTTATCTGCAATAGTAGAAGTCGATTGAGTTCCCAAATTAAAATATCCATTAAAACGCCAACTTGGTGTATCAATTAACAGCTTCCAACTGCCGATTTCATAATGTCATCTCCAAAGGTTATTATGAAATCTATTTATGCTGGTGGAAACCAAAGGTAGTCAAGAGGCTTTGAATCAACGAGTGTTGCATTTCATCTCATTTGTTAAAGAAACCTTTGTTGTTGCATCTCATCAAGTAAGTATACCAATTTTTAGTCTATTTCTTTCGATGTTTACATTTTTAATTGATGGAATATGTTGTCTATTTGAGAAGATGTAAGAATATGGGATATATAAGTATTGCCCATTTCATGTTCGATGAAATGAGTAAAAGAAAACGTATCTGATTTATTTTTCTAAGCACACTCGATGTTCATTATTGTCATTCTAAATATGCATTCTAACTTTTAAAATCTATGGAGAAAGCCCACCAATGCCTATGAACTGAGGTAGTGACATTTTGTTTGAAGAACTAGGATGTAAGCCTTTAGCGTAGTAATTCTCTGATTTGGATTGGCTTTGTGTTATAAATTAAGGATGGAGCCAAGTTACATGAGTAAATTTTTTTGCTTTTCTAGGCTTACAATTGAGTTCCATATCTCTAATGACCAACAGACCAGTCATAGCATTGCTCATGTGACCAAAAGTTATATAATTTATTTCTTTAATGGAGCTCGAGACAAATATCTTTCGGGACTCCCAAGAGATGGGATTGTTATCAAATTTGTGGGAATTTCTATGATGTCAAATATCCCTAATCATACTAGATACAATTGCATTCCAGGATTTTTTCAGTTGGGATATAAGAGAAACACTTATTGCATTTTCAATCATGGATTTAATAGAAGGGACACAGGGGGAGGTGAAGGTAAGAGAGATAGAAGACCCAGTCCCAACCTTTCTTAGAAAAAGTCAGTGGAGAAAAATATGGTTTACATCTTTATTATGTATAGAACACATGGGGAAAAAGATCACGCTGATCATACCACATCATCTTAGAGAGTCATCAAAATGTAGCTTATTTTGGGAAATTATACAGATTATAAGAGATCTCCTAGGGGGAATATAGAGTTGCCAATAGTTCGTGATGAGATATCCTACGATATTCATGAAATCGATGAACAACATGAATGACTATATAAAGGTTTAAACCATGATCAAATGTTGGCATATAACAACGTTATTGAATCTATTCATGAAACAAGGGAGGATTGTATATCATTTATGGGGTAGGAGGAAATGGGAAAACATATTTGTACAAAATTATCATTACACGCTTAAGATCTTAAGGTAAGATCGTTCTTACTCTGGCATCTTCTAGAATCTTCGCATTATTATTACCTGGAGGAATAATGGACCATTCAGGTTTTGTAATTCTAGTTGATATATGAGAATTATAGATATGTGAGATAAGACAAGGGAAGAACCTCTCTGATCCCACTTATAAATGCTCACTAATTATTTGGGACGAATCTCCTATAGATCATCATCATACATTTAAACCAGTTCATAAAACACTGCGTGATATCCTCTATTTTGATGATGCGGACTCTAACGGTAAAACATTGGTAGCAAAATTGTTCTTCTTGGAGGAGTTTTTGGCAAAAATTTCGAACTATCCAAAGAAGAACAAGACCTGATATTGTTTGAGCTTCAATTAACATGTTGCATATTTAGAATAACTATAAAGTTTTCTTCCAAAAAAAATATGAGAATACAAGATGCATCTGAATTTATAGATTCGATTTTCAGATTAGGAGAAGGGACAATAACTTTGACTTCTTTTAATGACGAGTTGGATAAAATGTGAATTGAATCCGAATAATTTACTAATTGAGCAAAACTATAATCCAGTAGTAGTAATCGTTGAAACCACGCACCCTGCTTTGATTGAGAACATTCAGAATGAAGAGTACTTGAAATCAAGATCAATTCGAACACCCACTAACGACGTGGTTGAAAAATAAACCACTTTATTCTTAATGATATTGTTAATGAGTAACGTACATACCTCAATTTGAACTCCATTTGTAAAGCATCCGCTAGAACAATTGATGAAGACATGCAACTTCCGATCGAGTTTCTAAACAGTTTGAATTTTAATGGGTTACCAAGTGATAAACTATGTCTAAAAGTTAGTGCTCCAATTATCTTATTGCATAACATTAACCAAAATGTCAGCCTTTGTAATGGAATATAGTTGATCATTACTGAACTAAGCAAATGGATAATTAAAGCAAGAGTTATTACTAGATCACACATTAGGATAAAAGTTTTCGTTCCAAGAATTGTACTGACATTGACGGATAAGAAATAGCCTTTCATACTAAAATGTCGACAATTACCATTGCAGTTATGTTTTGCTATGACTAGAAACAATATTGAAGGGGAAAATTTATCCAACATTAAAATTTGCTTGCCACAATCATTTTTTCCCCTCTATATATCTGTTTCAAGGGTCACATCAAGATCATGTTTGAAACTACTTATAAGAAATGAGAATGACATTCCTCAAAATACCACTAAGAATAGTGTGTTCGATAAGTTATTCCAATAATAAGAACAGGATGAATAAATATAAATATTTGAACATAAAATACACTATAACTGTAAATTTTATATCATGTGCCTAGGCATTTACGTTCTCAAAAAAATTCTCTCATTAACATATATTTGGATCCTTAATACAGATCAAATATGACTCAATCATATGCGTCCTTGGCATAATTGTATAGAAACACAAAAAATTGTACGATCAAAGTACGAGTAACAAGAAAATGGGAAGTCATAAACTTTGAGAAAAACAACGAGCTTTTCTCTCTTGACCGCGTTCTTCTGGATAAAAAGGTATTTATGAAAACTATTTTTATTAGTGGTACTTGTATGCTGTCATCTTGTGACACACTGCCTAAATTAAATACCGGGTGATCAGTCCTATATCCAATTAAAATAGGTTTCTCACCGGGTTCATTCTTAGCATCACTGTCGAAATTTTTTTAAAACATTACTAACCACCTAGTATTGAAAAAGTCGATGTCAAAATTTTAATATTTTTATTTAACAATCAACAACAAAACATTATTACATAAATACATCCCATGTAATAGTAATATAAATCCATCCACAATATAAAAGACTAGAATGAAATAATACCGAATAAACCATCGGTTATAAAATCCAACCTTAATAAAAGTCTGGATACAAGGTCTAACTGTCATAAATGAAATAACTGTGGGCAACATGCCCGAATAAAGTACTGCCTTGCGCCCTACACTAGGAGTGAAGTAACTGAATCGTCTAAGTCCAAATCCTGCAAGCATCCACAAGTGCTGCAGCTACGCATCCCTAGAATAGATCATCCTGCTTGGCGTCCCTGTTGCTGGACACCTAAAAAGTTTTGGAAAAAGGTTTTGCAAGTACGGGTCAGAGCCCAAGTAAAAATCGTTTAAAAAATATTTAACAAGTAATTAAATAATAGTTTAAATGAACAGTTATTAGATACACATGTTAGGTTGCGAACGCTCCCTTGAGTTCCTCATCTCTCATCTATAATGCGCACCTAACGTTTGCTACTCAACCCCACCTAGTCAATTCTAGCCAATCTAACTTGGCAGCCATTATCTAATAAAACCAAATCAATATAGCTCCTCCGTACCGCCCATACAGTACGCTATCGAATACCCTTAATATTAACATCTCTCTTATGTTATTATTAAACCCCAGTTACCTTTTCTACGTAGATTATTGTTCAAACTTCACCATTTAAGTTTCTCTACTTAAACTTTATTGTAGATATTCACTAACTATCTTCCTACTATTCACACATTAGTAGCTTCATCATTATATAGATATACCCTATCTAAGCTCCTTAATAATTACTCTTTAGTAGATTAATCGTTCTTTAGATACATACTATCTCGTCTCTCTACTAGCACACGTAAGTAGATTATTCGTGTTGTATATATATTTTACACACCATATATAATATAAGTACACACTCTGCTATTATATCCCTGTATCACGCATTAAGGGTTATTGGTTCGTAATGTTACCCCGACCCCAATAGTTATTCCATATGTATTGGTTCAGAATGTTACCTCGACCCCAATATTCAGATTACTTTTAGTTTAGATACACACAACTAACTACTTTGAAATCATAAGTCTGCTACCCATAACTCATAGCGCCCACCAGTATTTCCATGCAAATACATTTATTAAATATATATCCATTTCTCTTTAATATGGGCAAGGCTTTTCAAATTTTAGGATTAAGTGTTCACATACTTAAGTCAAATAAGATTTCACTATCTTTCTCGTCCATTAATTTTACACAGTAGATAATATAACAAGTGTGTGTGTGTGTGTGTGTGTGTGTGTGTGTGTGTGTGTGTATATATATAACACGACACCTCTCAGACCCAGATACGGTGCGTACTGTAAAACATATCAAAGGTATATATATTTATCATCCAGTATATCTATACTAGTACGGCACCCCTAGGCACAGCTGCGGTGCATGCATACTCTGTTATCATGTTCAGGTACATCTCTCGCTGTACAATGGACTATTGGTCTGTCTTCTCTCACGAACCATATATATCAAATCACACATATTTGAGGCGAACATAGTTAACATATCCATGGGTCACGCACATACCTACGCTCCCACAGTCAGCAGACTTATCGACTCACAAATAAGCCCTTCACAGTCCTATGTTCTTAAGGTATCAAATCTAAAATCCCCCGAAGGCAACACAGGATAAGATTGTCCTCTTTCGAACGCCAACCTCCCGTGATAGCAAGTATGGTAGGTATGTCATACACATAATAAACAATAATATAGGTACACATTCCACCTATATAAATATAACATCAGCGAGGTATTCACACAACCATATAATAACGATAGGTACACATATATATATATATATATATATATATATATATATATATATATATATATATAATAACAATAGGGCATACACACATCCCATATCACAGGCCTCATACATAGTATATTTATATCCCGAATATTCTACGTATTCCATAATTTATAACTTCGTGTATTACCGTACATTCCCGAGTACTTCTCACCACTCGAAGGGTATCCTTTATTCCACATACAATATCAGAAGGTAAACTCTCTACCCCCTATTGGTCTAAGTCCTCGTTCCTCTCGAATTCTCTTAACTCGAATTATCCTTCAATTTAGATTTTTTCTATCTATCAATCCAAATTAATTTAGCCCTTAAACTTCCCTCGTAGGCCACGCCTAAAACCCAAACTAGGCCTACTGGTGTTTCAATATAATTACCTTATATTAGAAATTAAATCCAACAAATTAATTCCAAACGATTTCCAAAGGTCCTAAACAAAAAGGAAATTATTGGCCAAAACTGGGCAACCGAATCGATTAGAAAATTTTCTGGCAGATTAGACACCCTGTAGTAAAATATCGATTACTCCCTCTACAGAACTCCGATTTACCTGATTCAAACCTCATTTGAAAGATAAGACAGAGATATTTCCAAGAATGTATGGATCTCACTCTAATTCTAAGTACAATTTAAATGGTATACGTTTAAAGTTATGTCAAAAATTTTGGCAGTTACTATGCTGGCATATCAAACACCCTGTAGTAAAACATCGATTTCTACCTCTACGGAACTCCGATTAACCTGATTCAAAGTTCATTAGAAATACAAGACAAAGACATTTCCACACATGTATGTATCTCACTTTAATTTTAAGTAAAATTAAAATGGCATACGTTTAAAGTTACGTTAATAATTCAAGCAGATTGACATCTTGTGTTCATCAATTAAACCCTAAGTCATTCAAGATTCATATTATTCAATCAAGAACCCATCAAGATTCAATATTAATCATCAAATGTATTATAATATCAGTTTATCTTCGTATAGAGATAAATTTCCAATAAAAAGTTACACAAAAATATCAAAGATTCAACCCAAGAATCAAATTCTCCTTTAATAAATATAAAACCCTAATTTTCTCTTGCTTATCATCTTTATTAATCAATAACTCATATTTCTATCCTATTAATCAACCCAAAACCATTGATTTCATATTATCATCATTAAGGAACATCTCTACATGCATTCCTACTTTAGTTTATGAATTAAATCCTCCCAAATTCATATAAAACTTCCAAAAGCATGAAATCAAACCCTAATCTACATGGGTACTATAACATGCTTAATATAAATTGCCATTTAAATACTTGCCTCTCAATAGTAGGTCTGAAATTCGTTGATAAGATTGTGTGGTTGTTCTCCCCTCGCTCCGATCTCAATTCCGTTGCGTTCGGGGCGAAAAACTGTGTAGGAAGCTTTGGCTTTCTCTTCCTCTTCCTCTTCAATGGCCTCTCTTCTATTGTGATTGTGTTAACCCTAGCCCCTTATCTCTAATGGAAGATATACACTTAATATTTTTGGAGTTCTCTAAACGTCCAACTCCCGAATGACCTAAATACCCTTAAACGATGTCGGGTTGGTCCATAATCATCCAGGGACCCAAACTGTACACCCGAGTACACTTTTTCGACTATTTTGACCCTTTCCGGAACCAACCGTGAACTCAAAATCACCATTCGAGTCCCTTTATAAAATCCTCCTGTTTTACCTCCAAATACGCCACGTGTGAAATTAAACTTAGAGTGGATTAATTTAATTTGAATCATCGAATTAAATAATTTTTCCTAATTAAATAAATTCTTAGGTCATCAATATAATTAATTTCTATTTTCTCTAAAAATATGCGGTGTTACATACTTCCCCCTTACAAAGGAATTTCGTCCTCGAAATTTGGATAAGGCATGTACCCAAGGTCTCTACATGTCCTGAATCCCATACTCTCAAGACCATCACAATTATTTCTACCCCTCCCAATTGCGGGTTATATAAACATCTCCACCAACCAGGGCGCCCAAACAACCTACAAATATGCATAACTTCATCGATACTACCTGGCTCCACTAGCCTCCCATTATCGTATAGTTACTATCCTTTAGATATCACTTTATAAATAAATAATACTCAAGGTACTAAACCCATGTCTTAATGGATAATCATCTCCCCACTCCCAACATTGTGCTAAGCTTCATGCGTGGGACGTCTCGCAAAGAGAAATCCAAATAAGGAACCCTCCCGATACACTACTACCTAGCATTGTTGGTCATTGAGATCTGTTAATCCCTTAGTCCATATTATGTACCCTCAAATACCCGTCTTTTGACATAAAAATATAATCGTCCACTCGCATGCTACACAATAAAACATATATCACGATGCCTTTACTATCACTAGTTTCTTAGCGCTAAAAAGTCACGGGCTATATCTCTCCGCTCGACAATAAGCCTTTCTACCCTGAATCACATCAGTAACCGTCCCTGCACACCGGGATTAATTATGATTAGACAACATACACACAAAAGTCTACTACGCAATATATATAATATATATACGCATATATATAGGATCAACCCTCTTTCAAGTGATACCTCACAAAATAAATCATACCCTGGGACAGCGAACACGAGATCTCACTATCACAAATATGTGATCACTCAACCCTTTGCTAACCGGTCAACTCTCGTAAGTAGTCTACCCTATTTTCATAACTCTCAAAAGCAGTAAACTAATACATAATATAAATGTCCTCTTAGTGCATTCTCTTAGCCCAATTCCCCTGTTGAAAATCTCGCTCCTCAGACGGTTGTTGTGCCCTACTGACACCATTACTATATACTTTTCCAGTCCGAGTAGTCTCACTTTCTCACTGTGGACAAGTTCAATATAGGTGGTCCAACTCTTTATGCATAGGATACATTATTGTATCTTCTTTTTATCTCTGTCCCCACTAGCCACATCGGGGTGTCCTTCTCTCAGGCTTGGTAGTCTTATTCCCGGTTACTACCCCCGCTATCCCTTTGGCTTGACTGGCCCTATGGAACTCGTTGCTGGCCTCGATGGCCCTGATCGAATTCACCATCACTTGGTAGGAGTTCAATTAGTCTAAATCATTTCAATGGGTTCCTGATTGGGCATTACCTCTTGTGGTGCTTCACTATCACCGTTTAATCCATTCTTACTCTTCGGCTAGATTCTCTAACTCCCTTGGCTCCCCTCTCATGGAAGCATTGATAAATTCATGTAAGCGTATGACCCTGACGACATCGACACTAATCATTCTAGCCGGACCTCCCATCCAGGCTTGTATATTCAACTCACAAGTCCATTATCAACTTAAAGAACCTTTATTTTCTCCGTATTCCCCTTCATCGGTTACGAAGTTCCCTCAATAAGTCAACTCATTTCTCACAATCGGCCTATAACTTGCTCACTTGTGATAAGTTTCAAAACTCAATTCGCATTTATATTCGAACAGCAGATGGAATATCTATCAATCAAATTTCACTCAAATTTCTCGTTTAATCCCATATACTCATTATATATGGTAACCGACACTCATCACTTTATGCGGCCCCTAAGAGCTCAAAAATTTCCGCTCGAAATATTAATCTCGGGTGTCGCTACACTCCGCCCTACACAATTGCCTTTGGATTTTATCATTCCATTGGCCTATTACCATCCTTTTTTCCCTTATAGATGACTCTCCCAAAGAGTCCCTCTATTTTCCCCCCACCTCTTATCGACAACATTGAGTGAGTCTAAAATTTGCGCCAATATTATCTTTAAAAGTGCTTGGGAAAACTTCTCCTCCCGAGTGATTTTCCTATTATCACCATCCTGAACAATAATCATGGTGACTTCCATCTCAATCACCATTCCCAGAATACTATAGGTCTTTCTACTGAGCCTCTCATCTTATAGTCCTTCTAACGGCCCTCACTGGTCGTCTTATAATGTTCGGTGTGTGAAGCCCAACCGAACTCGTATACGAATCACATCAACTATGGCAGGAGAACATAATCTCATACGTCGAGGAATACAACAATCCTATTATAAGGCTTTATATCAAAGAACGCTATGCTGAAACGTGAAAAGCCGCACAGATCCTAAGGACACTAGAACCTGATGCTCTGATACCATCTGTGACATCCTGCCTAATTAAATATCGGGTGATCAGTCCTATATCCAATTAAAACAGGTTTCTCATCGAGTTCATTCTTAACATCACTGTCTAAAACTTTTTAAAACATTACTAACCATCTAGTATTCAAAAAGCCGATGTCAAAATTTTAATCTTTTTATTTAACAATCAACAACAAAACATTATTACATAAATACATCCCATGCAATAGTAATATAAATCCATCCACAATATAAAAGACTAGAATGAAATAATACCGAATAAACCATCGGTTATAAAATCCAATATAAAGTCCAACCTGAATAAAAGTCCGAATAAAAGTCCGAATACAAGGTCTAACTGTCATCAATGAAATAACTGTGGGCAACATGCCCAAATAAAGTACTGCCTTGCACCCTACACTAGGAGTGAAGTAACTGAATCGTCTAAGTCAAAATCTTGCAAGCATCCACAAGTGTTGCAACTACGCATCCCTAGAATAGATCATCCTGCTTGGCGTCCCTGTGGCTGGACACCTAAAAAGTTTTGGAAAAAGGTTTTGCAAGTACGGGTCAGAGCCCAAGTAAAAATCATTTAAAAATATTTAGCAAGTAATTAAATAATAGTTTAAATGAACAGTTATTAGATACACATGTTAGGTTGCGAACACTCCCTTGAGTTCCCCATCTCTCATCTATAATGCGCACATAACGTTTGCTACTCAACCCCACCTAGTCAATTCTAGCCAATCTAACTTGGCAGCCATTATCTAATAAAACCAAATCAATATAGCTCCTCCGTACCGCCCATACAGTACGCTATCGAATACCCTTAATAATTAACATCTCTCTTATGTTATTATTAAACCCCAGTTACCTTTTCTACGTAGATTATTGTTCAAACTTTACCATTTAAGTTTCTCTACTTAAAACTTTATTGTAGATATTCACTAACCATCTTCCTACTATTCACACATTAGTAGCTTCATCATTATATAGATATACCCTATCTAAGCTCCCTACTAATTACTCTTTAGTAGATTAATCGTTCTTTAGATACATATTATCTCGTCTCTCTACTAGCACACGTAAGTAGATTATTCATGTTGTATATATATTTTACACACCATATATAATATAAGTACACACTCTGCTATTATATCCCTGTATCACACATTAAGGGTTATTGGTTCGTAATGTTACCTCGACCCCAATAGTTATTCCATATGTATTGGTTCAGAATGTTACCTCGACCCCAATATTCAGATTACTTTTAGTTTAGATACACACAACTAACTACTTTGAAATCATAAGTCTGCTACCCATAACTCATAGCGTCCACCAGTATTTCCATACAAATCATTTATTAAATATATATCCATTTATCTTTAATATGGGCAAGGCTTTTCAAATTTTAGGATTAAGTGTTCACATACTTAAGTCAAATAAGATTTCACTATCTTTCTCGTCCATTAATTTTACACAGTAGATAACATAACAAGTGTGTGTGTGTATATATATATATATATATAAAACACGGCACCTCCCAGACCCAGCTACGGTGCATACTGTAAAACATATCAAAGGTATATATATTTATCATCCATTATATCTATACTAGTATGACACCCCTAGGCACAGCTACGGTGCATGCATACTCTGTTATCATGTCCGGGTACATCTCTCGCTGTACAAGGGACTATTGGTCCGTCTTCTCTCACGAACCATATATATCAAATCACACATATTTGAGGCGAACATAGTTAACATATCCATGGGTCACGCACATACCTACGCTCCCACAGTCAGCAGACTTATCGACTCACAAATAAGCCCTTCACAGTCCTATGTTCTTGAGGTATCAAATCTAAAATCCACCCGAAGGCAACACGGAATAAGATTGTCCTCTTTCGAACGGTAACCTCCCGTGATAGCAAGTATGGTAGGTATGTCATACACATAATAAACAATAATATAGGTATCAAAGAGGTATTCACACGACCATATAATAACGATAGGTATTCACTCCACACACACACACACACACACACACACACACACACACACACATATATATATATATATATATATATATATAATAACAATAGGGCATACACACATCCCATATCACAGGCCTCATACATAGTATATTTATATCCCGAATATTCTACGTATTCCATAATTTATAACTTCGTTTATTACCGTACATTCCCGAGTACTTCTCACCACTCGAAGGGTATCCTTTATTCCACATACAATATCAGAAGGTAAACTCTCTACCCCCTATTGGTCTAAGTCATCGTTCCTATCGAATTCTCTTAACTCGAATTATCATTCAATTTAGATTTTTCCTCTCCATTAATCCAAATTAATTTAGCCCTTAAACTTCCCTCGTAGGCCACGCCTAAAACCCAAACTAGGCTTACTTGTGTTTCAATATAATTCCCTTATATTAGAAATTAAATCCCACAAATTAATTCCAAACGATTTCCAAAGGTCCTAAACAAAAAGAAAATTATTGGCCGAAACTGGGCAACCGAATCGATTAGAAAATTTTATGGCAGATTAAACACCCTGTAGTAAAATATCGATTACTCCTTCTACAGAACTCTGATTGACCTGATTCAAATCTCATTTGAAAGATAAGACATAGATATTTCCAAGCATGTACGGATCTCACTCTAATTCTAAGTAAAATTTAAATTGCATACGTTTAAAGTTACGTTAAAAATTATGGCAGTTACTATGCTGGCATATCAAACACCCTATAGTAAAACATCGATTTCTCCCTCTACGAAACTCCGATTGACCTGATTAAAAGCTCATTAGAAATCCAAGACAATGACCTTTCCAAAAATGTATGTCTCTCACTTTATTTCTAAGTAAAATTAAAATGGCGTACGTTTAAAGTTACAGTAATAATTTTGGCAGATTGACATCTTGTGTTCATCAATTAAACCCCAAGTCATTCAAGATTCATATTCTTCAATCAAGAACCCATCAAGATTCAATATTAATCATCAAATATATTCTAATATCAGTTTATATTCGTATAGAGATAAATTTCCAATGAAAAGTTACACAAAAACATCAAAGATTCAACCCAAGAATCAAATTCTCCTTTAATAAATATGAACCATAATTTTCTCTTGCTCATCATATTTATTAATCAAGAACTCATATTTCTATCCTATTAATCAACCCAAAACCATTGATTTCATATTATCATCATTAAGGAACATCTCTACATGCATTCCTACTTTAGTTTATGAATTAAATCCTCTCAAATTCATATAAAACTTCCAAAAGCATGAAATCAAACCCTAATCTACATGGGTAGTATAACATGCTTAATATGAATTGCCATTTAAATACTTCCCTCTCAATAGCAGGTCTGAAATTCATTGATAATATGGTGTGGTTGTTCTCCCCTCGCTCCGATCTCAATTCCGTTGCGTTCGGGGGGAAAAACTGTGTAGGAAGCTTTGGCTTTCTCTTCCTCTTCCTCTCCAATGGCCTCTCTTCTATTGTGATCGTGTTAACTCTAGACCATTCTCTCTAATGGAAGATATACACTTAATATTTTCGGAGTTCTCTAAACGTCCAACTCCCGAATGACCGAAATACTCTTAAACAATGCCGGGTTGGTCCAAAATCCTCCCGGGACCCAAACAGTACGTTCGAGTACACTTTTTTGATTATTTCGACCCTTCCGGAACCAACCATGTCCTCAAAATCACCATTCGAGTCACTTTATTAAATCCTCTTATTTTACCTCAAAATACGCCACGTGTGAAATTCAACTTAGAGTGAATTAATTTATTCTGAATCATCGAATTAAATAATTTCTCCTAATTAAATAAATTCTTAGGTCATCAATTTAATTAATTTCTATTTTCTTCAAAAATATGGGGTGCTACACACCTAATATTCTTACATCTCCTAAAACACAAATTGTAATATAATTAAATTCTTCACTTTGAAATTCTTTTTTAAAAGACTTAAGGTTGTGTAGAATAAAACTGGGGAAATCATATTAACAGAAGTCACCAAATCGACTATCACAACAATAATAACAAATGAATGTTCTATAAACAAATTAAAGTATGTATAATTTTTGCTTAGTCGGTAGAGTGAATTAATTTCTGGAAATTGAGATCGATTGGTACTTTCATAGTCGAGGAACATTATCTATTGATTTTTGAACTGTGACCATATTTTGGGATTGCATGATATTTAGGCAGAATGATGAATTGTAGCAGCTTTCTGTATTTGTAAGTATTCATATGTACTCTGTGTCCTGGATTTAACAGAAGAACCAGCTACTGTAATTCCCGTCTCTACTATGAATGTACCATTTAACAGTTATGTCAAAATTCATTTTGAAAACACTGAATGTAGTGTAGGATAAACACAGGGGAAGTTATAAGAACCTAAATCACCAAATCGATTATAGCCACAATATTGACAAATGAAGGTTTTCGAAACAAACTAATATAAATATAATTTACCCTCAGTTAATGTAATGAAATAACTTTTTGAAATCTAGCTGACATGTTTGCCTTTATCCACAAATTAAAATTTTATATTATTTGCCCAATTGGTATTTTGATAGTGGAGGTACATTATCTCTTACTTTTTGAACTGTGACCATATTTTGTGATTGGATGATATTTGGGCAGAATATTAAATTAAAGCAACCTTCTGTTTTGATATGCATTTATGTGTAATCTGTGTACCGAATTCAAGTGAATAACTACCTATTTTACTTCCTTTTTCTACATTTAGTTTTATATTGTACAACTTTTATTGTATAGCCCACTTTTATTGCCAATTAGTACTTCTCAATTTATGAAAATCTCATGATGTTTATATGTTATAAAAAACAAACAGGTGATATATATGGGATAATTATTTTATATTTGATAGTGAGCTGACATGGCTACAATACTAAGATTTGTTTATATTCTTTATAAAATGATTGTTGCAACCTAAAATGACACGATCAAGTGGGCCAATAAAAACGTGACACCTGATTGAATGTAATTTTCCATCTGTCAATTGGTTCCTAATCTTCAGTGTTCTTTGTATAAGATCGTAATATATTTGTAGCACTTAGGCTTCCATGTCCTGAGTCAAAGGTCTCACATTTGGTAGTTACTGAAACCCCATTAGTATTTCAATTGGTCGAACAATTAGAATATCTGACCTTCAGATTGTCAAGTGCATCCACAAAGCTCTGGACACAAAGGACCTATTAGGAACATCAATAAATATATCATCACCGTCAAATTATGAAAAAATAAACCGTATAATATCTTTTCATCTATTTTGTGTTTTACTTAATACTTACAGAGGTTTCATTACTATAATTTACAAACACCACATTTTGCAACCACATATAAACAATGCCCATCATGAGCACATAAATTAGCATATTTCATGCCTCGGTTTCTGCATTACATTAGATGGAGTGTCATCCTATATGGCAGCATACTAAAATACGTGTGTTACGTTGAAAAAGTTGGCACAGTAACTCACGTCTCACTGACAGCCTATCTTTAATATCTGACCACTGATCAATTAATATTCCATTTCTGCTGCTGCGAATGTATATCTATTTATTGAATTATGATATTATTGATATCATAATGTTTATTTTATGTATTTAAACATATAATTTATGGTTGTGTTTCTGCATTATTAATCAATCTATTTGTCTCATACATTTATTGTTGTGAATATCTACACGTCTTCTATTTTATTCACATCTAAATATATGATTCAATATCATATAAGGTTTCCACAATCTCTCCCTTTAGCTGTTCAGTTTTGGGGGATTCAGTTGTTTGCATTATAATTACATTATTACATTGCAATTTCTTAACATGTTGATTTGGGTGAAATAAGGAGTTTATCATTGTCTTTTAACTTTTTTTTTACTCACATCGCTTTGCGAAGTAGTCTAACACTCCAAAATAATATATATGGTCTCTTTATAATTACTTTTCTTTGTTACTCAATAGATTTAGTGACATTTTGTTTGCCTGGGGCTTTAATATCACGTTCTTGGGGGATTTGATTTTGTATATCTTGGGGCTTTAATATCAAGAATCTCTGTGAAGTTGGGTTTTTGTTAATATTTTTTATTCGATTTCGCACATGTGACAGTCCAAAAACCGAGGGGTTTTGTAATTTATCAAATGTTCAAGAATGGAGAAGGCTGCTAAGGAAGGTGGTTTATATTATGTTATGGGGATGAAATATGTAATACAAATTTATATTATGTTGTGTTTTTTTTATCTGTTATGTTTCATTTTTCTTTTAAGTTGACGGATTTATGGACTATGAACATAGTTGTTTAGTTTTTTAAAATGCAAATTTGAATGAACTGTGTACATAGGTTGTGAATGATTTATGGACTATGTATATAGTTGTTTAGGTTCCTATAACTGATTATTTTTGGGTATTTTTTATGCTCAGTACAAGTGAGTTTCATGCATTGCTGTAAATTTGAATGCATTTCATTGATATATTAAATTAATGCTCTTTGACATCTTTATACAAATTTACATCGTCTTATGGTAATATCTATTTTGTTAGGTAAGGATCATCGAAGGATTCGAGTCGAAAATGCATATTTTTCTCTATTTATGGTTGTTAGTAATGTTTTTGGGTTTGCTGGAGTATGCACTGGTATAATACCTGCTCATGTTCTATTATAGAATGTAGCTCATGTTTTGTTCTGAAGCTCATGTTCAGAGAATACCCGTAGACTACCTCCCCATGAGAGTATGTTGAGACTTGACAATCGAGATTTGATTTGTAGATATTCATTATAAGCTTATGTCAGTGTATGCTCCAGAGTGGAATATATATATATCTAGCCCATGACTAAAATGGGAACTTCAACTCATTGTTTGAGGATGATATATTTATACCTGATACTTTTTTTCTAGCTTTGTTTGCCTCGGTAATGACATAACACGTGGGTGATGGCATAATGTTAAAAAAATGCATCTATTGTAGTCTCTGTGAGTTGTATTACAGAATTAGGGTTGCATTACTTTACCATTTATATTCGACAATTTTGTTATGTTCTTTTAGTAAAGAATTTTGTTGCATTAGTAAAGAATTATGCCGCGTGTAAATTGTTCATTTACTTACAGAAATATAGCTCTATCGATGTGAATGAGATGTGATGCAGTAGGCAAGTTTACTGAATGAAACATAACTACCAATGCTAATGGAGTTATTAGATGTGCGGTAGAGATGGGAAATTGTTAGCATAATGTTTGGTTTAATTTAAGTGGCATGATGTGTGCATGGTGAGCCAAAATGTACTCTCTCTCTCTCTTCTTAATCTCCTCCCTTTATTTCTCCCCGATTTTAAAAGTGGTCATTGCAGTGTTTTTTTCATATTTTGATTATTGACTGAATACTGATTTTATATGAGCAAATACTGATTCATTTAATCTTTGTTATATAAAACAGGTTCAGTTGATTCTTTTGTTCTAAGGATATTAAGAGAAATGTAGCTCTACACACACACACACACACACATAATTCTTGTGCGATCCCAGACTTTGTCAGAATTTGCATCGGATTGTACTCTTATTGTGATTAATTCATTTCTTTTTTGGATTAGTCCAGTTTCATATTACGCTGTTGATTTTATATGCGATTTTGGTCAAGGATCACTATCATTTGTTGATTTCAATTGTTGGTTTCTTTACACATAGTTGCATCCAGATATATAGCACATGTCAATTGTTGTTACTTTTAGTATGGTGCCAATCAAGTATTTGATTGACTCAATTTTTTCTCAAATTTATGTATGGCACATTGATGTTTCACTTCAATGGCGATCTTTTTTAGCTTTCTCCAAGCACGGTCAATCTACATATTAGACACCAAGAGTGAAATATTATAGGGCCTAAGATATAACGGTTCTAATTGCAGCAAATTTAAATTTGCATTTTCTGATGCCCAGATATGGATATTGAATCTTAATTTAACATGGGTTCATATCTCACGATCCATTTATAATATGGTTCAAAATTTCAGCAACACGGATTCGCATGGGTGCCAGACTCATGTGGGCGGGTTAGTTTTATTTATATTTCATTTTAATGGATCATTTTTTTGGTGATAATTTATAACTGAATTAAATTTGGATGAATTCATTCATTCAGTGATTATCATTTAATGTCCCGTGTCGCAGCTTTTACAAGATCTACAACCACTTGAAAGGGATGTTTTATGTTGCATCAGCTTTGTTTCCGGTTAAATGGATTAGATAGCTTCACTAGTGCACATGGTTGTGCATATTTGCTTCTTCACTGGTGCACATGGTTGTGAATATTTGCTTCTGAAGGACAAGTTTTGCTTCAACAGATTAAATCAAAGGCGATGGATTTTATTTTTTATCCTGTGGTTCAGATCACTTCATAATTTGATCATATCATAATGGATGGATTCAACGGTTTAGAATTATTTTCAATAAATTGGGTGTTGAGTTAATTGGTTATCATCTACATGGAAATGGTTTGCCATATGCATGATTTAGTCGGAGATCTGGGCCGTTGTTGATCCAATCTTACTGGTGCGTTTATGATGATATTTGACTAGGTCAAATTAACACTTCAGGGCATTAAGTCGTGGACTGCAGGAATAATTGTATGGAATTTAAAACCTCTATTTTTTGCCATTTTGTCTATAAGGAGGAAACAAAAGCAGTGTCGTGAATGATTGTTCATAATTAGTTTTTGTTATTTGTAGACATGTTTCCATTTACTTACTAAAATTTTGTAGACATGTTTCCATTTACGCGATTGATCAATTGCGTGCTATTGAGAGGGAAATTAAGAGTTTTTGACAAACAATCAACATATGTCTACCAATTAATGGGCGTTGGTTTTGAACTTCATCTGTTTGAATTTTTTATTAATGGTTTTTTTTTCTCTTGGTTATCACTAAAAAAGTGTCTTCGTCGTTTTATTAATTCTCTCTCCTTTTCTAAAAATGAATGTGTTGATGTAAAAAATTAGATCACTCTAATTATTCAATCACAGATAAATAAATGAGACAAAAGATTTTAAAGTGGTTCAGTCTTAGAAGAATGGCCTACGTCCACTGTTATTTTATTGCCGATTATTTGGGAATTCTAGATTACAAGAAATTCCGTTATAGATCTCCAAGTTTGGATTCAGGATCCGGTCCCTTACAATGAGGATTGTACCGTGTATTTATAGCATGAGGCTGTAATGTGAAATGGTAATACATTTAATGATATACATATGAAAGGGTAATGCATTTAATGCCCTCTTTGCGTGTGAGTCTGAATGATAAGCATTTAATGAACCAGTTGAACTGTTGGTTATCCAGCTATTAATGCTTTGTTCGAGATGCAGCTCGGACCGCCTGAGCTTCTCGGTGCTAATGAGTTCCTCGGGGAGATCTTGTTCCTCGGAGCGTATGATCATCTCGGAAGTGCTTGTTGTTGCCATGTAGATAGCCACGTGTCTTCATATGGTTGGTCGAAGTCGGCAGATTAAATTTGGTATCAACAGAAGCCCCCAATGTTTCGTAGTTCGAAATTTGAGGAATATGGAACATTCTTTCTCGAAATACGATAGCTTTAAATAGTTCTTCCTGATTCTTAGGATCATCTCCTTTGTATTTATTTCTCCATCTCAATTCGTAGAATCATGCTTTTTGGACTTTTCTGCTCGCTTCGTTTCCCGCGTCACTTTTTGCCTTTTTAGCCGCTGTTGTTCGCTTTGATTCCCGCGCCAATATTTAATGCCTTTTTAGCCGCCGGTAACGTAATCGTCCTTTTTATAACCATTACTTCTCCAGTTCCCAAGGCAAGGTATTTAAACTTCACAGAGACTTCCATCGTCTTCTATCTTTTCAAATTTTCATCTTAGAGTTTTTCATCGTCTTTTACTCTCTTGTGTACTCATCTCTTCCATCGTCTGTCGTCATCAGCTCTACTCTTTTCCTGTAAGATCTTCTTCCTTCATCTTTATTTCTTTATTCACCATGGTTTATCCTGTTAAGTCTCTTGAGAAATTTCGTTCTGATTTTTCCATTCACTCTTGGGTCGTCTTGGAAGAGCTTTCTGAGCCTTCCAACTATTTCAATTTGGCTGAGAGACATTGGTTCCCCAGTCTTTTTTTTGCTGAGTGTGGATTTTCTTTTTCACCAAACCCTCTGTGTCTGGAATTTTGTCAGTACTTTGATGTTGTTCCTGCACGAATAGCCCCCAACACATGGAGAATAGTTAATGGGGTGCATAAATTAAATCAAGTGCATAGAACTCGTATAGGAATTCTAGAAATCATGTACTGCTATAGATGGGCAGTTAATGATAATATTTATTATTTGAAAATTAGGTTTATAAATAGGGCCTTAGTAGTCAATCTCCCTGATGCCAACAGGGATTATTTTGAACATGGGGTTGTTGTAAAACATTAGCAACACCCTCCTTTAACCGGAGATGAGGTTTACCAGGGTCCCAGATGCCCTCCTTATGGCAATGGGATAGGTTATACTTATTTTATTTTATTTATCTTGAAATCATGTTTGTTTCATGTTTGATAAAATGTGTTACTGATAACAATATGTGTTTATTTGCAGTTGATAGCAAGAGAAAGTGCCCAAAAGAAACATATGTCAATCTAAGGCATTTGGGACTTATTTGGGGTCTACATCAAAGGGTTGCTGACGAGCACATTCGATCAGCCTCCTATCTGCTCCAATACAAGAGCTATACAACTTCTTTCACTGCTCGTCCAGTGATCAGTGAAGCAGAGCCAGTACCACCCTCTGCAAGTTCTTCGCCAGAATCTCACGTTCTGTTGAGCGAAAGGATGAAGAAGAGAAGGACTCCTGCTCTGTTTGAGAAAAATGCCTCCGTCTCTGGGGAGGTAAAAAGGATTAAGATTGATCCCCCAAAGGAGGGGACAAAAAAGACTGGTGCAGATCCTCCAGCTGCTCCTGCTAAAGTCTTCGAGAAGGTTGCTGATAAGCCCGCAGTGGCTCCGAGCAGCTCTGCTGCTCCTGGAAAGGTGATTGTGATATCACCGACCAAGGATTCTTCCTTGGTTGTACCTGTTCCCCCGATGAGGCTGAAGAAGATCTCCTCAAGTCAATTTGGATGACACCACCATTCAGCCCCCTGTTGCTGGGACTAGGGTTCCCACATCTGTTCCCCCGAGCTCTGGCATGAGCTCGGTAAAGTCCTTGACCATTCCCGAGGTGCAAGGTAACGAAGATAACCTTACCCGGGATATGGTTACTTCTTTGGCTGCTCGTCTTTTTGCTTCAGTGAGTACCTTTACTTTGAATCTTTTCATATTTTCCTTTGTTATTTCTCATATTTGTTTCTGACTTTGCTTTCTCTTTCTATTTACAGTTGACGAGCTGTCTCAACATAATCCTTAAGAAGGATGAATCAATCAAAGGTTCTTGCTCCTCGTCCAGTGTGGAGGGAGCTCTGAAAGAAGCTACCAAGTCCTTGGAGGAATCTCGCCAAAGGTACGATACTGATAAAGCAGTCTGGGAGAAAAAACTTGCTTCCTCCGAGCAGGAGAAAACTCGGGTTGCTGAGGCCTCCAGGGATTTGGAGAGGAAAGTGAATGCCTTGGAGAAGGCTAATAAAGAGCTCGATGTGAAGCTCAAGACTGCTGAGGAGTTTGAAAATAAACTCAAAGCTGCTGAAGAGAGGTTGGTCCAACTCCAGGAAATAACTCGGCAGAAGGAGGAAGCTGAACAAAAATTAAAGGTTGCTGATGTTTTGCTGTCCGAGAAGCTTGCCTTGGAGAAGGCCAAAAGGAAAGCTTCCGTGAAGAAGTCCTTCAGCTCTGGCTGGGACAAAGGTTGGGATAAGGGATGTGCTTCCATGGTCTCTCAAGTGGATTATGGCAGTGTAAAGTATTTCAGGGACGGATGGGTTGCTGCCCTTTAGGAATTGAAGGTCGATGAATCATCCGAGCTCTTCTAGAGACACATCCCTGGTCCCCCTCCTACTCCAGAAGAATTAGAAGAGGACGAAGCTACCTCTGAGGAATCTTCAATGATAGTGGGAGAAAATGCCTTAACCAGTCAGCATGCTGTCGAGCAAGGAGTTTCTTCTTCTGAGCAACAACGGGTGGTCTCCGAGCAAGTCACAGTTCCCTCCGAGCAACCTGCCTCCTCTTCCCAACCTCTCGAGAAGGTTTTGGGAGATAAGGAAAAGGTGTAGTGTTGTTCGGTTTTCTCTTTCTATTTTTCTTTTTTGTTTGTCAAATGTAACTCAAAACTTGTAACTTTAAATTTCATGATCTAATAAAACATGAGTTCTTTCTTCCATACGATTGTCTCTTTTCTATCCTGATCTTCTTGTTGATGATTATATTTTCTTTATTTGCTAGTTTCTGGCCAGGATGGATCTTCTATCTGTCAATGATACAAAGCTGATGCAGCAATGTAATGAATATTATAAGGCTGGTCACACAGACCTGAGTGCATCAGAAGTTGCCGACATCCTTGGTTATGATTCTTCAGAACAAACAGTCGAAGCTTATCAGTACCTGAAGTGCTTACTTGACCGAGCCGTGGCCAATAATGTGGCTTACTATAAAATTATTGAGGATCTTCAATGTACCCTAGAAGACCTTCAGAATCAGTACAAGGAATCGACTGCCCTGTTGCATGAAGGGTATGAGAAGAGGTACCAGCAGCTTTCTGCCGAGAAGGGCTACGAGAAGCTCATCGCTGGGTATGATGTCACGGAGAGAACCCTAAAGGGTGAAGTTGAAGCATGTAGACAGATTGCTGAGCTGTTGGAGCAGGAGAATAACAATTTGCAGAAAGAGCTAGCACAGTTGAAGTCTACAGCCTCTTCTTCAACAACTATAATCCCAGTGACTGACGAGGGATTTTCATTTTTAGAGGCTGAGAATGCCAAATTGAGGCAAGAGTTGGACACCTTGAGGAGGTCGGGCACTTTCACATCTCCTCGGGGACGAGCAAGAGCTTCTCGGGGTCGAGGAAGAGCAGTTCGGGTTCTTATCGAGGAACAGAGGACAACATCTGCCTTAGAGAACCAGGCCTTCCAACTAAAGGCGAAGAACCAGGCGTTATCTGATATGTCAAAGAAAATTCAAGACCTGGAAAAACAACTTTCTGCAAAGATATCAATGTTGGAAACTAATGAGCTTTTTGTCAATAGTCTCCATGAGAAGCTTGAAAGGCTAACATATCAATTCCACAAACAGCCCAGGGAGTTTTGGATGGCTGGATACAATGAAGCATTATTTCACTTGGACGACCGCATCCAGAATGCCAATAATGAGGGCTACAAGCAAGGCTGGATGAACGCCTTAGGTGTGCTGAAGCTCGAACAAGGACACTATCTGTGGGGTTACCATGATCCCGGATTGCTCGACTTGCCTGTGCCACCGTATAATTTGGACATGGAATGGATCCCAGCTCGTGCCATTCCTCGGAGCTTAATTCCGAAATACCTCGGTGACTACAATTTACATTCTCAATTTGAGGTATCTCATCCCGAGCATCTTCTAGATCGACCTTCTGTGATGAACGTCAGGATGTTGAAGGATCTGAACTTCATCAATTCTCCTCAGTCTTTAAATGATCCGCCTGCTGGCGAGGAACCTGTATCGAAAGCTGAGGGGAAAAGACCAATAGAATATGAGTTTTTAATGTAACAGTTAGTATTCATATCGATGTAACTTTCCTTTTATCATCAATGTAATTTATTTCAAATTTAATGAAAAACTTTCATTTCAGTTTGCAAATCTTAATTGCTATTGCCTTGTAAATATTAACACTTTACATCTGTGCATATGTATAAGTTAAAAAGATAACAATATTGTGTTGTTCATCGACCAACTTAGTAAAAAAATTACAAGTATCAGTAATGTTGCTCGATCACTTAATAATAAAGTAATGAGTATAAAAATATTTAAAATTTTTCCAACCAATCAAGGTTGTTAAATTGTGCTCGTCGACCAATTATAGTTAGTGAGAGTTTATCCCCAACTAAACATACTTTGTAAATTTTTGTCTTTTTCAATAAATGTGTCCGACCAACCAAGGTCGATAAGTTCTCCTCGTTGACCAACTACAGTTGGTGGGCTTTTATCCCCGATCAACCATACTTGGTACAGTTTGGAATATTTCGTTTCCTAGCCAAACAGGTTGGCATTTTTAGGAATTTTCTCCTCGTCGACCAACTAAGTTGGTTCAGTTTGGAATTTTTTTTTCCTCGTCGACCAACTAAGTTGGTACAGTTTGGAATTTTTTCTCCTCGTCGACCAACTAAGTTGGTACAGTTTGGAATATTTTTTCCTCATCGACCACCTAAGTTGGTACAGTTTGGAATTTTTTCTCCTCGTCGACCAACTAAGTTGGTACAGTTTGGAATTTTTTCTCCTCGTCGACCAACTAAGTTGGTACAGTTTGGAATATTTTTGTATATTTTGTTGAGTAGTCTGCCTTTGCTTGCCGAGTAGTGCATAGCACTATTATTCCCCAAAAAATTTTCAATAAACAAAGAGACTTGCAAAATATTTTCATTTTATTCATACTGATGGAAACTGCGTTACATATACATCACTGATAATACTTGCGCAGGTGCTCTGCATTCCATGCATTCTTAAACTCCTCGCCTTCTAGAGTTGCTATTCGGTAAGTTCCTGGTCGAACAACTTTTGTAACTCGGTATGGTCCATGCCAGTTTGCCTCCAGTTTATTGTGCTTTTGAATTACTTTCTTCAGCACATAGTCTCCTTCTTTCAGGTCGCACTTCTTCACCCTCTTGTTATAGAACAAAGTTGTTTGCTGCTGGTAAGAAGCATTTCTAATGGCTCCTTCTTCTCTAACTTCCTCGAGCATGTCTAAATCCAGTCTTCTCATTAAGTCGCTGACAGGGGAATTGAAATTCAATACCCTGTGTGTTGGGAGACCCAACTCGGCAGGTTTGACATCTTCACTTCCAAACGCCAACATGTATGGTGATTCTCCAGTTGCTACTCGGGGAGTAGTTCTGTAAGCCCAAAGTACTGATTGTAGCTCGTTGATCCAGTTTGCTTTTGCATCGTCCAATCGTTTCTTCAAACCGTTTAGCACCGTTCTGTTTGTCACTTTAGTTTGTCCATTGCTTTGAGGATGGCCTGGTGCTGAATGAACCTTTAAAATGTTTGACTGCTGACAATAGGCGACAAACTCCTCATTATCAAATTATGTTCCATGATCTGTGATGAAGGCATGAGGGAGACCATATCGACAAATGATGTTCTTCCAAACAAATTGGTAAACCTTCTCGTACGTCATATCAATGAGTGGCTCAGCTTCTACCCACTTAGTAAAATAATCCACTGCGACGACGAGGTACTTGAACCTCCCTCGGGTCGTTGGCAGTGGTCCAACCAAATCAATTACCCACATGGCAAATGGCCAAGGGGAAGTTATGGGTGTCAATAATGCTTGTGGAGTTCCTAGGATGGAAGAAAAGCGCTGGCACTTGTCACGTTTCTTGGCATAGGCTATACAATCTGCCCTCATCGTCGGCCAGTAGTTACCCTGCGTCATGACCCTTTGTAAAAGTGTCCGACCTGCTACATGTGCTCCACAAGACCCTTCATGGATCTCTTCAATCAAATCTTTCATCTCGGTGGGATGTACACATCTCTGCAATCCTGCCATAATTCCTCGTCTATGTAAAACACCATTAGTTAGTACATACCGAGCAGCTTTAAACTTCAATTTCTTGGCTGCAAGCTTGTCAGTTGGCAGCTCACCTTCCTCGATATACGCCCTGATGGGATCCATCCAAGATGGACCTAAATCAAGGGTGATAAAGTTCATCGTCCGATCTTCATCTATATTGCGACCAACCAACACTTCAATTGGGATTGTTCGTCGTAGGTCGGTGCGAGTAGCCGATGCTAGTCCAGCCAGGGCGCCTGCTCTTGCATTCTCCATTCTTGGTATTCTGACCAGCTGAATAGCAGTAAATTCTGATACCAGCTCCTTTGCCTTTGCATGATATCTGATCATTAATTCTCCTCTAACTGCATATACCCTCATCATTTGGTTTACAATCAGTTGAGAGTCACTGAAGATCATAACTTGCTGTGCCTCCATAACTTTTGCCAAATTAAGTCCTGCAATCATGGCCTCATATTCAACCTCATTGTTGGAAGCTTTGAATTGGAAACGCAAAGCGTATTCCATGTCGACCTCATCTGGAGTGCTCAAAACTATCCCCGCGCCACATCCTGTATTGCAAGATGAGCCATCTACATATAACCTCCATATAGGTAACTCGTCTTCAAATTTTTGATCATTCAGAGTTCCTCGGTGAAATATTTGCTGCTTCTTTTCATCTTCCCCAGACTTTTGTCGCTCCTCGTCGATCATTTCTTCTTGCCCTTTTACCAACCGGAGTTGGTCTGAGCTCGAACTTAATGACCTTGTAACATCCACTTGCCCTTTTACCAACCGGAGTTGGTCTGAGCCAGTGTTTGTTGATACTGTAACATCCACAGGTTGATCAGCGAACAAGTCTTGTTCCTCGTCCGGAGTCCTCCCAACTATCTCTACATCATATCTTGTAACATCCACACGCCCTTTTACCAATCGGAATTGGTCTGGGCTTGTGTTTGTAGATCCTGTAACATCCACAGGTTGACTAGCGAGCAACTTCTGCTCCTCGGGGGTATCAGGATAGGTGAACTCCGCTATGAAATCTGCTACAGCTTGCCCTTTTAATGATGATCTGGGTTCATAAATTATATCATATTCTCCGAGCTCTATTGCCCAGTACATCAATCGCCCTGATTTTTTTAGCTTGTGAAGGGCTTGTCTCAATGGCATATCGGTATATACTACTATGGTATGAGCCTGGAAATATGGCCTCATTCTCCTACTCGCCTCAATTAGCGCCAGTGCCAATTTCTCCATCCTTGGATATCTGATCTCTGCTCCTCGGAAGGCCTTACTTGTGTAATAAATTGGCTTTTGTACTCCATTCTCCACTCTGATCAACGTCGAGCTAACTGCATTCTCGGATACTACAAGGTACAAATACAATTTCTCTCCCATCACCGGCCTGGATAATAGTGGGGGTGCTCCCAAGTATCTCTTCAAGTCTTGAAAAGCCTTCTCACATTCATCATTCCACTCAAAAGTCTTTCTGAGTGTCTTGAAGAATGGGAGACATCTATCAGTTGCTCGTGACACAAATCTATTAAGTGCAGCTACTCGTCCAGTGAGACTCTGTACTTCCTTCTTCGTTATTGGAGATCGCAACCCTATTAAAGCTTTGATCTTTTCAGGATTTGCTTTAATGCCTCGTTGATTGACAATGTACCCGAGAAACATGCCTTCTCGTACTCCAAAGATGCACTTCGTCGGGTTCAGCTTCATTTGATATTTATCTAGTTGATCAAAAGTCTGGCTTAAGTCAACTAGATGATCATCAGCTTTCTTGCTTTTTGTCAGCATGTCGTCAACATAGACTTCCATATTGTCACTAATTTGTTCAGCAAAGACCTTGTTCATCAGCCTCTGATATGTCGCACCTGAATTTTTTAAACCAAAAGGCATAACATTATAACAATAAGTTCCCCTAGGGGTAATGAAAGAAGTACTCTCCCTGTCCTCATATTTCATTTTAATTTGATTGTAGCCAGAATAAGCATCCATGAAGCTCAGCAACTCGTGCCCCGAGGTAACATCCACCAGTTGATCAATTCGGGGCAATGGAAAGTGATCCTTTGGGCATGCTTTGTTGAGGTCGGTGAAGTCCACACACATCCTCCACTTGTTGTTTTTCTTCTTTACCATCAGCACATTAGCTAACCAATCTGGATATTTAACATCTTCAATAAAGCAAGCTTTCTGGAGCTTCTCGACTTCCTCCTGTATGGCTCGATTCTTCTTGGGACTGAATACTCTTCTTCTCTGTTTCACAGGTTTGATCTCCTTATTCACATTGAGCTCGTGACATAAGAAGTTTGGGTCAATCCTAGGCATATCTTCATGACTCCAGGCAAAAGTTTGTTTTCTGCTTCTAAGGAAAGTTATTAATTCTTATTTTAGTGAGGCTTCCAACGATGAACCTATTTGAGTAGTCCGCTCAGGGTGTTCGTCGTCCAGAATGATATTTTCAGTAGCTTCCACTACTTGACCCTTCACGAGTTGCGACTCATCCCGAGGATCCAAGGTTTCAATTTCTGCACCTTCATCCACTTGATAAATAGTTTTCTTTTTCTTTGACTCTTCCAATTCATCTTGCTCGACGGATGAATAATAGCACTCTCGAGCTACTTTCTGATCACCTTTCACAACTCCTACTCCAAAATTTATTGGAAATTTTAGGCACTGATGCACTGTATATGGTACAACCTCGAACTTCTTCAATCCTACTCTTCCCATGATGATATTTTACGATGACTGGACATTCTTATCAATCACGAAGAATCGTATTCTTTCTGTCCGACAAGCAGGCCATGTACCAATGAATATATCCAACTTTATCGTCCCAAGTGGAAATACTTTTTCGCCAACAAAATCGATGAGGGGTCTCTGGTAAGGCTCCAATTGAGATAGCTTTAAATTTAAACTATCGAAACACGAGTAGAACATGATGTCTGCCGAGCTACCGTTATCAACCAGTACTCTTAAAATCATTACCTCCTTCATTCTCATTTTGATCACTAGTGGGTCGTCATGAGGATACAAAACTCCTGCAAGATCATTCTTTGAAAACCCAATGACCAATTTTTCTTTGCTCACCTTTCTGGGGCGATCTTCCTCAGCTAAATTTATTCGCTGAATGTACGAGCAAGCTTGAGCCTCTCCGAGGTAAGCTTTTCTTTCTGCAGTAAGGTCTCCTCCTCCTGCATCTCCTCCTGTAATAACATTACAATCAAATGACCCAAAGCGTATTGAAAATACCTCTCGTTCTGGCTGCCTTGGTTTATTGGGAAGATCGGGGTCATCATCTGGATCATCTTCATAGTTTCTCTTCTTTTTCTCCTCTGCTCGACGAGGAGATCTAGACTTCTCTCTAGTTCGGTCATTATTTCTTCTTTCGCCTCCCCGATTAACATACTTTGTTAGCTTTCCTCGTCCGATGAGTGTTTCAATCTCGTTCTGAAGAGCTATGCAATTTTTGGTCATATGGCCATGATCCTTATGGAACTCGCAATATTTCTCCCTATTCCTCGTGTCAGGGTCTGACTTCATTTTCTTTAGCCAGTCTAACTCCTCGCTATTCTTAATTTCTTCCAGGACGTGGTTGATATTTGCCTTCAAAGGCGTGTAATTGTCAAATTTCTTCAAGACCTCCCATGACGAACTACTTTTGGAATGTTTGTCACCACCATTGTTCTTATGCTCTTTGTTCTTAGCTTTATCACCTTCCCCTTGGTTTCTTTGGAGTCCATATTCTTCTTCGTAGATATAGCCTCCTCGGCATTCATAATCTTGGACGCTTTTCCCATCAGGTCCGACATGGTTCGAGGTGGGTCTTTGGCCAAAGTGTAGTTCAACTTGTTTGGCAGCAGTCCACTCATCAAAGCAGTAATCGCTGTCTTCTCCTCATAATCAATGACTTCGAGCTTCTCGTTATTAAAACGAGTTATATAGTCTCTAATACTCTCACCAGCTTTTTGCTTAACACTTAACAAATGTGCTACTCGCTTAACTGGCTTTGTTCCGAAGCAGAAATTCCCGATGAATAACTCGGCCAGTTGAAGAAAAGTTAAAATCTTACCCCAAGGAAGATTATTATACCATATCTGAGCAGATCCGGTAAGAGTTCCCGAGAATTCCCTGCATCTCATCTCGTTTGGGACACCATAGATGTAGGCAGCAGCTTGATATTGTTCTATATGAAGGACATGGTCAGTCTTCCCATCATACTTGGGAGTCACCACAGGTGCTTTGAACTTTGATGGTGTTGGAAAATCAACAATGTCTTGGACAAAAGGTGTTCCTCGAATAAAGGTTCGTTGTAGAGGGTTCTTAGCCTTAGCCATTTCCCCTAATCTATCCTCCAGCCTTTGAATAGATCCTTTCCATGCATCATTCCCTTCCTCGGGCCTATTAGTTCGAGCAACTGATCGTGTTGAAGTGACTTCTTGGGATTTATCTTGACGAGCAGTTGGTCGGTCAGCGGATCCATCTTGACGAGCAACTGGTCGCGATTGGGCAGATCCTTCCCTTAAATCTGATGGTCGTCAAAAACTCCTCGACGCTGCATTAAGAGGACTTTTGTTCCTCCTAGGGCCTAATCGATCAAAAGGAGAGGCCCTACCTAATCTTTCCAATGCACTGGCCCTTTCTGGGGAGAGGGTGACACATTGTTCAGTATCTGTGGCTCGCACTGACGAAGATCATCCAGGTTGATAAGAGAAATCTTCAAATTCCTCATTGCGATATGAACTAGTACGCACAGAAGGCGCACGGATATTTCTTTGAATGCTTCGTGATCCGGAACTGGGTGGCGCACCACCATGGAGGGTTTGGATGAGTTGTCGCATCGTTTCTTGCATGACGGTCTGGCCCTGATCCAGATTCGCCATCATTCCAGTCAGATCTGGAATAATTGGTGGAGCAGATGGATTTGGAGGGGTTCTAGTGTTTCGATTACTGGATTCAAGTATATCAGCCATTGGTAATGGATTGCTTTTTATGAGAAAACGATTTTACCAGTCGTTTCCCACAGACGGCGCCAATCTGTTGATGTAAAAAATTAGACCACTCTAATTATTCAATCACAGATAAATAAATGAGACAAAAGATTTTAAAGTGGTTCAGCCTTAGAAGAATGGCCTACGTCCACTGTTATTTTATTGCCGATTATTTGGGAATTCTAGATTACAAGAAATTCCGTTCTAGATCTCCAAGTTTGGATTCAGGATCCGGTCCCTTACAATGAGGATTGTACCGTATATTTATTGCATGAGGCTGTAATGTGAAAGGGTAATACATTTAATGATATACATATGAAAGGGTAATACATTTAATGCCCTCTTTGCATGTGAGTCTGAATGATAAGCATTTAATGAACCAGTTGAACTGTTGGTTATCCAGCTATTAATGCTTTGTTCGAGATGCAGCTCGGACCGCCTGAGCTTCTCGGTGCTAATGAGTTCCTCGGGGAGATCTTGTTCCTCGGAGCATAAGAGTTCCTCGGAGATGTCTTGTTCCTCGGAGCGTATGATCATCTCGGAAGTGCTTGTTGTTGCCATGTAGATAGCCACGTGTCTTCATATGGTTGGTCCAAGTCAGCAGATTAAATTTGGTATCAACAGAATGAATTTTGAAATTTCTGTTAATAGGTCTCTATACTTTATCTATGACAAATCTCTCTCTCTCTCTCTCTCTCTCTCTCTCTCTCTCTCTCTCTCTCTCTCTCTCTCTCTCTCTCTCTTAAAGACTTAAGTCATCGTAAAATATTTGGGTTACCAAAGGATTCCTTTTTCCTTTTTTGAATCTTTATTTTTTTTCTTAATTTAACTCTCAATGGACAACATTTTATTGGTAGTTTAATAAATATTAAAGTTTGATTTTATATGTAGTGACCATTTATGGGTCTACTTCTATGAATTTGAAGGTTTGTCATTTATGTAAAGATACATATGACACTCACATGGTTGTAATCGAGTGATTTCAACCTTTTTTTTGTGCAAGTTGTTTTATGCTTTCTTATTTAATCAAGAGGAGGTTGCTAATGGATTTAGAGTAAATGAGATTAATAAATACATATATTTGAAGTGGTAGTCACTTCCCCTCTTTATGTTTTTTTTAAATATATATAAAAAATTTATGCCCCTATTTCAAATTTGTTAAGTCTTCTTTCTGTATGTAAATAAGGTTTAGGGATAGTTTTACCCGCGCATCGCGTGGGTTTACACCTAGTTCTATATATATAACTTAAGTTGAACAACTTATTAATATATTTATTTATAAAAAAAAAACTTACTTTGAATAAATAGAATATTTTGTCAAAAATCTATTATTTATTTTAAAATACATAATATTCTGAAAATAAAAAAACATAATATTTTGAATATAAACAAATCTAATATTCTAGAAAATAATTTGTAAATATTCTGAAAATACAGAATATTCTGAAAAAAAAACTTACTATTATTATAGAAATGAAAGTTAATCAAAAAACTATTTTTAAATAAGTAATATTTTGTAAATAAAAAACATAATGTTTTGAATATAAAAATCCTAGTATTCAGGAAAATAAATTTTTTAATATTCTAAAATTATAAAAATCACAAAAGTCAGTTTTTGTTTAAAAAAAACATTCGGTTATTTATAAAAAACGTATAATTTTTTTTATTGAAACGAACGTTAATAAAAAAAATTATTTATATGAAAAATTGGAGATTCTTTTTATAAAAAAAAATGTTGATGATAATTATATCAAATAAAAAAATGGACATCATTTTTATAAAGAAAAACTGGATGAAACTTTTTTTATAAACTTAAATTTTTTGAAACCTTTATTTTTTACAAAGTTTTATAAAACATGATTTTTTTAAAAACTGTATTTTTTTGGTAAAAAACTAAGTTGGTTCTACTTTTTTTCTTTTGAACTTTTTGATATTAGTTATGTGTAGAGATCTCTCCATAAATAGTTTGAGGAGGCTTTTGAATTAATTTTTCGAGTTTTTATCGAGATTTGAAGGATTATTTTGTTAGCGCGGTAAAATATTTCCAAAGTTTTCAAGTTTTTTTATTTATAAATAACCGACTATTTTTTAAATAAAAACCAACTTTTATTTTTTTGTATTTTTAGAATATCAAAAAAATTATTTTCCTGAATATTAGGATTTTTACATTCAAAATATTATGTTTTTTATTTCCAAAATATTACGTATTTAAAAGTAAATAATAAACTTTTAACAAAATATTATATATGGTCAAACTAAAGTATACATGTATAGAAGGACACTTTAGTCATTTTGGTGTTTAAAGTTTAAAGTGGAGTGGGAGAAGAATGTTTTGGAGTGGAAAAACTGGTTCCCTATATATATCACTAAAATTGACGGCGGAACTCAGTGTCGATATTTATCACTTTCTCACATCATCATGTATACAATTTGAATGAGCCTTATTAATTAATCAATTAGATTAACCACTTATAATATTTTTAGTTCCCACTATTCTTTACCCCGCTAATACCCAAATTGTTGTTCCCTTCCACTTCCCTTAACCTGACTATCTAATTCTCACTATACTTTTCAATTTCCCTTGCTCATTAACCGGATAATGAATATATATATCTCCATCTTCTTTCCCCTCTTAATTAGTCTTAATGGGAAAACCAATGAGGTTCAACGTGAAAAGTGTTTATAGAGGGCGGGTTTGTAGCGTGGGGGGTTGAATATTTGATCAACCAAAACTTTTGCAGGTTTTATGATGCAATCCAGAGAAGGATTGATGAAGGTGATAATGGTTGTTCTATCTTCACTTGAATTTGTTACTACTCAATATTCAGCACTCCTCAACTTTCCATTCCTTATAACATACACCCACAATAGATTTATTCATAAAACATATGAGAGGAGGAAAAATTAACTGTAAGTGAAAATAGTGGACTTGTTGCAATTTATAATTTTTAGTTTTTTGCATGCTAATAAATATTCGTAGAGATTATCACTGATTTGTGACCTTTTTGCTGTTGGTGAAATTTTTCTCTGTCTTAAATTACTTTTTGTTGTTGTGCGTTATGGTTGTTTTGATTTGAATTCAATACTTTACTTTATTTCATTTTAGTTGTTTATGTAAATGATATTTACACCCCTAGATAAATGTTAAAATGATATCATATATTAGTTATATATATATTATTGTAACCGTTCGCACATCGCGCGGGTTGCACACTAGTTTATCTAGGATTTTGAGTTCTGAAAGTGGATGTTTTAATTTTTGCGCACCATTACATTTTCAAAGGCGGTACAAGTTATATTTTTTTGGACGATGTACTTACAAATGGGATAAGTACAAATTTAGGAAAATCGGATAGACGACGTGGACGATCAGTCCTAATAAGACTTTATAACCTGTAAATAAGATTAACATTAAGAAATTTTCAAGGATAGGACTCTTTGTAATACCCCGTATTTTTATGACTTTTAAATTTTGGAATTTATTAAAATTAATTAGAGATATTAATTTTATATTAATCTGGAAATCATTTAAATATTTACTAGCGTGATAAGAGTTAGTAATTATTGGGATTTTTTTGTAAATTACTTTATGGGTAAAGTAAGATGTGTAATTAAATTTAGTAAAATTATCATGAGATTATAATTTGATAATTTTGGAAATTTTTCGGGACGCGCCTGTATCGCGTCGGGATTAAATTCGCATTATTAAAAGTGAATAAATTATGAGTCACCCGTATGGTCATTTTGAGTGCGTCAATGTGTCTGGAAGGGTCGAGATAGTCAAAATAATGTACCCGGGGGTGTAGTTTGGGTCTCGGGGCATTTTTAGGCGTAATGGGCATCCCGGGAGGGAGTTTTAGACATTTTGTATTTTTTGGTATGGAAACCCACGAATTTTCTAAGGTTATATCAGATGTTAGGGGTTGTCTTCTAGGGTTAGCATAACCAAAAATCAAGAACGGACATTGGAGAGGA
Source organism: Sambucus nigra (assembly GCA_949130495.1). Lineage (NCBI taxonomy): Eukaryota > Viridiplantae > Streptophyta > Magnoliopsida > Dipsacales > Adoxaceae > Sambucus > Sambucus nigra. The sequence continues at coordinate 315,368,674 of OX422209.1, read as the reverse complement.
AGAGGAGAAGCTTTCCAAGGAGTTTTAGGCCAAGAACTCCACCGTTTGCACCGCCGTCACCGCCAAATTGTAGATCGCTCGACGAGGAACACAATCACACCAATTTCTTCCACAAATCAGAAATAAATATTTACAGGCAAGTATCCATCTTGCTTTATTTTAGTTAATGCTTCAATCATATTAGCCTAGGGTTGATTAGAACTAGTTATCATGAAAGAAAACATATATTGAAGACTAGAATTTGCATGTTGTAGAGGTAAAAATCATATTATGGAAATCAAATTCACATGTAGAGGATAAACCACGAATTTTCTTTGAGTTAGGAGTAGAAATCTGGAAAAAGAATTGGAAGAATTAAGATAAAGAAGAAAATTAGGGTTCTTGAGGTTGATATAGTTTTTGCCCTTTTAATTTGATATACTCGATGAAAACTCACATGTTTTACGTAGAAAATTATTTATTTGGGTATATAACACTTATAGTATCATTTGTTGGGAGTTTGGGAGTGGAACATGACGATTTGGATGAGTGTGGAATAGGATTCCCGTAACTGGATTTTTTGCAGTTTTGTCATAACTGCTTGATCGATCGATCGACCAAAGAGCATCGATCGATCGATCAACCCCCTTCCATGGATCGATCGACCCCTCCTAAAAAATTCATATTCCTCCTTTAAATAGTTATTTCGATTAAAATGAGTAGTAACCTTTGGACCTTATTAATAGAATGTTTTGGGACATAGAGAGGATCAGTAGGACTTAGTAAAAATGGGGAATTTAAAGTATGGCGAATTTAAAGTTAACGGGGAGTAATTTATTCATAGGAAATTATGGAAACGTGTAATTAAAGGAGTAAGACTCGTAAGAAAGTTGCGTTAGAAAATAAGAGAGTACCTACTGAATTTATACATTGGGGAATAGGATATTACGAGTGAAATGAGGAATGTATGGAATAACCTATAATTAAGAATGAAAGAGACGAGCCGTTATACGGGATAATCTAGTAACATGTACTAAGAACGAATATCATAAGTATGGGTCGTTGGCGTACCTAATTTAGAAATGGGAATGGTATTATACATAAATATGACTGTGTTTGTGCATATACCATATACGTGTAAAAATTATGCCCGCGCTACTTGCTATCACCGAGGTTACCGCGTCGGGACAGTCTTATCTTGATGGGACCTTTATGGGGGATATTGACATGTACCCTAGAACATAGGAATCCTTGGTACAGGCTATCTGATCGATAGTTAAACGGTCCTAAGAGACGTGAGGGTATGTGGTGACCTCTTAGTGACTTGGAACTATGCTTCGCCTCAATTTGTATGTGTTTTGTGTTAATAAAGTCCGAGAGTGATTCCAAACTAGTATTTCCCTTAGTACGAGTGACGGGGACTTGATAGCAGAGTATGCCAGCACCATAAATTTTATGTGGGGTGCCGTTAGTATATATATATATATATATATATTATATGAGTGATTTATATATATATAGACTTGAAATTGGGAACTTTCTATTGTGACTAAAAGTAATTAAGTAATGAATAAATATTCCGAATTTATAAGTGTTTGCAATGTTTGAGGCAATACTGAAAGACTTTATAATAAAATGAGATTCATGTGAAAACTTTTCTTTCAAAAATTAATTATCTTAGCCCTAGTAATTGTCGGCATGAAACCTTATGAGAAGTTTAAGATAATCTAAACTTGTGGGGATTAATAGTGCGGTAGGTGTGCATATTAGAAGAGAGGTGAGAAATTTCTCAAGAGAGTGTCGCATACTAATATGATTGTTGCATTAGCCGGTAAGCATTTTAAATACTTGCTAAACAAAAATTTTAAACTATTTTACAATCGGGCCCTGACCCGTTTCCTGTTATATCTTCTCTCTTATATATATATATATATATATATATATATATATATATATATATATATATATTTCAGGTGCCCAACCATAGGGGCGTCATGCTTAGGATTCTTTGGAAGGAACGTGTTGCAGCTTAGGTGGGAGTTGCAGGCCTTTTGCTTAGACGACCTCATTATTGACTCCACTCTTAGTTCGATTTTATCCAGTTGGGCATGTGTCGCACTTTTTCCTTATTCAGTGGGTTTTGTCAGAGATTGTGATTCATTTACTTTTAGTATTTTTACTTTGGGATTTGTTACTATCAGTATGTTTTTCCTTCGTGGTTTTAAAGTTGTAATTAGTTAATTGAATGCTTAAATTGTTTGGATGATCTTTTCCAGTTTAGTTATTTATGTAACTCTTCAACTGTGAATTATGAAAGATTTTTATTATTGGACTTAAATTAAAAATATAAATAATGTCTTAAATGGTTTTGAAACTTAGCTTAATTATATAGGATGTTTAAATTGAAAAGTTTATTTTGCGACAGTGATGCTAAGAATGAACCAACCGTTCACCTTGGTTATAATTTAATAAAAGACTGATCACCCGGTATTTAATTAGGCGGGGTGTCACATCCTTGTACTTATAAATAAGTACGATCTCACCTGATTTGAGGGTGTTGACCTATATCTTGCTCGCAGAGACTTGAACTCTCAACTAGCAACCCTTACACTCCAATCGTATTTTGTTCTTCCACAAAATATATTAATCTTCCTTCCTTTCCCGTGGACGTAGGCAGAACGATCTGTTGAACCATGTACATCATGTGTTCTTTGTTTATTGTATTCATTTTACTTTCTGGTCCTGAATCATAATATTATTTTTATTATGGGATTCATATTCCCTCAAATTTGGCGCTTTCTATCGGAAGCTGTTGAATTATCACCATCGTGGAAAACATTTACCCTATAACAAGTATGAGTACTAACCAGTATCATTGTTCGCTTGAAAGAAGTTGTGTCCCTTATAAGATGCAGATCGTCAGGAGGGAGCAAACTCCTGTCAGACTTCCTTCTCCTCCTAAGCGATCTAGGTCAAGGGTTTCTCACCTAAAAGATCTAGCCCTAGTCGCCGACGCCGTGACTCCATATGTTAAATTGCCTGTAGGAAGGATAACATCCTAACTGGCCAATATTTATGAGGAAAGGTTAGATCACAACGATCCAGAGATTTCTTGTGTGAAGAGGCAACTGACTCTGTTATCATAAGAGTGTGGTTCCAGTTCTCATACTCTGAAAGGGCTTCTAGATCCAGAAGCCCTCTTGTGGTTCATTTTAACCCACATCGTGTTCATCGTTCGTCATGACACAACTTCATTAACCGCAACCGTCAACGGGTTTGGTTAATCGAATCCGTATAAAGTAGTAGATTAGCTCGACCAGAAGCACTACCGAATAGAATCGAGAGCGAAGAACTCCAGCATCTTATAAATAAAGAATTTAAGGGACGGTTAAAAATTCAATTAACCCAAACTCTAGAAGATCTCGCCATAAAGGCGCTGGGATATGGCGCAACCTCGCCTTTCACTCCCGAGATAGAAACTTTGGATTTGCCAAAGAAGTTCTTGGTTCCAAAAATTATAATTTATAACGGGAGGGCAGATCCCTCCCCTCATATCAGGTATTATCATCAAATAATGTCTATCTTGAACCATTATGACGCCTCATATGTTGAGTGTTTCCCTTCAATTTATGAGAGATCGTCCTAAAATGGTCCGAGAAGTTGCCCCTAAATCAACATACTTATTAAATGAGTTGTCCAGGAAATTCATAGCTCGCTTTATCACCGTAGGTAAAGAAGATAAAGAGGTGGACTTACTAGTCGCTCTCAAAAAGAAGAAAGGAAAAACCCTCAGGAAGTACGCACAGTAGTACCATAAATTATTTAACGAGATAGACGACTATAATGAATAACTCACCATCTTATACTTCAAGTTTGGCCTTTTCAAGTCGCACAAAGTAGTAGGTCGACTCGATCAGAATCCACCAAATTAATGATGTTTAAGGGAACCATAACGAAATGATTTTAAGTAAGAGATGACCAAATTAATGGTATCAACCCAATCTCTTCCTTAGTCGAGACGATTAACCAACTTAATGATTTTAAAAAGATTATGTGTTTTTCACCGCCTTAGTGATCTTATCACACAATTCCCCCTTCTCGTTTTTATTGAAAACCCATGGTCGAGACGTGTCTTGCACGATTTTTTGTATCACCAAGAATGAGTAAATGCTAATTCACCAAACAAATGATGTTGTTTAGCTTAAGACAATTCGTACATAAAAGATACGAGGGAACACTTGTAACTCTTTTCATTCGTTACTTTGAACCTTTCAAATACAAAGAGAAATTTATAGAAATTGTATACACAAGACTATTGATAATATTTTTTCAAATGGTCGGCATTCTATGGATTGGAGAATGACTCTCCCTTTAAATTCTCCAACTGATATGTTCCTGGGACGACCTCTTCAGTGACCCTGTATATGCCATGCCAATTTAGCTGTAACTTGTTCGGATTCTTCCAAACCTTCTTTAGAATCAGGTCTCCCATAGCTATCGACGTAGGTACGACCCCTTTATTGTAGAGTTTGGTTGTCCTCTGTTAGTACGCTCCTTGTCTTTACTCACCTCAACATCTTACCTTATCTCTTCTATGAGATCTAAGTCTAGCCTTTTCTCTTCATTATTCGTCTCTGGCTTATAGGGCTGGACTCTATGGTTGGGCAGGCTGAGTTCAGTTAATATCATAACTTCAGAGTTATAAGCCAGTATAAAGGGGATCTCCCCTATTAGCGTCCTTTATATCGTCCTATAATCCCACAAGACGACGTGCACCTCTTCTGTCCATAAGCCTTTAGCATTTTTTAGCTTCTTCTTGATCCCATCCAGGATTGTTCTGCTATTGACCTTTGTTTAGCCATTTTCTTGGGGTCGACCTGACGCTGAGTAAAACTGTTTGATGCCGACCCTTCCACAGTTGCCTCCAGGAACTTATTTTTTTAATTATTTTCCATTATCTGAGATGAGAGTACTAGGCAGACCATATCTTCAAATAATATTCCTTCAAATGAATTTGGAAATCTTCCTCTGAGTGATAAAAAACATGGCCTAAGCCTCTACCCATTTTGAAAAGTAACCGATCGCCATTATCAGGTATTTATAATTACATGCAACTCTAGGTAGAGGTCCCACCAAGTCAATCCCCGAGACTATAAATGGCCAAGGGGCTGTGATGAACAACAGAGGTTGATGCGGCTTATGGGGGATACAGGCGTATCTTTAGCATTTATTACACTTTTTTACATGGGCGGTTGCATCTTTAGTAAGGTCGAACACCAGTAGCCCTGCCCTACTATCCGCTTCACCAAAGACTGCCCCTCTATATAACTAGAGCACGATCCCTAATGCACATCTTTGAAAATGTACTCCACCTCTGAGGGGTGGACGCATCGTAGCAGGGGGAGAAGAAAACCCTTCTTATATAGGACATCTCCTATGATAGTGAATTTTGTTGCCCTGTATCTCAATTTCTTCCTGTCAGCCTTTATTTCTGGTAGCTCCTTGTCTCTGATATATCTGATGAGAGGGTCCATCCAATAAGCTCCCAGATTTAAATTCAAATAAAACTCAAGTTTCTCATCATCTTCCTCAATGCTTGGTTTGTGTAGTACCTCAACTATGATGGTTCTCCTAATTTTTATTCTAGTGGTCGATGATAATCTCGCCACCACCAATTGGGAGTCGCTGTGAACTACCACGTGACCAACATTCAATACCTTGACTAGGGACAAGGCTGCCAGCAGAGCTTTGTACTCAGATTCATTGTTGGAGACCTTTGTAATACCCCGTAATTTTAATAATTTTTAAAATGGGATTAATTATAATTAAATGTGAGATAATTTAAAATTAATACGAATTTTAATATTACTCGAGAATAACGTGACACGTGATTTATGTTAATATTGCTTAGTGATTAAAAGTAATATATGATTATGACTTTACAGATGATTATGATTTAATAATATTCTCCCAAATGATTAATATGATAATTACGAAAATTAAGCCGGGACACACGTGTGAGTCATGTTGGGACTAAATTTAAATGAAATAAAAGTAAATTATTTTCATGTCATCCAAATGGTCATTTGACTGCGCCAAAGTATCCGAAAGGGTTTAATTAGTCAAAAAATTCTACTTGGGTGTTTGATTTGTGTCTCGAGGCACTTTGGAAATAGACACCCCGGAGTGGTATTTTGGTAATTTGCCAAAGTATATGAACAATACCTACGAATTTTGGAGTCATCTTATATAAGTGTAGATTTTATAAAATAAAGGTTCATTCACAAAAAATCAAGAGACAAGTCTGTGAGGAGAGGAAAGGCTTTTCTAAGAAAGGAAGAGACACCCCTAGGAAGCCAAGAGTCCAAAGGACATCCTACACCACCACCGCCATCGAAAGTTAGCCGAAAAAAGGGAAGGACCACCAGTAGACTATCATCCCCAAAGGTTCAGACCTATAATTTAAAGGCAAGTGATTTAACCCTTGAAAACTTAGCATGTATAATGTCCATGTTAGGATAGTTGTAGAATTCTGAAAAGTTGCATGATTCAAAGATAAAATATGTTGATTTCTGGAAATGAGAAATATGTAGGATTAATCTTCTTTTAATTATAGATGTTAATCCACGAATTTGGAATCATTTGATGAAGAAAATTTGAGTTGTTCTTGAAGAAATGATAAATATGAGTTTTCTGGAAATTTTGAGAAATAATATGCTTTGATCCAAACTTCTTGATGATTTTAAGTTGTTTAATTATTGGAGATCATTTATATGTATTGTTATATCACGTGGAATAAATTATAAGGAGTTTGGGATCTGAAAGTAGAGGATTTGAGGATGGAAAATGGTTAAACCCGTAGGCCAAATACGCAGAAACAGTAGGCTTATATCTATTCAGTCGATCGATCGACCCTTGAATGTCGATTGATCGAACAAGTCGATCGATCAATCCAAACTGTCGATCGATCGACGATCCTAGAATATGTGTTTTGATTTTGTTTAAGGTTTAATTAATTTCCCCACTTCCAAGTATACTTAGTGTAAATGGAATATAGTATAATGGGATTTAGGGAAGGTCAGTAGGGTGGTAATTGAGACCCGAAAATTATTTACGTGTGGACTTAATCCTTGAAAATAAAATAATGGATTATAAGTTAATTAGAGTTTATCGAAGAATAAACTCATTTGATGATAATATGAATATCTGAAAAATTGGGATTTGGGATGACATGGACCAGTAGGGTGTAGATAATTACCTACTAAATTTATTTGAGGAATAATGGATAACTTTAGAGTGATGGGAAATCTAAAAAATATATATTAATAAGTAAAGTCATAATCTATAAACACGTAGAATATTAGAGAGAAAAATATACTACGTATGGAATTATCATATGGGTTGTGTGAGTACCTAGTTTGATATTATATAGGTGGGATGAATACCTATATTATAATTTTTATTGTGTATGACATACCTGCATTGCTCACAATCGGAGTGGAGGTTTCGCGTTATTGTCGATCTTATCCCGATGATCCCATTTGGGAGGATTTTAGATTCGTACCTTAAGCATAGGACCTTGAACACGTTCTATCGGTGTGAATGATAGTTTCGACGACTGAATGGGAGTGTAGGTATATGCATGATCCATTCGGCCGGGAAGTATGCTCGCCTCCAAATATGTGCGTTATGTTATTTATGGTTCGGGAGAGATGCTGAGCCAATAGTCCTTTTAACAACGAGAGATGTAACTGGACATGATAACAGAGTATGCATGCACTACAGCTGTGTCTGGGAGATGTCGTATTAGTATATATAAAAGTGTGATGAATATATATATATATATATATTATGATGTGATCTAGTGTGTGAATTAGTGTATAAAAATGAATTATAAAATTTGAATTAAGTAAGTGAATACTTAGTATTTAACGACCTGGTTCATCTTAAAGAGAAATTAACGTGTTTAAATTAATATATGTATTGTGTGGGAAATATGGGAAAATGAGAAAGGATAAGAATAATAACTGAGAACCTTATTTAGGGAGGTAATAAGGTACGTTAAGCGTGCACACTAGATGAGAAGTGAGATTCTCAAGTGAGCCGAGAACTAAAATGTACATAGTATCTGCTTAATGTGACACCCCACCTAATTAATCCCGGGTGATCAGTTCTAAATTAAATTAGAACAGGTTTCTCAGTTGGTTCATTCTTAGCATCACTGTCGCCTTTTTAATTACTATCCACCTAAATGAGAAAATTAGACTGGTGCCAAATTTTATCTTTCATTAGTTTAATGAAATACTCATGCGGAAACAAAATAAGTTAAACAATCACAATTAACTGAAATCCACCATTTGCAATTTAAATAAACTGACGGAATAAACCATCGGTTCAAAACCAACAAAAGTAAAGACAGATAAAGATAAATCTTAACAAGTCTGACATAAAATAAATAATGCTGTGAGCGACATGCTCGAGTAACTTATAGGAATATCTACACTAGAAATAGAAATAAATGAGGTGCCTATCAAACTCCCGCAACATCCACATATGCTGCATCAACGAATCCCTGGTATGAATCAAGCCCGACGTTCCTGTGGCTGGACACCTAAAAGATTTTTAAAAATATTTATAGCAAGGGTTAGAACCCAAATCATTTGGAAAACATTTAGCAAATGATTAACTTGAAGTAATAAATAAGTATGCATGTTCTTTATATTATAGTTAGTGTCGCACTCCCTTGAGAACATCCTCACCCCAACTCTAATGTGCACTACTAACGCCTTAATTAATTTCCTTAGTTATTTATCCCATAACTAGATAATCGAAATAACTCCTTGCAACCACCCTACTCTAATTGAGTATGTCATAACTATTATTTTTAAGTTATTATCAACCTTAACTTAATTAATCATTTCCCCTTTTTAAACTCATATCACTTTCACATCCGTTATACATATAATACAATTCACTGCCTGTATTAATTCACTCGTATATAATTATTTATCTCATTATATACGCATAGTCATATTATAACATTCACACGTATGCTCGAATAATAATTAATAAAGAACATCCTCCCGAGTAATAACTCACCGGATGTGTATTCTCTAAAGTGCTATCCCACTAGGTGTATTCACATAAGCTAGTTACCCCAAATCATAATCGCTCACTAACTTGGTAAATAACATAAATATTGGAGGCGGTCATATTCCTTCCCTCAAAGTGAGATGCCCATCACCCATATAAATGACGTTATGACCTGGGGATATACTCGCCCTACTCCTCAAGCTAGGGGATTCACCCTCTACGCGCAACCTCCCCTGATAGCACTAGAGTATATATAATAATAATATCTAGACACTAATATTCATGCACACACCATATATATATATATATATATACTATCGCACACCGTATATATATATACATAAATAATATAACTCGGCTATACCGTGCACTAAGTCCGTAACACAAGCATGTACAAATTATTATGAGTTTAGGGCCCAACTCCGATTATTAATTAATTTGCACATTAATTAATTAAATTACTTTTGGTGTCGCACAATCAATATACTCGGACTCGCCCTCGTGGCCCAAATAAAATACTACCCGAGTCTAAATCCCCAACTCCAAATTAATTAGCTTTCCATCTAAATTAATTTAACACCTTAGTATCTCTCAACCAATATCCCCGGACTCACCCGCTCAATCCGTATTTAATTATTTCGGAATATTTTCACAAAATTTAACCATAGTGTGTCACACATAAATTCCCTAAAATACCAATCATTTTTCCCTCATAATTGATTAGAATGTATGTCCTATATTTATCTCTCATTAAATAAGCTATGGAAAAGAAATTTTAATTAAATTCCCCTTATATATTAAAACTGGCCGAACTGCCAAAAATTCCCGACTATCGATCGATCGATCGATCGATCAAATAGGTCTTCGTCTTCTCCGAGACCCTGTTTCTGCCATGGGAGAAAGCCTTAATCCTCCAACTCCCTCTACAGTTCAACTCAGGTCTTAACATCAATAAAATACATTAATAACCTCATAAGGAACCCCCATAAAGTCCCCAAATCCCGTTTAATTTACGTTCTCTACTGTTTATCTAAATTGGAGAAAAACCCGTATTATTCGTTAATCCATCTCAACATCAAATTTTTATCTCAAATTCATTTCTAACTCGTCTGGGTCTAAACATCTTACCAGATATATACAAATTTCAGATTATACATAAATTTCTACACAATTTTGAAATTGGGAGATTAATTTACAAAAATCCCATTTTTGTACCCCCTAAATCCCAAAACGAATTTTGATTTCTCACATCACATAAATATGAATCATAATGCGAATTAGATGCTATAGAAAGTTAACCACTTGCCTTATGATTTCGTAGGGTCTAAGTTGATGTTGTGAATTCCAATATTGAAGATGAAAATCCCTTCTTTTGGCTCTTTCCTTTGTCCCCAAATCGCCTTTAACTGGCTCTTAGGGTTTCCTCTCCCACTAAGTATTTTCTAAACATTAATCAACCGTTCCCCTTTTCCTTATAATTTTGTAATTAGGCTTAATCCCGTTTTTTGCCTAATGGGCCAAGCCCAAGTGACCCAAATGCCCCCATGTGGGCTCGGCTATGTCTAAAAACGTCCCGTGACCCGTTTACTACCCCCGGATACACTTTTCCGACTAACTCGGCCCACCCGGACTCAACCGTACACTCAAAATTGGCATTCGAATTAATTTATAAAATTCCTTATCTCACACCCGAATTAGTCTATACCGACTCCAGGCTGAGATAACTAAATGCCCCGTCACTAATACCCGTAATGACGTAATTAATTTATTACTATTCACTTAGTAATTTAAATTTTCCTAACTATTAACCATTTACTCTTCGATTAATATTTAAATAAATATTTCCATAATTAATCCAATCAAAATTACGACACACAAGTAATTTAGAATTTTTCCGAATTAATTAAATATTAAATGCATAAAATTACGGGGTGTTACATACTCCCCCCTTACAAAGGAATTTCATCCATGAAATTAGGTCGTACCTATAGTGAATAGCTCTGGATAATGTTCCCGTATATCCTCCTCCCGCTCCCAAGTATACTCGTCAACATTGTGATGACCTCATTGTACTCTAACTAGTGGAACAACCTTGGATCGTAACTTGCGCTCACTACGGTCCAGAATAGCCATCGGTCTCTCCTCATATGAGATGTCTGGTTGTAAATCAATTTTCTCGAGTGGAATGTGCTAGAAGGCCCTCTCGCTCCTTCGATATTTCTTCAGCGATGCCACATGGAACACGTCGTGTATCTGTTGAAGATGCTCTAGCAATCCCAGTCTATATGCTACCGGTCCCACCCTCCCAATAATAGGGAAAGGTCCCACATACCTCCGTGCTAATTTACCCTTCTTGCCGAAACTCATCACCCCTTTCATAGGGGATACCCGGACTAATACCTGATCCCCAACCTCTAACTCCACATGCCTCCGTGAAGCATCAACATAACTCTTCAGCATATCCTGAGCTATCCGAATCCGCCCTCGGATCAACTCTATCATGTCGAACATCTCCAAGATAATCTTCGGTCCCAATAGTTTGTTGTCCCCCACCTCTAACCAATAAGCGGGTGAACGATAAGGTTTCCCGTACAGTGCCTCGAATGGTGCTATGCAAATCGTGAATTGCTAAGAGTTGTTATACGCGAACTCTACCAAAGGAAGATATTTCTCCCATCCTCCCCCAAAGTCTAAAATGCACATCTTGAGCACTCTTTTAGTCTGCCCGTCGGTCTGTGGGTGATAGGCTATACTCAAACTTAAATCTGTGCCCATGGCCTCCTAAAAGCTCTGCCAAAAATGGGTCACAAAAATTATCTCCGTCATACATAATATTTATCGGCACCCCATACAGCTTAACAATCTCCGCTATGAACAACTGCGCATAACGCATCGTTTTAAATTCTGTGTGAACCGGCAGGAAGTGGGATACCTTGGTCAACCTATCTATAATGACCCATATGCAATGGTGACCTCTCTGTGAAGCAGGTAACCTTGTAATAAAGTCCATAGAGATGCTCTCCCACTTCCACATGAGAATCTCTTGTGGTTGTAGCATCCCTGATGGTTTTTGATGGTCAACTTTCATGAGCTGACACGTGGCACATTTCGAGACAAACTCTGTTATGTCCCGTTTCATTGCTGCCCACCAATACTTCCTCCTTATATCCTGGTATATTTTATCCCCGTCGGGATGTACCGCAAATCTCGAACCATGGGACTCTGTTATTACCGCGTGCATCAACTCCTCATCCTCTGGCACAATTAACCTCCCATTAATGCGTAGGCGTCCTTCTGAGCTGATCGAGTATCCCTATGCTCCCTCAGCTAACAGCTGGCATACCTTATCCTGGAAGATCTGGTCCTCCGCCTGAGGCCTCACCACTCGTATAATGATCTCCGGTGTGATGGATAAAGCTGATATGCAGTCCCTGGCTATATCGTCCTCATATCAAAGCTCTCTCCACTTCGCTTTTCAAACTTTTGATATATCCCCAGTTGGTCTCCAGCTTAATGCGTCTGCCACCACATTAGCCTTACCAGGATGATACTGAATATCAAACTGGTAGTCTTTCACGAATTTTAGCCACCGCCTCTGCCTCATGTTCAGATCCTTCTGTGTGAAGAGATACTGAAGTGACTTGTGATCCGTGAATAAAGTGAACTACTCGCCTAGAAGATAATGTCTCCATATCCTCAAAGCAAAAATGGTCGCTGCTAGCTCTAGGTCTTCGAGTGGGGTAATTCCTCTCGTGGGGCTTTAGCTTTCTGGACACATAAGCTATATCCCTTTCCTCCTGCTGAAGCACACCCTTAAGTCCCTATAAGGATGCGTCAGTGTAAACCCGATACTCCAGTCCTCCCTTCGATAAAGCTAGTACGGGTGCAAATGTCAACTTGTCCTTCAGCTCGCCGAAAGCTAATTGACAATGATCACTCCAAGTGAAAGGAACCCCTTTCCGAGTCAGATTCGTCAAAGGGATCGCAATCTTTGAGAATCCTTTAATGAATTGCATGTAATAATCAGGCAATCTAATAAAGCTGCGCACCTCGATCGATGTCGTGGGCTCGCTGCCGACACCTTACTCGGATCCACCGCAATACCCCAGTCTAACACCAAATGACCAAGAAACTGTACCTCCCGTAGCCAAAATCCACACTTATTAAATTTGGCATAAAGTTGGTGATCCCGTAGCGTCTGTAGAACCATACGCAGATGCTCTGCGTGCTTTTGCTCAGTATGCGAGCAGATCAAGATGTCATCAATGAACACGATGACTAACTGTTCGAGGTACTCTCTGAAAACCCTGTTCATGAGATCCATGAACACTGCAGGAGCATTAGTGAGCCCGAATGGCATCACCCTGAACTCGTAAGATTTGTACCGTGACAGGAAAGCAGTCTTAGGAACATCCACCTCTCGGATACGCAGCTGATGATACCCTGACCACAAATCGATTTTGAAAAAGTAAGACGCCCCTCTCAATTGGTCAAATAAATCATCAATCCTAGGCAATGGATACTTATTTCATATCGTCACCTTGTTCAGCTTCCTATAGTCCACGCACAACCGAAGTGAACCATCCCGCTTCTTTGTAAACAACGTCGGTGCACCCCATGGCGGATTACTTCACCGAATGAAACCCTGACCTAGGAGTAGTTGAATCTGCTCTCTCAACTCATGCATCTTTGAATGGGCCATACGGTAAGGTGCTCGAGCAATCGACCTCGTCCTCGGTGCTAAATCGATTACAAACTCAATTTCCCTGCTGGGTGGCAACCCTGGTATTTCATGGAACACATCCTCGAAGTTCGTCACTACCTGAATCGAATCCAACAGAACTACCACCTCTTGTGAGGTCTCCTCCTCGATATAATACAAGTGTGTGCGCATCACTATTAGGAACATATCATGTCCTGGAATAGAGAACACAATTGTAATCTCGTAACAGTCCACAGTCGCTCGATAACTTGCCAACCAGTCCATACCTAGGATGACATTATACCCCTCCATATCTAACACTAAGAGGTCCGCCGCTAAACTAAGACTTCCAATCAAAATGTCTACTCCCCGACAAATTGAGTGAATTAATGCCCCGCTGACTCTACACGCACACGAAGACTACTCGCGATCTCTAATAACCCAACCCGTTTAGCAAATGTAGATTTAATGAATGAATGAGATGCTCCCGTTTCAAAAAGTATACTACCCTCATGACCATGGATGAGAAACATACCCTCAATCGCTGGTGGCGCCTGCCGTGATGGAGGATTGGGAATATCCCGGATGTTATACACACTTCCGTAGTGTATCTGCCCCTGCTGCTATGGGGCTGGTGGAGCCGGTGCTGCTGGAGGCATCTGACCTTGCTGCCCCTTTACGGACACTCCCTCTTGAAGTGCCCTATCTGGACACAAACAAAGCAACGTCTCTGACCGTCCCCCTGCCATTGGCCCTGACGTGGCTGACCCTGCTGGCCTTCCCCAGTGTTCCCTCGGCCCTGACGGCCCTGAGGAACCTATTACTGCTGCTTTGGGCCCGACTGGACCTGCCTGAATCCCTGTACTCCCGATCGGAACCCACCAGGCCTAAATTTCTTAGCTGATTCCCTTGCTGACTGCTAGTCTGCTGCTGAGCACCACTTGTGTCACTACCAACAACTACCTTGCCCTGCTGGCACGGCTCCCCTACCCTCTTGCTCCCCTCGCATAGAAGCGATGATCCTGGAAATGTACAAGAGCGACATTAATGACATCTGTATATGTCACCAACGCCAAATTTCCAATCAAGTGTTGCGTGATCCTCCAGGCCAGGTCATCTATGAACTTTGACTTCTTTCGCTCCTCGTCGCTCACCTCATTTGGCACAAAGTTCGCCAAACGGGTGAACTCCTCCTCATAATCTGCCACTGAACAGTCACCCTGTATTAACTCGCTGAACTTCTTCCTCATTTCGGCCTCTACCGCTGGTGGGAAGTATTTGCGGTTGAACCACACCCAAATCTCGGATATCATCATCAAATCCCTCTCCTCAGTGGTGGTAATTGACTCCCACCACTGTATGGCTGCCCCCGACAGACGGAAGGTAGTAAGCATCTATTTCTGCACATCGGTTCACTCCAGGATGAGCAGATGGCGTTGAATATTCTTCTTCCAGTTACAAGCCTCTACTACATCGGTACTACCCCGAAAATCGGGTGGGTGACCCTTCTGAAAGGTTTCCCTTACTCGCTGCCAAGACGGTGACCCCACTGGAACCTAAACTGCTGGTGCCACTGGAGGTGGTGCCTGGGGCTGAGGAAAATGTGCTGCCATAGCCCTCATTGCTGTCTCAACTGCCTGGGCCACTATCACGGCCATCTGAGTAATGGAGATTAACTCGGGTGGGGTGGGGGTAGCGGTACCTGTGGCTCCTGATGAGCCTCATTTAACTCATCCCTAGCCTCAACCCTCTCCGCTCTCTGCCTCTTCGGTCGTATAAGTACGCAATTTATAGAAAAAGCTAATAGCAGAAATACGATATCCCAAAAGCGGAAAATGAATCAACAGTCCTAATAATAGGGCTCTATAACAACTGAACGCTATGCTGAAAGGTAGTAAGCCACACAGATCCTAAGGATACTAGAACATGATGCTCTGATACCACCTATGACTCCCCGCCTAATTAACCCCGGGTGATTAGTCCTAAATTAAATTAGAACAAATTTCTTTGTTAGTTCATTCTTAGCATCACTGTCGCCTTTTTAATTACTATCCACCTAAGTGAGAAAATTAGACTGGTGCCAAATTTATCTTTCATTAATTTAATGAAATACTCATGCGGAAACAAAATAATTTAAACAATCACAATTAACTAAAATCCACCATTTACAATTTAAATAAACTGACGGAATAAACCATCGGTTCAAAACCAACAAAAGTAAAGGCAAATAAAGATAAATCTCAACAAGCCTGACATAAAATAAATAATGCTGTGAGCGACATGCTTGAGTAACTTATAGGAATATCTACACTAAAAATAGAAAGAAATGAGGCGCCTATCAAACTCCCGCAACATCCACATATGCTGCAGCAACGAATCCCTGGAATGAATCAAGCCTGGCGTCCCTGTGGCTGGACACCTAAATGGTTTTTAAAAATATTTACAGCATGGTTTAGAACCCAAATCATTTGGAAAACATTTAGCAAATGATTAACTTGCAGTAATAAATAATTATGCATGCTCCTCATATTATAGTTAGTTTCGAACTCCCTTGAGAACATCCTCACCCCTCCTCTAATGTGCACTACTAACGCCTTAATTAATTTCCTTAGTTATTTATCCCATAACTAGATAATCGAAATAGCTCCTTGCAACCACCCTACTCTAATTGAGTATGTCATAGATATGATTTCTAAGTTATTATCAACTGTTGATGTAAAAAACTAGATTCGATCTAATTAATTAATCACAGATAAAAAGAAACAAAAAAATAAGACAAAGGATTTTTAAAGTGGTTCAGCCTTATGAAAATGGCCTACGTCCACTGTTTCGTATTGCAGGGTGTTTTGCCTTAATATCGATGTTGATTACAAAAGATCGATTACCCGTTATGGAGGGTGTTACAATGTATTTATAGCCTTGGGATTATCAATGTGAATAGATGGTATACCGTTATTTAATAGGCACATACATCTGTCCAATAAGAATGTTCATTAAGATGATTTGCACGCTGAGTAGCTCGGTACGCTAAGTAGCTTGGGGTGAAGAGTAGCTCAGTGCTGCAGATTGCTTGGTAAGTATAAGCGTTTGACACGTATTATCACACATGTCTTCATATGATTGTTCCACGTTAGCTGACTAATTTTCGTATCAACAGAAGCCCCCAATGTTTCACAGTTGAGCTTTGATATGAGAGTGTGGAACATTTTACCCAAAAGATGCTCAGGTACCATTTTATGCATTGATTAATTACAAATCTCCAACACTTAGGAATTTTCTCTTTAGCCTCATCATTTGAGCGCGAAATGGCAAACTTGTAAATATTTTAAATCTGCAACAGACGCTTGGCTATTTGCGTCTTTTTCATCATTTAACCGCCGAAAACGCAATCGACTTTTCTAGTAATCATTTTTTTCCTAATTCTCGATGCGAGGCCTTTAAAATTGATAGAAAAAGATCATCATCTACTTTTTACCTCCAGATTTCTAAACTCTTTGTCTTCTCATTCTATCCTTGTGTTGTCGTTCTTTCTGTCATCCACCTTAGAAGATTTCTCAATCGCTCTGTAAGAACTTTTTCTTTCTTCTTTCTTTGCTTTAGCCACTATGGTTTATCTTATTGAATCATTGGATAAGTTTCGATCTGATTTTACGATTCCCTCTTGGGTTATTCTAAAAGAAACTCCTTCCCCCTTGATAGAAAAGAACTTTTCGGTGTATTTTTGTCGTTGTTGTACAAGTTCCTTCTAATCAAAACCTTATTTACCTACAAAATTTAACAAACTCAAGTATATAGGTAAGTAAGGGTATCAATCCACTTCCTAGGGAGTAAGCTAGAGACAAATTTAATTGTAATTCACTTTTTATTTTCTTTTTGTGCTTTTTCACTTTTTCTAATTTTTTTAGCTTTTTTTCAATATTAAAACAATAGGGTGAGGTGAGGTTTAAAATAAACTACACTAAATGTAATATGATAATGACTAACTAGAAAATGACTAAAATGAAAAATAAAGTCTAACACTAAAATAAAAGATACAGTGAGGTAGATACTTGTAAGAACAATATAGGAATGGGATTACACCACAAATTTGAGTTATTCTAATTAATTAATTTAATTATTTGAATACTCCCAAATTAATATCAAAATTACAAATCAACTCTCGTTGCAAATGTAATTTTAATAGTAACCTTTCAAAATATTAAGTTTAACACCCGACAACTCTAGAAAAGTAGATCTACACTCCTTTTAATTAATCACCCGCTAGGATCGATCAATTTGAATTTATGTCAATCTTATAAAATAAATTTAGAGTTGAAATTCAAGTAATAATACCCCACTTAAGAAACCCCTATCTCTAGTTCGAATCTAAAATGGGTATTATCACTAGAATTTTAATTTTCTCTCGAAAATCATTTACCCTCTCTCGAGGCGTAAATGTAAGGGTGAGGGATCAAAATTAAAATTCAAAGTGACTTTTCAAGTAATTAAACTAATTAAAATAAAATAGCATCAAATAAGGATTTTACCCCACCCCTTAAAAGGGGATTTAGCCTAACATGATATTAAACATGACAAATTAGTAATCAAGGCTACTAAAATAAAAGAGAAGAGAATAGAACAAGCAAACCAAATTTCTTTGAGAAAGTTGAACTCTACTCTTCCAAATTGAAGCATACAATCCCTCCAATTGAGCATCCAAATGCTTTGAAATTGATTATTCACTCAATTAACTCTCTTACAATATTTAATCTCACAAATATCTAACAAAAATAAAAAGAATAAAATAAAACTATATGCAAATGGTGTTTTTCTCTACAATTCTCTCTCTGAAAATTCCTTCCTATCTCTAAGCTCTCCTTGGCATTTGGGGTCTTCTTATTCAATTTATAGTAGGCATGGATCATGGGGGTAAAAATGGGAATTGGTTATGGTGAACATGTGGAAAAGGTGAAAGCACATGTGCATGGGGGTGTGAGGTGTGAGGATATTTGGAAGAGGGAATAAAAAACTGATTTGGGGATGAGAGGTTTGGGGTCATTTTGGGTATTGAGATAGAAAAGATTAGTTGGGGTTTTTTAAGGGTATATTGGGAAAAAGAGGCTTAAAGGGAATAAGTGGGTTAAGTTGGTTTAATAGACACATGTGGGAATTAGTTTGGTCTTGGCTTTGTTTTGGTTTATGCTGGTGAAGAAAATCGTGGCTTGGTTGAGGAGTTCACATGGAAGATGGGAAATGGGTATGGGAAGGTTGGGTTAGGATGGGTTTGGATGTGGGTATGGGTTTTGGCTTGGGTCTTGAAATGGGATTGGGTATGGAAGATGGATCGGGGTTAAGTTGAATGGGTTCATGGTGCTGGTGGAGGTGGCGAAGCTGTAATGGGTACCGGCGGGGTGGTTTTCAGGTGGGTATGGGATTTGATTTATGGTTATTGAGGATGAGAGAGAGGGATGAAGAATGTAGGTGGGTTTAATGGTGGTAGAAGAGAGAAGAAAATGGGTTGTTGGAAAGAAGAGAGAGAGAGAGAGAGAGAGAGTGTGTGTGGGTTAGAGGTTGAAGATGATGTGGGAGTTTTGGGTGTTTGAGGGTGTATGGTAAGTTGGGTAAGGGTGTGATGAGTGTAGGGTTGTTAGGGTGTATGTGAGTGATATTAGGATAAGGGGAGTTTATGTGTGTGTGTTTAATTTGAACCCCTAAAAATAACACTAAAACTAACTAATAAAATAATACTATAAAAACTAAAAATCTAAAAATTAAATTTCTATTCTAAAAATAAAATAAAGATTAAATAAAAACTAAAAAGAAATAAAATAAAAACAAATAAAGATAAAATCTAATAAAAAATCCTAAAAAGAAAATGCAAAATCCAATAAAACTAAAAATACAAGAAATCCTAATAATTCTAATCCTAATAAGATAAAATAAAATAAAACTAAAACTAAAAACTAATAAAAATCAAAATAAAATAAAATTATATTAACAAAAATAAAATAGAAAAATAGAAAATAAAATCTAAAAATTCCAAAATAAACCTAAAATTAAAATGACTCAAACTAAAAATCTAAAAAATGATAAAAAAAAGGACAAATTAGACACACACGGGGTTCGGGGTAGGCTTAGGCTAGGTTTAGGGTAGGTTAGGGTTACAGAATAAGGTAATTAACTCCATAAAACGCACAATTGCCTTGAAATACGCATTTGAACACCGCAACGGACATTTGACCTACAAGATAAATATTTAAGCACATAAGACCCATATTGCCGAGAATTAGCAACTAAAGTACGTCTATTCGAGGTATAAATTGTACAGTTTTGGGTGCTTATCACCCATCTGATTTATTTTCTCTGGCTGAGAGACATTGGTTTCCCTTCCTTTTCGTAGCTGAATGTGGCTTTTCTTTTCCACCTAATCCCTTGTATTTGGAGTTTTGCCAATATTTCGATAATGTTCCTGCAAGAGTAGCTCCAAATACATGGAGGGTAATTAATGGCGTACATAGGCTATATCAAACTCATGGGACTCACTTAGGGATCCCTGAGATTATGCTTTATTATAAATGGGTTACCAGTGACACCACATTTTATTTAACAACTAGATTTTCCAACAGAGCTTTAGTGGTTAATCTTCCCGATGCCAATAGGGACTATTTTGATCACGGAGTTGTGAAAAATTGGCAACACCCCTCATTAAAGGGAAATGATGTTTACCAAGGTCCTAGATGTCCACTTTATGGCAATGAGATAGGTTGTTTTTAATTTTTTTGATTTAGCTCTGTTTATGTTTGATGAAATACGTCATTGATATTTATTTTACTTTTTGCAGTTGATAACAAAAGAAAGCCCCCAAAAGAGAGTGACATTAATATAAAAGATTTTAAACTCATCAGGGGTTTGCATCAATCAGCTGGTGGGGAGCACGTTAGAGTTGCTTTTTTTCTTTATTGAGATACACAAATACCACTTCATCATTTATTGCTCGTCCTCTTGCCCCTCCTGTGGTAATTGATCTTGATCGAATACCTACATATCGAGCAAGTGCCAAAGAATCTTCTTTTGATTTAAACACCTCTATTACTGATTTAATAACGAGGAAGAGGAAAATGCCCGAATTCTTTGTTAAGGATGTTCCTGGCATTGATGGAGCAAAGAAAAGTGAAGGGGATATCCCAGCTGAGGGGACGAGGAAGATGGATAGTGCTCTATCTAAGGGATCAATTCCAACTGTCAAGGAGGTCGGCAAGAAGCCACCTATTATTCCAAAAGAGGCAATACCTTTGATTGAAGGTGTTTCTATCACACAAGAAGAGGCAGCAGCTTTCATTGAAGGTGCTCCTTTAAGGAGGTTGAGGAGAGGTCTTGCAGAAATACCTATAGAATCTGCTACTCAACCTTCTGATGTTAAGGTTCCTACTAACACTCCAGTTCTCATTTCTTTGAGCTCGACCAAAGGTTTGATCAAGTCTTGGACCATTTCCGAATATCGAGATGCTGAGGGTTTCCTTTCTCGGGAGAAGGTCACTAAATTAGATGCCCAACATATTGCATCAGTAAGTATCATCATCCTTACTATTTCATCTCCATATATCGTGTTTATATTCTGATCTGAATTGTTCTTCTTTTATAGTTTATGACATATTTTAATAGTATCCTGGAGAAAGATGAGGTTATCAAGGCTTCAACTTCCTCCAGTGGGGTGGAAGAGGCTTTTATTGGGTTATAACGGTCTTTGAAGGACTCTCGGCATAAGTACAAGGAAGATAAATCTGCTTGGGAGAAGAAGCTTCTATCTGCAGAGACAGGTCGTCGACAAGCTGATACAACTCGAGACCAAGCTGTAAATGCCTCCAGGGAGTTGGCGGAAAAATTAAAGGTCATCATTTCCATCAAGGAAGAAGCTGATGGCAAGCTTGAAGAGGCTGAATGGCGTAAGAAAGATCTTAAGGAGAAGGTGAAGCTTGTTGAGGAATATGATTCTTCTGAGAAAATAAAGAGAAAAGCTACTGTAAATAAATCCTTTAGCTCTAGTTGGGACAAAGGATGGAACAAAGCCTTAACTGCTATTACTTGCCATATGGAATATGCAAGTTTGAAGTACTTCAGAGATGGATGGGTCGCAGTATTAAAAGAGTTGAGTGTTGCAGTCGATTCTGAATTGTTTTAGAAGCACACTCATGTCCCTCCTCCTACTATTGATGAAGAAGAAGTTGATGAAGCTACATCTAATGAGTCTTCTGTGATGATAGTAAAATAAGTACCTGTTGTCACCGTTCCTTAACCCTCTGAGCAAGTTCAGCAGACAATAACTTCTACCGAGCAATGCCAAACGCTTTTCGAGCAACCAACTCCTTCGTCCAAACCGGTTGATGATGTTATAGGAAATAAGGAGAAGGTGTAGAGTTATTTGGCTCTTTATTTATGTTGTCCTTCTGGTTTTACCTTTTTTATTGTAACTTTGGTTGTACTCTCTCTTCTTATGATCAATAAAATGAATTTTGTTATCTAATCTGAATTTTTCCTCGACTTGCTCTGTCTGTATCATTGTTGATGCATTTTTACTTTTCCTTTCTAGTTTGTTGCCAGGATGGAACTCTTATAAGCTCACGATAAAGAGTTGATGATAAAATGTAATGATTTGTTCAAAGCGGGTCATACAGATTTTACTGAGGCTCAAATAATTGATATCCTTGGACCTGATGCTTCGGAGCGGGCAGTTAATGTATACCAATACTTGAAGTGTTTACTTGATCGTGTTGTAGCTAATAATGTGGCTTATTATGACATGATTGAAGACCTCCAAGGGATGATTGAGGAACTCCAACTTCAACACAAATAAACCACTGCACTCATGTATGAAGGTTATGAGAGAAAGTACCAACAATTGAGTGCTGATCGGGGGTATGACAAATATATCTTGGCCCATGAGAAAAGGGAAAGTGTGCCGAAACTTGAGATCGAAGAATATAGGAATATTTCCAAGCTATTGGAGGAAGAGAATATTGCATTCCAAGAATAAGTGAAGCAACTCAAATCTATTGCCTCCTCTTCTTCGGGAGCTCTGGTTCCAGTTAATGATGATGGATTTTTTTTTTGGAAACTGAAAATATTGCTTTATGAGAAGAGCTGGAGGCTTTGAAACAAAATAACCAACATCCTCCTCGCGGGGCAGAGGTAGAGCTGGTCAAAGGAGTGTTAAAGAGACTAGTACTGAACAAACCTTAACAAATGAGGCTGCTCAGATAAAAGCAAAAACTCAAGCCTTAGTTGAAATGTCCCAGAAAATTCAAACTCTTACCGACCAACTCTCCAACTAGAGCTCTGCACTGTAAAGTAAATAAATATTGGTGAAGAAACTACATGAGCAGCTTGAGAGATTGACTTATTAATTTCACAAATAACCTACAGAGTTTTGGATGGCGGGATACAATGAAGCTCTATGCCATCTCGATGCCTGGTTTTAACAATCAAATAACGAGGGATACAAACAGGGATGGTTGAACGCTTTATATGTGATGAGAGTTGATCGAGGATAATCCTTGTGGGATTGGTGTGATCCTAGATTACTTGATTTTCCTGTTCATTCCTTTAAACTTGATGTCATCTGGATTCCAGCTTGTGCCATTTCTCGATGTTTGATCTCCAGGTATCTTGGTGATTACCAGCTTCATTCAGATTCTGAGATATCTCATCCTCAACATTTGCTTGATCGACCATGTCCAAGAAACGTCAGAATACTGCAAGATATAATTTTTATCAATTCTTCCTATACGTTAGATGATTCTCCAGCTGGGATGGAACTTGTATCAAAATTTATGGGAAAGAAACCCATAGAATAGGAAATTTGTATTTAATGAAATAAAATTAGTCTTTATGTAATCTGCTTGTAGTTAATGAAGAAAGATTTGGTCTTTGTGCAATTTTCTTTCCTTGGAGATAATGTGCAAAAATGTTTTCTTATCATATGCATGTATATCTATAGAGGGATAATTTATCCTGTTTTGCCTATATAATGGAGCTTACCCCACGTGCTGTCTGGTTGTAGTGACTTGTCACCCATTAGTGCCTAATAAATGGAATGATTTTCATCCTATGTTCCTGCTTAGTTGTAGTAATCGTGCCAGGATTACCTTGGTGCCTAGACAGTGGATGCCCCGGGAGGTCACCCATTTTCTTGCCTAGTTTGGGATGTCTCTTGAGATTATCCGTGATCAAACAGGATTTGCCTTGTATGATTGTTATGCCAACATTGTTGGTTAAATTTATTGGTGCCGACCAACCAGAGTTGGTGGTTGTTAGCTACCGACCAACCGGAGTTGGTAGTTACTGATATGTCGACCAATCGGAGTTGGTGTAGTGTGTAGAGTTGGTGTAGTGTGTAGCACTAGTACTCCGAAAAAAATTTAAACCAAAAGGAGATATGGAAAAATAACATTTTTATTCATATTGAAAGAAATAGTGTATATATGAATCTGTATACTGATAATACTTGCGCAGATGCTCCGCATTTCACGTATTTTCGAATTCTTCTCCCTCTAAGGTTTATATTTTGTAAGTCCCCAAACGAACAACTGTAGTTACCCGATAGGGCCCATGCTAGTTGGCCTCTAGCTTATTATGCTTCTGGATCACCTTCTTGAGCACATAGTCCCCCTCTTTGAGATCACACTTCTTCACTCTTTTATTGTAGGCTGTGTTCCTGATTATCGCATCTTCTCTAACTTCCTCGAGCATATCCAAGTCTATGCATCGCATCAAATCGCTTATAGGAAAGTTGAAATTAAGCACCCTATGTGTGGGTAGGCCCAATTCAGCTGGTATTACTGCTTCACTTCCAAAGGCTAGCATATAAGGAGATTCCCCAGTAGCTGTTCGGGTGTTGTGAGATATGCCCACAACACAGAATGTAGCTCATTAATCCAATTTCCTTTTGCATTATCCAGTCTTTTCTTCAACCCACTTAGTAGAGTCCTGTTCGTCACTTCAGTTTGCCCGTTGCTCTGGGGATGGCCTGGTGCAGAATGGATCTTCAAGACATTGGATTGATGACAATATGTAGCATAATCCTCTTTATTAAATTGGGTACCATGGTCGGTAATGAAAGCATGTGGTAGACCGTACCTATAAATAATATTTTTCCAAATAAATTGGTAAACCCTTTCATATGACATGTCAATGAGAGGCTCAGCTTCCACCCATTTGGTTAAATAATCAACATCGACTACCAGATATTTGAACCTCCCTTTGGTGGTCGGTAGAGGCTCGACCAAGTCTATGCCCCACATGGCGAATGGCCAGGGGGAAGTAATGAGTGTTAACAACGCCCGGGGAGTTCTTCGTATGGAAGAGAAATGTTGGCATTTATCGCATTTTTTTACGTAAATTGTACACTCAGCTCTCATCGTTGGATAATAATATCCCTGCGTCGTTATCCTCTATAGGAGAGTTTGACCTACTATATGTGCTCCATAAGAGCCTTAGTGAACCTCTTCAATCAGATCTTTAACTTCAGAGGGATGCACACATCTCTGTAGGCCTGCTATGATACCTCTTCTATACAAAATGCCATTATTCATTACGTATCTAGCAGCTTTAAACTTCAACCTCTTGGCTACAAGTTGGTCAATTAGTACAACTCCTTCTTCGATATAAGCCTCTATGGGGTCCATACAGGATGGTCCCATATCCACGGTAATGAATTGCACCACTAAATCTTCATCAATGCTTCGATCTCCCAATATCTCAATAGGAATCGTTCCTCGTAGCTCGGTGCGAGTAGCTGAGACTAACCGAGTTAGTGCGTTTGCTCTCGAATTTTCTAATCTTGGAATTCTGATCAATTGAACCGCTGCAAAAATGGACACAATCTCCATAGGTTGGTATGGTACCTTGACATGAAGTCTCCATTTGATGCATACAACCCCAGAATCTGATTTACAATTAATTGTGCATCACTAAACACGATGACTTGCTCTACATGCATTGTTTTTTATCAACTTAGGCCCACGACCATAGCTTCATATTCAACCTCATTGTTGGAAGCTTTAAATTGGAAGCGTAGAGCATATTCAATATCCAATCCATCAGGACTACTAAGGATTATTCCGGCTCCACTGCTTGTAGCACACGAAGAACCATCAATGTACAAATTCTATACAAGTATACCTTTATCAAACTCTTGGTCTGACAAGGTTCCCTGATAGAATATTTGGTACCCCCTCTTATCTTTCTTCAATACTGGGCTGTTACCCGATAATTCCTGTTTCTCGTTATCTGTCCCATCTACTAGTGGGAATTGATTGGGGATCATTTTTGATGACCCCTTAACATCCATGGGTTGTTATACATTAAACTCCTGTTGGTCGGGGGTATCTGGGTAAGTGAAATCTGCAATAAAATCTGTCACCGCTTGCCCTTTGAGCGAGGACCTTGGCTCATAAATAATATCATACTCTCCCAGCTCGACTGCCAAATACATCAGCCTTCTAAATTTTTTCGACTTGTGTAAAGCCTGTCTGAGTGGCATATCAGTATACACCACTATGGTATGGGTCTAGAAATAAGGTTTCATCCTCCTACTCGCCTCTATCAGAGCTAATACCAGTTTTTCCAACCTTGTATATCTAATCTTTGCTCCTCGGAATGCTTTACTGGTGTAATACACCAGTTTTTGCACTCCATCCTCCACTCTTATCAATGCCGAACCGGATGCGCTCTCCGAGACAGCTAGATACAAGTATAATCTTTCTCCCATCACCGGCCTGGATAACAGTGGAGGTGTCCCCAAATATTTCTTCAATGCTTGAGACGCCTTCTCACACTCATCATTCCACTTGAAAGTTTTTCTGAGAGTCTTGAAGAATGGGAGACATCTGTCCATTGCTCTTGGCATAAACCTATTAAGAGCTGCAACGCGGTCAGTGAGGCTTTGTACTTCTTTATTCGTAACTGGAGATCGTAATTCTAGTAAAGCTTTAATCTTCTCCGAATTCATCTCAATGCCTCGCTGATTCACAATATACCTGAGGAACATGCCTTCTCGTACACCAAATATGCATTTCATCGGGTTCAGCTTCATCTGATATTTTTCCAACTGATCAAAGGTTTGGCCAAGGTCAGCTAGATGGTCAGCAGCTTTCTCGCTCTTAGTCAGTATGTCGTTGATGTAAACCTCCATATTGTTACCGATTTTCTCTGCGAACACTTTATTCATCAACCTTTGGTACGTAGCACCTGCATTTTTAAGTTCGAAAGGCATAACATTATAGCAGTATGTTCCCCTTGGGGGTGATAAAAGAAGTACTGTCCCTGTCTTCTGGTTTCATCTTAATCTGGTTGTAGTCGGAATTAGGGGTGGTAAACGGACGGATACAGATCGGATACCATGCTTTCCATATCCATATCCGCTATCTGGATACACTATCCATATCCGTATCCGTATCCGCCCGGATAGTTAAAATAACTATCCGTATTCGTATCCATTCGGATACCTCGGATTCGGATAATATCCGTATCCGTTTACATTGTTTAACCATCGTAAAAAATAACTATTAAAAAAGCTACAATATAAACTCTATAGAAAATTAGTAATAAATGAAGTACTAACCTTTAATATCCATACTCATAAATGCATTGGTTGAATTATTTATTCGGCTTGCCTCTTCTTCCAACATAATCCCGTAATCACGAATAACAAATTTAACAGTTTCAGTACAAAAATAGTTTACTAATAAAATCCAAAAAATTTCAGTACAAAAACAATTTCAGTACAAAAAATTTTAGTACAATTTCAGTATAATTTCAGTACAGATTTAAAGAAATTTCGCAGCCTCAAGAAATTTCAGTACAGAAATAAATTGAAAATCATAAATAAAAAAAAAAATCATATACAGAATTAAAGAACCAGAAAACAGCCAAAATCATAAATAAAAAACAGTCATAATTCATTAACACTTATAAATCCAGGAAATTTAATAATCATAATTCATTAACAATTTAACAATAGTCATTAACAAACAGATTTAATAATAGTCATTAACAAACACATTTTTTTTAAAAGTTTGAATAAGATTTAAAGATCTATACCATAATCTGTATATGAATTATGACTGTTTGAATAACATATATAGATTTTATATACAGATTTAATGAATAATATATACTGATATACAAAACCAAAAATATTTAAAGAACAACATATACAGATTTAAAACACAAAGAGTAGCAGCAGCTGACGGACAAACCTAAGCTTGCAAATCTAACATAAAGAACACCTAAGCTTGTACATAAAATCTAACAAACAGCGGACGACATAATTCATATACATATTATGTTAGATTTGCAAATCTAACAAACAACGGACGACAAAAATCTGTATATAAAATTTGTATATCAAACCTAAGCTTGCAAGGAAGGAAGGGTTTGAGCGTCTGGTTTGTCGTCCTCTGTTTGGGGTTTCGTCGTCTGCTTAGGTTTCGTTGTCCTCTGTTTGGGCCTGCAAGGAAGGAAGGAAGGGTTTGATTTAAGTCGATTTGGGGTTTTGGCTGATTTGTGTCTTTTGGGTAAAATGAGGAAAAACGTTTTGTGTTTCTAATTTATTAGGTTAGATTTTAAAGTTTTCAGAATTAAACTTCTACCCCAACTTTTATTTTAGGTGTTAGTTTATAACTAAAATATTATATAAATAATATTTTAAGCTAATGTTAGACGGATACGGATATCCGGTAAAATGGATACTCCGCATCGGATACGGATTATCCGTGTAGGATACTAGTACTATCCGTATCCGTATCCGTTTTCTCGAATATTTTTATAGAGTATCCATATTCGTATCCATTTCCATTTTTTTGGATAAATATCAACAAATTCGAATTCGAATATCGGATCGATGCGAATTTTCGAATATCCGTTTACAGCCCGAGTCAGAATAAGCGTCCATGAAGCTCAATAATTCGTGCCCCGAGGTAGCATCCACCAACTGATTAATTCGGGGAAAGGGAAAGTGATCTTTTGGGCAGGCTTTATTGAGATCTGTGAAATCTACACACATTCTCCACTTGTTATTCTTCTTCTTCACCATCACAACATTGGTTGGCCAATCAGGATATTAGACATCCTCAATAAAAGAAGCTTTTTTCAACATCTCGACTTCCTCGTGAATGGCTTGATTCTTCTCTAGGCTAAATAATCTTCTTCGCTGCTTCACTAGCTTGACCTACTTATTAACATTGAGCTCGTGGCACAAGAAGGCCGGGTCTATCCTTGGCCTGTCTTTACAGTTCTATGCAAAAACTTGCTTTCTGTGCGTTAAAAAGGCTACTAGTTCCTGCTTTATTGATGGATCCAACGAATGGCTAATTTGAGTTATTCGTTCTGGACATTCATCGTCCAGAATGATGTTCTCCATAGATTCCACGACCCGACCCTTCACAAGATGGGATTCATCTCTAGGGTCTAAGGTCTCATTCTCTTCATCTTCAGACTCATCCACTTAGTAGGTGGTGGTTTCTTCCTGGCTTCCTCCAGTTCTGTAGATGAATAGTTGCATTCTCGAGCTACTTTCTGGTCGCCTTTCTAACTCCAACCTCGAAGTTGGTAAGAAACTTCAAGCATTGGTGTACCGTGGATGGTACTGCCTCAAACTTTTTCAAACATACTCTCTCCATGATTATATTGTAGGCGAATTGGACATTTTTGTCCATTATAAAAAAACATACCTTTTCTGTTCTGCAGGCAGGCCAGGTACCAATAAGCATATCCAGCTTGATCGTCCCAAGTGGAAAAACTTTCTCGCTAATAAAGCCGAGGAGGGGCCTGTGATATGGCTCCAACTGGGCTAACCTCAAATTCAAGCTATCAAAACAGGGGTAGAACATGATGTCTGAAGAGCTACCATTGTCTACCAATACACGTGAAATCGCCACATCCTTCATTCTCATCTTGATCACCAAGGGGTCGTCGTGAGGATACAGTACACCTGCCAGATCATTTTTGGAAAAATTGATGACCAGTTTATCTTTGTTCACCTTCCTCGGGCGATCGTCTTCGGCCAAGTTTATGCGCTGTATATAAGAATAAGCTTGGACCTCGTTGAGGTAAGCTTTTCTTTCAGCAGTATGATCTCCACCTCCTGCATCTCCACCTGTAATTATATTACATTCAAATGATCCAAAATGGATTGAAAATACCTCATTCTTTGGTTGCCTCAGCTTTTTGGGGAGGTTAGGATCATCTTCTGGATCATCTTCGTGGTCCCTCTATTTGTTATCTCTTATTCGGCGAGGAGACTTGGACCTTTGTCTTCCCCTCTCATTAGTCTTCCCACCATTCTGACGATCAACGAACTTACTCAATTCTCCTCGTCTAATGAGTGCTTCGATCTCATTTTGGAGAGCTATGCAATGCTTGGTCGTATGGCCATGGTCTCTATAAAACTCGCAATATTTGGACTTATCCCCCTTGTCGGGGTCTGCCCTCATTTTCTCCGGCCAAGTTAGCTCCTCCCTGTTCTTGATCTCCTCCATAATATGGTTTATATCCACCTTTAAGGGAGTGTAATTCCCATATTTCCTCAACTGCTCGAGCGTCTGCTTACCTTTTGGCTGCTTGCTACCACCGTTAGGCTTTTGATCCTCCTTTTTCGTTTTACTTTCAGCCTTGGTCTCTGTTTTAGTGTCAGCACTCTTCTTCGCAACTATGGCCTCTTCGACATTCATGATCTTAGTTGCTTTTGCTATCATCTCCGCCATGGATCTGGGGGGATCTTTGGCCAAAGTATAATATAACTTATTCGTTAATAGACCACTCATCAGCGCTGTAATTGCTGTCTTCTCCTCATAATCAATTACTTTAAGTTTATCGTTATTAAAACGGGTGATGTAATCCCTTGTACTATCTCCTATTTTCTGCCTTACGCTTAGTAGGTGTGCTACCCTCTTAACTGGCTTCGTACCAAAATAGAAATTCCCTACGAAGAGGTCTGCCAACTGATGGAAAGTAGAAATTTCCCCCGAGGAAGGTTGTTATACCATATCTGGGCTGACCCAGTAATAGTTCCTGAGAATTCCCCGCACCTCATCTCATCAGGAACTGCATAAATATCAGCAGCAGCTTGGTACTGCTCTATGTGGAGGATGGGATCGGTTCTTCCATCATATTTAGGCGTCACTACAGGAGCTTTAAATTTTGATGGTGTGGGAAATTCCACAATTGCCTGTACAAAGGGTGAGCCTTGGACAAAGGTTCTTTGGAGAAGGTTCTTGGCCTTATCCATTTCCCCTAACCGGTCTTTTAATCGCTGAATGGAGCCCTTCCACGAGTCATTTCCAGCCTCAGACCTATTTTTGCGAGCAACAGAGCGCGCTGAATTATCCTCTTGGGATCTTTCATTACAAGCTGCTGGATGTGATTGGGCAGAACCTTCCCTGAGGTCGGTTGGTCATTGAGAATTCCTCGACGCAATCCTAAGGGGGTTTATATTCCTACTAGGGCACAAACGGTAAAAGGGAGAGACTCTTCTCAACCTCTCCAAAGCACTTGTTCGCTCTGGGGTTAAGGTAACATTTTATCGAGAATCTGTAGCTCTTATAGATGAAGTCCGGCCAAGATAATGTGATGAATAATTGGACCTCTCGATATGATGGGAGTAATTGCGCCTAGACTGAGAAATATCTGGGAATAACGTACGCCTGGTTCTTGAAAATGGCAGATGGGTATTTCTCTGAACGCTTCGTTGACCTGACTGGACAAGTGAACCGTTATAAACAGTTTGAATGCGTTGACGCATGGTCTCTTGCATAGAAGTTTGCCCTTGGGTTAAATTGGCTACTATTCCTGTAAGTCCATTGATAGTTGGGGGAGCAGTGGGGTTTGGAGGGATCCCGGTATTGTTTCGGTTACTGGATTCTGGGATCTCAGCCATTGGTGATAAGTTTTTTAGTGAAAAATGCTACGTATAGTCGTTTCCACAGACAACGCCAATATGTTGATGTAAAAAACTAGATTCAATCTAATTAATTAATCATAGATAAAATGAAATAAAGAAATAAGACAAAGGATTTTTTAAGTGGTTCAGCCTTATGAAAATGGCCTACGTCCACTGTTTCGTATTACAGGGTGTTTTTCCTTAATATCGATGTTGATTACAAAAGATCGATTACCCGTTATGAGGGGTGTTATAATGTATTTATAGACTTGGGATTATCAATGTGAATAGACTGTATGCCATTATTTAATAGGCACATACATCTGTGCAATAATAATGTTCATTAAATTTGTTGTTCATTGAATGTGTAGTTGTCGTTTGATCTTCCTGGCCAGATGCTCTACACGTTGAGTAGCTCAGTATGCTAAGTAGCTCGGGGTGAAGAGTAGTTTGATGCTGTAGGTTGCTCGGTAAGTATAAGCGTTTGACACGTATGATGACACATGTCTTCATATAATTGGTCCACTTAAAGTGACTAATTTTCATATCAACATCAACCTTAACTTAATTAATCATTTTCCCTTTTTAAATTCATATCACTTTCACACCTGTTATACATATAATACAATTCACTGCCTGTATTAATTCACCCGTATATAATTATTTACCTCATGATATACGTATAGTCATATTACAACATTCACACGATGCTCGAATAACAATTAATAAAGAACATCCTCCCAAGTAATAACTCACCGGATGTATATTCTCTAAAGTGCGATCTCACTAGGTGTATTCACATAACCTAGTTACCCCAAATCATAATTGCTCACTAAGTTGGTAAATAACATAAATATTGGAGGCGGTCATATTCTTCCCTGAAAGTGAGATGCCCCTCACCCATATAATGGACGCTATAACCTGGGGATATACTCGCCCTACTCCTCAAGCTAGGGAATTCACCCTCTACGCGCAACCTCCCCTGATAGCACTAGAGTATATATAATAATATCTAGCCACTGATATTAATGCACACACCATATATATATATATATATATATATATATATATATATCTACATAAATAATGTAACTCGATTATACCGTGCACTAAGTCCGTAACACAAGCCTATACAAATTATTATGAGTTTATGGCCCAACTCCGATTATTAATTAATTAAATTACTTTTGGTGTCGTCCAATCAATATACTCAGACTCGCCCTCGTGGTCCAAATAAAATAATACCCGAGTCTAAACCCCCGACTCCAAATTAATTAGCTTTCCATCTAAATTAATTTAACACCTTGGTATCGCTCAACCAATATACCCGGACTCGCCCACGCGATCCGTATTTAATTATTTCGGAATATTTTTCCCAAAATTTAACCATAGCGTGTCACACATAAATTCCCTCAAATCCCAATCATTTTCCCCTCATAATTGATTAGAATGTATGTCCTATATTTATCTCTCATTAAATAAGCTATGGGAAAGAAATTTTAATTAAATTCCCCTTATATATTAAAACTGGTCGAACTGCCAAAAATCCCCGACCATCGATCGATCGATCCCCAACCATCGATCGATCGATCGAACAAGTCTTCGTCTTCTTCGAGACCCTGTTTCTGCTATGGGAGAAAACCTTAATCCTCCAACTCCCTCTATAGTTCAACCCAGGTCTTAACCTCTATAAAATACATTAAGAACCTCATAAGGAACCCCCATAATGTCCCCATACCCCGTTTAATTTTTGTTCTCTATTGTTTATCTAAATTGGGGAAAACCCCGTATTATTCGTTAATCCATCTCAACATCAAACTTTTATCTCAAAATCGTTTCTAACTCGTCTGGGTCTAAACATCTTACCAAATATATACAAACTCAGATTATACATAAATTTCTACACAATTTCGAAATCAGGAGATTAATTTACAAAAACCCCATTTTTGTACCCCCTAAATCCCAAAACGAATTTTGATTTCTCACATCACATAAATATGAATCATAATGCGAATGAGATGCTACAACAAGTTAACTACTTGCCTTATGATTTCGTAGGGTCTGATTTGAAGTTGTGAATTCCAAAATTGAAGATGAAAATCCCCTCTTTTGGCTCTTTCCTTTGTCCCCCAAATTGCCTTTAACTGCCTCTTAGGCTTTCCTCTCCCAATAAGTATTTTCTAAACACTAATCAGTTGTTCCCCTTTTCCTTATAATTTAGTAATTAGGCTTAATCCCCTTTTTTTCCTAATGGGCCAAGCCCAAGTGACCCAAATTCCCCTGTGTGGGCCCGACTATGTCTAAAAACGTCCCGTGACCCGTTTACTACCCCGGGCATACTTTTTCGACTATCTTGGCCCATCTCAACCGTACGCTCAAAATTGGCATTCGAATTAATTTATAAAAATTCTTATCTCACACCCAAATTAGTCTATACCGACTCCCAGCTGAGATAACTAAATTCCCCGTTACTAATACCCGTAATGACGCAATTAATTTATTACTATTCACTTAGTAATTTAAATTTCCCTAACTATTAACCATTTATTCTCCAATTAATATTTAAATAAATATTACCATAATTAATTCAATCAAAATTACGACACACAAGTAATTTAGAATTTTTCCGAATTAATTAAGTATTGAATGCATAAAATTACGGGGTGTTACACTTAATTGCACTCGTTAAGCACTTACTATTTTAAAAATCTTTTACAATCGGGCTCTGACTCGTTTGCTTGCATATTATCTTCTCTACTATATCTATTACACCAGGTGCCCTGGCTTAGAGGATGGATATTTTGACGTGTTTCTGGAGATGTAGCTTTGGATTAGACACTTTCATTCCACTAATTCCTATCTTTGTAGTACTTGATTCATTTAGGGCATGTCGCCCAAGATTCTAGCAGTTCCATTTCTATTTCGGATATTGTATTGGTTTTATATTGGTACTGTTATTATCATTTTGTTTTGGATGGTGATATTGAGATATTTCAACTGGAGAGTTTATTCCAGTTACATTTATTCTTATTGACTTTTAATTCAGTTGTAATGAGATGTTACTTATTTTATTCCGTATGGTGGAATAGATTTAATTAAGTTAAAATTGGAAAAGTTTTGACACTTAGCTTAATTAATTATTAGGTGAATTAATAAGAAATTATTTTTCGACAGTGATGCTAAGAATGAACCAACTGGATATTCTGATTTAATTTTATAAAGGACTGATCACTTGGTATTTAATTAGGCGGGCTGTCATAGTCTTAAAGTTGAACGTCAACGCATGCTCAATATCAGTCCCATTTAGTGTCGATAATATGAGTCATGCCCCGCTGTCTCTTTTACATGAGGAGCCATCTACAAATAGACTCCATACTGGGTTATCGGCCGTGAAAGGCCCTTTATCAGCTGCACCAGTTCTAAATTTTTCAGTAAGGTCGACTCGTACATCATTTGCTATGACTGGACCCACATTTTATTTTTCTAGAAAATTTATCACCTCGTCTTCCTTGGTATCGGCCTCATCCCAAGTGAACTTAGCCACAAAGTCGACCAACGATTGGCCTTTAATTATTGTCCTCGGCTGTTACATGATGTCAAACTCCCCGATCTCAATTGACTAAGCCATCAACCTACACCCGATTTTTATTGTTTATGGATAACTTGCCAAAGGAGTATCGGTGAGAACCACCATAGTGTGGCTTAAAAGTAGGGCTTCATCTTTATTGAGGCATGTATCAGGGCATACACTAACTTCTTCATCTTTGGATATTTTAGCTTGCCCCTAGAGAGCCTTACTATTAAAGTATACCGATTTCTACACCCCTTCATCGTATCGGATGATAGCTACGCTAATTACAAACTCTTACACCACTAAGTATAAAAATAGTTGTTCTCCTTGGACGGGCCGAGATAAGAGCATCAGAGAACCAGGTAAACCTTAAGCTCTTGAATGTCTCTCTCACACTACTCATTCCACTTAAATGCTTTTCGTAGAATTTTGAAGAAGGAAAGACACTTGTCCGTGGCCCTTTAGATGAACCTGTTGAGTGCAGCGACCTTTCCCGTCAGCCTCTGCACATCTTTGATGATCTTTGGAGTTTTCATTTCAACCAGCGCTTTGATTTTTTTGAGTTTGCCTCTATACCCTTTTGGTTGACGATAAAGCCGAGAAACTTTCCCGCACTAACGTCAAACACACATTTGGCTGGGATTAGCTTCATCTGGTAAGATCCATCATATCAAATGTCCTCTCAAGGTCGGCCATATAATCTTAAACCTTGAGGATCTTTGTCAGCATATCGTCTACGTAGACCTCCATAGTCTTGCCAATTTTCTCTTCAAATATCTTATTAACCAACCTCTGGTAGGTTACCCCTGCGTTCTTAAGGCAAAACATGATAACCTTGTAGCAGTAGGTTCCTTTATCGGTGATAAAAGAAGTCTTCTCTAAGTTAACTTCATCCATGAATATTTTATTGTATCCAGAGTACGCATCCTTTAAACTCATCAATTTATGCCTTGTTGTAGCATCAACCATCTGATCAATCTGAGGCAAAGGGAAGTTGTCTATAGGATAAGCTTTGTTTAGATCAATGAAGTCGACGCACATATGCCACTTTTCGTTGGCCTTCGAGACTATCATGACGTTGGACAACCACTCTGGATAGTTCACTCTCTAATAAACTCTACTGACTGGAGTTTCTTAACTTCCTCACGGATGACCCCATACTTCTCTCTTGCATAGGCCCCTCTTCTTTATTTTGCCGGCTTTGCTTTCTTATCAATATTCAACTTGTGGAAGATGACTTTCGGGTCTATTCCAGGCATGTCTTTATGGCTCCACGCAAACACACTTTGCCTTTTCCTCAATAATTCTATCAATTTTTCTTTCGCCTTATTTTTTAGAGAAGAGCCGAATTGGATTTTTTTTCCGGCTCATCCTCCTTCAGGATAATGGATTCTACCTCCTTCCCAGCTTCGCCTTTCTTTAGTTTCCTCTCGTCCCTTGGGTTGAGAGTATCAACGTTGTATGAGGTGGTGAGTTTTTTATGGGTCTCCCTCTGCTCGGTCGAGATGAAGTAGCATTCCCTGGCCTCCACTTGATCACCCTGGACTTACCCTACTCCATAAGGAGTCAGGAATTTTACCATCTGGTGTACAGATGGCGGCACTGCTTTAAATTCCTTGAGGGCTACACGACTGTGGCCATCCAGGGCGGCACGACGTTCGTTCCATGAGGAAGGAGGAGGATCGCGGTCTCACACTCTTCTCTTAGAAAGGGGCTTCGGCTGTTATCGGTGTGGGGTGAATGTAAATAGATAGAGTTGCTAGCCTATTTTGCATAAAATAGGGAAAATAACATGTTGCCACTTCGAGAGAGCGACACCAAGGACAAACTGATGCATGTGAAACCAATAGATCGGAGGTTAGGGGGCTAAGTTACAGGATGGGAAGGTTTTAGGCACCCATCCCATCCTTTCGATCTCTCATGGATAAGTGTTAATATTTTCCTTTATCCCCGTTAAGTGTGTATAAATGTTTATATAATGGAGATTGGAATCATTTGACCCATACAATGGAAAAGATAGGGTGAGGTCATCCACAAGAATATTCCTAAAATAATAATAAATGCAGAAGATAGAATATGAGCGTTCGTCGCAATATTGATCATTATTGGGAAACGATACTATATGTGGGATGAAACGTGAACAAGCATATTATATGTATATGTATGATAAATATGAAAATGAGGGATTTTGAGAAATTTGGAAAATAAGAGAAGTTGGAAAATTGGAAAATTGGACTCGAGTCTCGAATTTTAATCCGGGACGCCTACGTAGCCTATAAAGACATCAAAGTCCACGTAGTTCGAATGTAGGATCGGGGTGGGGCTTATCCCATAGATTCAAACGCAATTTTATTATGTATGTACGTGTAGAAAATGCATTTTTTGGTTTGGAGAAAGTGTGATGGATAATTTCGTTCGGAATTTACGAGTGTAATCCTCTTTTATTTGTTTTTGTTTTTTTTATGAAAAATAAAGTATGTGAAATA